>NQII01003191.1:57444-261293 GCA_002778355.1 Clitarchus hookeri
ATTCAATAATGTATTTTTTGAACTAAAAAGCTTGTTCGTTGCCTTAAAAATGTGCAGACTTGGATCACCATTCATCAAACTTTGCAGTTTGGTCAATGCAAGAGTTGATGCTTTTTGGCATTTCTGTTTCACGAGTGCTTTTTCAGTGGTGGTGAGAGATGAGTCTGATGAAATCAGAGTTTCAAACTGGGAATCAAATATACTTTTAATGTGCCATCAAAGCCTTTCAATAAATTGTTTAGCCAGCCATATAGCATGTGTGCTGTGGGGTACCGAGAGCCTTCAAATTTTGTGAGAAGGTCTACAATATCAGCTGCATGGGTTTTTACAAATGTGCACTGAGCAAGAACCACGTTCTTATCTTTTTCTGAAAGACAAGCTAGGTAGTTAATACCACTGTTGTTGATGGCCTTCATTTCATCGAGCTTGAAGAAGTTAACAATAAAATACTGCTCTGAACCACGAGTTTCATCGGGTGTTCACTTGTATTGGGAACTGATTTGCTGCTTTAGTTGTATGTTCAGCTAGATCTTTCACATAATGATGCTTTCTTTTTCGTGAATTCAAAAATGTGGTTTTGACTTTTACCACAGTCTCATTTACGTCAGTCAGTTCAATGCAAAAGAGGTGACCTACTAAGGCCAGTTTGTGGGCCCAGCACTGAACATGGACCACATGCTCTCCAAAAAGGACCTGCATTCTCGTCACACATTTTAAACATGCAAAAATTTCTTGTTGCTGCAACGAAGACGGCGTACGCTTGGTAAACAGTGCGACGAGTATTCCTAACCTCAACCACAAAACGTGATATAAACATTCATTGCCTGTCGATNGTAAACAGTGCGACGAGTATTCCTAACCTCAACCACAAAACGTGATATAAACATTCATTGCCTGTCGATGTGCATTTTTTTTGCCATATTTAGGTAAAGCAACAAGACAGATCATTTTGTAACACTCATTCCGCGAATATTGGTTTAATTTCAAGTAAAGGTCGGTGCAAATTTTCAAAATAGCTTTATTTAAAGTAAAACTGTAAAAATTGCTTTATTCGCACTAAAACGCTAAAATTTGCANCAAATTTTCAAAATAGCTTTATTTAAAGTAAAACTGTAAAAATTGCTTTATTCGCACTAAAACGCTAAAATTTGCATTATTTTTCGTTTTATTGCAAATGCTATTTTTTCAAGTCTCTACTAATGACACCGTTATGTGCCCACATTAGTAAAACTGAGGTCTAGGGTTTTTTCCCCCATGGGAAAAATTAGATNTACTAATGACACCGTTATGTGCCCACATTAGTAAAACTGAGGTCTAGGGTTTTTTCCCCCATGGGAAAAATTAGATTTTAAAATTAAAAAAGGTTGAAATATTTTTGCATAACAAAGTGGAGCCAAGCACCTTTGCAATGCTTTATTGCATGATGTTTTCTCACATTATATAGTTTTGGGAAATCGCTATTCTTCATCAGATACAACTGCTGCCACATATAGTTTTCTTAAACTTAGGGTCAAGTGATACGTTCATTGGTACGTGCCTGTGTACTGGCGTCATTTGCATGTGAACAGCCCGAAGAAAGGCTTTCTTCTTTTGCCTACACTGCTCCCTGCAACGTACCCTGCTATTACACCTGCTGAACTCCAACCTGGGCGGGCTTCTGTGATTAGGAAAGACTCGTATAAAAGAAGGGAAATGCCCAGCTGTTGATGTTGTGTGCAACACATATATGTGGCACAAAATTAACAAAATGCTTGTGCTTTAAAAATGTACATTAATAATGTTTAAATATTGTTGCACCAAGAAACACCAGGTGTCTCAGCATCTCATAATGCTGTGCCACTTATAATTACTCTTAGGGGTAAAGAGAGTATCACAGGGTGCCATCTGAAAAGGACTCGTGCCAGCAGGCAAGAAAACATGCACCTCTAACATGCTCTCCTGTTAAGTTACGGTGTCCTGCTCTTCTTCTGTCGTGCTTATCTTTCTCGCTCTTTGTGCACCCTCACCACGATGCACTGCTGGTGGGGGAAGTTGAAGTTGACCACACGTAGAGTATCGATATGTTCCATACTATGGGCTTAGCCTATCTCGCAACAGTATATGGTTACAGACGAAATTCTTTTGAAGGTAAGTGTGCGTAGTGACGGCTTCTTGATGGGACTGGTGATTATGTTGCAGGAGCCAGTCCATCTGCAACCAGGCGACGATGTAACAGTTCATTTTTGGCGTTTGTGCAACAAGAAGAAAGTGTGGTACGAATGGTGCATTAGCAAACCTATTCCTGGACCCATTCACAATCCTAATGGGAGGTCGTACACAATTGGGCTGTGAAAATTTTCAGAAACTGGCTACCTAGCCATTCCCGAATGACTTTACTTTGTTACAAAAGTTTTTTTTAATTGTGATCACTTTTTTATCATTAAAAACATTTAATTATTGTGGACAGGCATTGCATTGTTTTTAATAGTTATTAGTTAAGCACATTTTAGAAATTTTAGTTAAATGTTTTTAGTTGCAAATTACAGTACAGAGTACCACTTCACAAACAACTGCTAAGGAACAGATATTGAATGTTGGTTTGTAACCCATCAATTTATTGAATATTCAGCAATCAAGCAGGCAGAAATGAGAAAAGGCTGGACAATAGCTCAATTTTTCTTGAATGTAGTGGTGTTATGGCCAGAAGCCTATCAGTACATTGAGAATAACAAACATTGTTAACAGGTGCTAATTTCACAACTAAAACTCTACGAGTTGTCATGTATTACAGCAGTTTTGTATTATAAATCCTAGAATGTATTCATTATGTTAAGTTTTTGTATGTACTTCTGTTGAACAAAGCATAGAATGTGTACCATTGGAGTCAGCCTAAACTTAATTTTTTTAGTTCATTCCTTCATCTCGTTTGGATTTTTGTTTGTAATTATTGAACAAATTTATGTTAAAATAAAGGTATCCATCATATTTACTGGCATTNCTCGTTTGGATTTTTGTTTGTAATTATTGAACAAATTTATGTTAAAATAAAGGTATCCATCATATTTACTGGCATAATTCTCACATTATTTTCACAGGATTCTATCACAAACAAAATTAGGTGCATGAATTATGTGAGGATTCCGAGGTGTGTGTGTGTGTGTATTGACATTTTAATTTATATATACTGTGTATGTCATTTATTGCTAGCTTCTTGCACTACATGCAGAAAATTAAACTATTTTCAATAATTGAATTATAGTACATTGCAATTATTAACATTAACAGGCATGCGTGTGCTTCTTCAGTGATTGCATTCAGTATAAAAAAAACATTGCAGAAGTTACACTTCAACACATTAAGAAATTTTCCTGTTTTCTGCCCTAGAAAGTTTTTCTGGATCTTTGGGGGTATTGTAGCACCACCTTAAAAGGTTTTACATAAATATGATTTCAGCTGTAAGCCAGCAGCAAATGTGTTAACTCTCTTTACCCAACTCCCATGGTGACTCAGCTGCCCATAGCAAGCAGGTAGCATCAACCCAACCCCTTTTTGTGTTCGCTGGTCAAAATACGTACAGCCATTATTACCTCTGTGATATCCTGCCCAGTCTACATTTGCACTCTAGGCACGCATCATTTGTGTTGGATGGCACTTTGCATATATGTACAAGTTTTCAGTTGGTATAATTATTTTTAACGATTGTGCAGAATTTGTATCGAGAATAAATAATATAGTCTTATCTTTATTTTGCAGATGAGATTTTTAAAAAAATTGAGGGCAAATATTGTACATTTTTTGTGTAAATATATTTTAACAAATCAAATGTTTCAAAATAGTAAACCCAAAAATGCCAATTAAATATAACTTTAAATTTTGTGTATTTTTCAATTTATTTTTTTCAAGTTAATGCCTGAATACAAAGATTTAATTCGTAATTTTTTCATCTTGTCATGAACATTCATTGGGATAGTTTTATTCACCACTTACCACAGCAGCAACAAGGAAATTTCATGTAGTTTGTGCCTATAGTGCTAGAGAAACTGTTTGCTTTCTGTTAAAGTTAGCCACAGCCACATGTATTGTGTGAAGTAATAGTTTGGTGATATTTGTTTCAGAGAGGATGTTTTATAAATCACTTGGTGAAAAAATAAACCTCATCAGTCAGCCTTAGTGTATAATTTTTGAGTGAACCACAGGTGTTTGACATAAACCTAGGTTCCTTGAGTATCTTGGTAGTGTGTGTAGTGCCTCCTAAACCAAGTGTATAAAAACATTTTGTGGAAGTGAAATTCTTACAGCAACACCGGGACTCTTTTACATTTAAAAAGAAAAAGTTATTCTTTATGCTTTTCTTTACTGTAATCTAGAACATTTTAAAACACTTAAGATTCTAGCACTCACTCCACGAGAGTAACCTTTCTCATGTTATTTGATTATCAGATCACCGGTTGAGCTGCAACAGGCAGTTCAAATTGATTTTTGTTTGACTTAAAAATCAGATCATATATTGTTTTGAATTGAGCAATAAACAACAGTATTTCTTCAGTTTGCAGTTGGCAAGCAGTGGAGCAGTGTTTACTACTCCTCTTACCACATGTTCATTTCGTAGTCATACAAAAAACTAAAGTAGTTTGTTTGCTGCATTATTTAAAGTTGGTTTTGCTGTTTTCATCGTCAGGCTGTATGTAATTGATGCATTGACAGAAATTAATGACCTTACTTACACATCTTTTCGAAACAAACCTTTTTGCATTTACAGTATAAAAAAATTTGACCAGTTCAAATGTTACCATAGGTATTTTTTTTTAATGGCTAGTAAAAAAAATTTTTTATATAGATTGCTGTGTTATTGTCATTGCAGCGAGAAAGTTTTGGATTTCAAAAATGTGCCTTACTACATAAACATTGCCAGTAACTATCTTCCCTGTACACTTTAAGAGCAAATGAGTACTCAAAACATTAGGTGTTACCATGAACTGTGGTCTTGACATATTGCAAGGTGATATCCTCATGAGCCTAGAGAAAAGTTTAATTGTCAGTTTTGTTTTCCGACAAATAGTGTGGGTTGCCAATGTCTATATTATTGACCAGTTTCTGTCTTAATCAACTTTGCTCTAGTGTAAGTTTCAAACTAGCTGGAAAGAAAATATTTTCTATGCAGTGGAAGTCACGTCTGTGGAACTCATTTCCTTGCAGTGTGGTCTGCTGGTTAGCAAGCAATATCACTGTTGGTAAGATATAGTGAATTTGTTCTGCATGATTGTCTCAGTATGAACTCACATGGCTATGGTTGAGACCATTGCCATGTGGATGGAGTGTTTGGACACAGACACTTACCCAGGCAATCAGTTAAGTTGTGTTCCGCTGGGCATGCCTGTTTTCCTCCTGGCTTCAGGTTGAGTAATAAAGCAATATTCTTTACACACTCCTTGCAACAGCTAGTTATTTGCAAAGTTTCCTGCATGTTCAGGGGGAAGTGATAAAGAATGTGTCTGAAAAATTATTATTTGTCATTGTTTAGTGTGCAGGTATGACTAGTGCAATAGTTTTGGAAATACGTAGAATTTTTTATGTTTTGCATTTAGTCTACTTACCCACGAGTGTTGTGATTTCTTTCCATAGACTGTTTTTACTTGAAAAATCAAAACCTATAGATGGGGTACATGTGTATGTTTATTTGTTGGATTTGACCATGTAATATGTTTTTCACATTTTTATATATTGCACTGCTTATGTGCAAACACACAAAATTAATATTTTTAATCTGTATTCTGCTTTAATTGTAAAATAATTTGTGAAAAGTATGAGCTGCTTAATTTCTGATATTTCATTTTCAACCAATTATGTTTTGCCGATCACAGAAGTACAGTGTTTGTATTTATATGTATAACAGTAATAACTATTTCTGTAGTTCCGTTTATAAAATATGCTGCCTTCCTGGAGCTAATTTTGCACATTTAAAGCACCGAAGCTGTAAGCATTGAGGGTAACACTGGAATGTGCAGTGAATGTCTCGCCACATCTTAAATGTAAGGTACTGAAGTGGCATGCAGACTTACAGCAGTGCTTCTTGCAACTGTGGTACTTTCAGCCGTGACCATGCAAGATGGCATAATCATAAAGATCTGCACTACAATAAAACTTCTCTGCTATAATTTTCATGTCTCAATTATCCTGAAAAGTGCCTGTTTTAGCGTTGCTCTCTCTTGAAAAAGTATAATTTGATGTAAAATCGAGAATGTATCACACACATTAAATTACTAAAATGCTCTGCATGCCTCTTCACGTCATACATAGGCAACTTAACCTGGACAGTGTTTTGGGCATTAAAGCATTATACACAAGACTAGATTATGTACTACTCATTTTCAAGTTACAGGTATGCATTGTACTTTTTTTTAATGTGTATTAGTTTCATTATGTCAGAACTGCTTGATAGAATTAATCTATCTGCAGAGTTTCTTATTTTGCAGTTATAAATTAGAGATGGGATGATCAGTTCTGGTCCTTTGGTTCTTTGTCTCTGCCAAAAATTGCTGATGGAATGGTAAACTACTAAATAAATCCACTAATATTTCAATTACAAAGCAATTATTCCTGTTTTTTAATTAACATGCTATGTAATCCAAATAGAGGAATTGACAAATATAAGATAATGTCCACATTTTTACATTGGTATACAGTACAAATTAATTTCTCAACATGAGAAATTTTCTGTAGACACCGACTTTCGATCCATCTGTGCGCGATGGATTGAGTTTCCACTGTAACCATAAACCATCCCATCACTAATTTCAGTTATGTTATTAAAGACATTTATGAATTTTTAACTGTAACTGTAAATAATTACTGGTTATGTGAAATGAGTTCTTTATTTATTAAGTTATGTACATTAAAAATTACAGCAAAGTACTGATTTGCAGGAATATGAATGTTAGCTTTCATATTGATATGTGTAAGTTACCAAGTTTGAGTGCCATTCTATGATTACATAATGGGTTTTTTTTTATTGTATTAATGTACACACTATGAAAATTGAAATTTCATTCTCATATTGCAGTTCAGAAAAAGAATCACTCTATCTGTTCCTTTAATAAGCAAAACTTGTGATTACCCACAATTTGTACAATTTTTTGAAGTATTAAAGTTTACTGAATTATTGAAAGATATTTCTGAATATCCTTCATATTTGTAAATTTTTTATTTGACTTTGGTTTTGTGGTTGGAGTCCCAGAAACTCGATCAAGGAGTGCCATTTTAATTGCAGATGAGAACTGCAGTTCAAACCTAACACAATGACATGTCAAGTGGCAAGGTTGAAGAGAGAAGTGGTTGCTTCCACTGTGCAGCACCTAGACATGTGAGAAAGATTTGAAGTTCTGACGATGTTGCCTGCATCTTGTTAAATTGTGAAATTGCACACTTTACATAATCTAGAGATGGGACGATTCCAATAATTTCAGTGCAGATACCCGATTCTCTGTTGATTCTTTTCCTATACTCTATTCCTACGATTAACAATTGATAAGACTTTAATACAGACAAAATCATATTGCCATTAGTCAAAACTATTCTATTTAAATTTACACAGATTTTATAAAGGCTTGGAAATTGAACAGTACTGTGGAAAAGTGGTGAAAAGTTGCAGAAATTATTTTATTTTATATGGGAAAAATTATTGCAACGGCTTTTTAACAATGAGCTTTTGCTATCTTCAGAAGAATTTTGGCACAAATTTGCAAGCATGCGAATGGGCAATGTTTAACCCAAGGGAAAAGATTTATTTAAACATAATAACTTACGCTGGGTATATTAGATACAGAGGCATTTACTTCACAAATACAATTTACAGATACTTTTTGTTCAGAAAAACAAAAGCATTTGAACCTTTCAGGATCTAAAGCATTTTAAATAACACAGCACAGCACGTGCAAACCACTTTTCTAATTATCAATACCACAAATACTATGACTTGTACAACAGTTGCCTCGTAATTTTGAAGCTAAATCACTGAAATCATAACATTTTAAACTTTCTGTGGAACGTCGGAAATTAGTTTTTCAGTAGACCAACAAAGAAAAAAAAAAAAAGCAAAATTCAGGAAAACAATGGATGTGGACTTGGATTTTATACCTGGGAAATAACGTACATAATGTCAAAATGAATGTTTACACTAAAAGCAACATGTCATTAAAACCCACTCATTAAAGTAAATTTATGCTTAAATGTTCACTTTAATGTTATCATCCAGTGTTCCTTCTTTGGCCAATCCATGCTCAATCCCTTGTTTGAAATTGCCACAACTTATTTATTTGCGGCAATATTTGTCAATCATTATGTGCAGAGCCATTTTCAAATCTTTACGATTCCAAAAAAACCTGCGACTGATAGTTTCCCATAATAATCATGCCCGTCAAAATACCGCCATGGCTACAACCTTAAAATCAATTTGCAATAAAAAGGTGTGACTCGTTCTCATTGTCACAAACCTACGAGTACAGTAAACCTGTATATAGAATAAGAACACGAGATGCTTTCTCACTGTTGCCAATCTAAGAGTGCAGTAAAAAGGTAATAAGCAGAATAAACATAGTCAAAAGAACACGAAAAACTGATGCGGGATGTAAAAAATACTACTGATAACACTAGTTGTCGGTTATCCCGTTGTTTTGCATTCGCAGCGTCCAAAAACAATTTATGCATGCAATCTTTGGCGAATGTACTGTATGTTTTGAACTGACGTTGCGGAAAAGCAAAAATTTTTGCTGAAGCGCGTATGCAACAAAAAGGTTTTATATTCCTATCAATACCAATAGTTACTGTGGTATATAAAATATTTAATGTATGGTCCATCTATCCGAAACATTGCGTAGTTAAAATTACATGTGAATTTCTGTTCAGATTAAATTATTTGATTGTTTATCGTATTTATTTATGGTCGGCCAAAATCATAACTGCAACTTCGAATGTCCAAATTTACGAAAATCAATTCTATTACAAAATTTGATAGGTTTTGTGTGTTCCGTATTGCACGTGTTCATAAGTTACGTTTTCATGCAAAGAATCAACTTTATTTTTTGATTCGTATCGTAGAATCAATGGGTATCGGGTATCAAAGAATCAATTTTCCCAACACTAATATAATATAATATTTTAGTCGTATTCTGCTACAATTTTGACTAGTATTTACAATTTACTTATGATGTTTATGCTTGCATACAAAGATTATTGACAAAAAAACAAACTTAGTTTTCAAATTCTCAGACAATTGTTATGAGAATTATCGGTGAACTTGAAACTGTGGCAAAACGATACCTTTCAAGTCGTGCATGGTATCTATATATAAACACTAGGGATGAGTCGGTTCGGTTCTAAATTATACCGGTTCTTGAGGTTTGACTCAGAACCAGTTTTAGGTTAACAACTACTACTCTGTTCTCGTTTCTACACAGCAATAAATTTACTAATATTTTGACATGATGATATACCTAGTACGAAATATTATGAATTAATCTAGTTACGGCAAAACTATGTCGTTACAAAGATAACTACAGTATTTACTCTTGTGTAGAGAGTCCTTTTTTTCCCGAAATTAAAGGGAGGGGGGGGGGAAATTAAGGAGTGGTAGTTGTAAACTGTTCGGTGATGTTTAGGAAGGAAGTGTAGTGGAACAGTCTGTTATCTCATCTTTCGCTCTTACATCTTCACCTTCTGTAAGCAACACTGCTAGCCGATCGATTCATTCATCCAAGCCTTCTTTGTTTGTTACCGTTATTAGGTTACCGTTATTGTACAGCACGCCACAATGTTTTGGTTTTAGCGCAGCGTGTTAATTAATTAAAGAATTTTCCAAACATATTACAATCGCAACATATTAATGCAAAAAAAGAATAATTTGTTACATATTTACTAACCTTAAATAAATTTAATACAACAAGTTTATCTGCATACATTAAATCTTATCTTCACACTTTGTTATTGTTCAATTCTTCCATAGGTTAAATAAAACATTTAATGAATTTTACCTGCATTGGTTTAATGAAGTTGTAAGCAAAAGGCAAGTATTCAAAATAGAACCAAATACTGGAACCAATATTTAAATTTTAGAATTGGTACAAGAACCGGAACCAATATTTTTTGTTATTCGACCCATCCCTAATACACACACATCTACAAAAACAACCAGAAAGTTATTTGTGCTTGTACTGAAATCAAAAAATACTGTGTAAAAACTGCTGCGAGAGGTACGTTTCCAGTTTTCCCACAATCGTAACATTACTGCCATGATCATATCATAGTTTACTTGTGAGCTCATTTCGTTATTGAAAATAATAAAGTGCAGGAAAATCACAGATCAGCAGTTTAAGGGTGAACTGGGATATATTTATTGCTGTCAGACCTAAACACGTCTTTTCCTCATCGTAATATATTTACTAGTACTTGGAAGTAATATTTGTACCTATAAGAAATTATGTGTGTACAGCAGTTACACTTTTTTAAACAACAGTACAATACATGTTATGTATTACAGCACAGAGCAGAAACACGTGTTTAGGTGTCATCATCCACATGAGAACTAATCTAGTGTGACATACGTGTGCGAGGGTTGGGCTACAAAATATGGCTGGAGGATTAACAAATGCTATCAGATTGAGAAGACTTAATTTTAAGTATAAATTACATTTTCAAGCAAAGATATATTAGTAAAGTCTCAACCTACCTTGTAGCCATCCATGAAAGTTGGGTTAGGCCTACATTTAAGTTACATCTATGCATTACAAAGAAATTATTGTTTTAACTAGAGAATTCAAAATTTTCATATCTTCACAAATGTGAAATGAACATGTCTGTTAATTACTGGGTAAAATAATGTATGAACATAATGAAAAACACTGCCGTTAATATCCTGTACGTACACTTGTGAAAACTGAGATGAGCTATGAATTTTATCACTGATAAATACATATTTTAAATTTCTGTATTGCTGTGACAACCACATGTAGGCCATTTTTTAATGTAGCTCTCAGGAATTCATTTACCATTTTGAAGCTGTAATTTGAGAGAATCTCAGATGAAAATAGTTGAAACGACAATGTGGCAAAACTATTTTAACTGGTGCTTGGTAGCTCCTTTAAAATAATATTTTAATTACTGTTCAAATTATATATTGAACAGATCAAGCTCAAAAATTATGGAAGTGAACTCTGTGCGTGCAGTTCAGTGGTGGTGCGTGAGACCGTGCTCTCGGGCTCTAGTGCTGACCAAATTTTCATACATTTTGCCAAATATTTTATTTAATCAAAGTTTCAAATATTTATTATTAACTCAAAATTGATGCAATTTTCCTTTAACATTACAATATTATTTGGTTAGAGCTAAATTTTGTTGCCAGACACAATTATTTGCAAGTTTGTAGCATCGTACGCACCACCTTAATACTCTAATGCGGCTGAACATGGCTACCGCTCTGTCGGCCAGTCCTTCGCGCTGGCCGAAACTGCAAATAAACACGGGAATATCGCTCTTATCTGCCCCTCCTCCGTGTTCCCTCCACTTTTACAAGGGACAGGAAACTCAACAGCACTGCGTGCTCACTTCGCGCGGCTGTAAAACGTTCAAACTAAACTCGACACTTAAAAACTATCCACTCAAATAATTACAAAATTTTACTGGTAAATCACTGATATTTTCTAACCATTTCACAATCATAATCTTTTCTTTACTGAATATATTTCCTAAATAAAAATATGGTAAAACAATGGTCTGTTTAATTATTTTTTCTGGACGTGCACAGGAAAACAGTAGCAAGCGAGAACATTTTTTTGTTTTAACAGATAGATGGGTGATATGCGTATAAAATGAAAAATAAACACCAAAGTTTATTTATATGTTCCTCTTAAACCATTACCTCTCGTGATTCCCTTGTGACAGTGTGTAGAGCTTCAAAAATATTTCAACCATTTACGAGGGCGGCAGCTACGAACTTTCTGCTTTCTGTTATCTTCTTTACACTTCTCTAATACTCAGGGTTCTGAAAAGTCAGGGAAGTTGAAATTGGCCAGGGAAAGTCAACGAATTTGCTTGAAATCCTATGGGGAAAGTGTTATGCTCCAGTCTGCCGTCACCCAGACTGTGAAAGCATTTTTTTTTTTCAAATGGTGATATAGTGCATAAACACACACACTATGAAAACTCTGAAATGGCTTTTGCAAGGCTCTGTTTGAATTTTCATTTTTTGTAATGTAGTTCTAGTTTCAAATTAAGTATGATGATTGTAATCATTTGAAAATCTGCATAATGTCTGTTAATGTGCAATGACAGGAACTGTACCATGGTTGGTTGCATGGTTGTTAATTATGTTTGCTTTCAGAAATAGATATAA
This sequence comes from Clitarchus hookeri, assembly GCA_002778355.1. Taxonomy (NCBI): domain Eukaryota; kingdom Metazoa; phylum Arthropoda; class Insecta; order Phasmatodea; family Phasmatidae; genus Clitarchus; species Clitarchus hookeri. The sequence continues at coordinate 69,806 of NQII01003191.1, forward strand.
TTTAAAATCACGATAATCAACCGTGCTCAAAGAGGCAGAAATTACCTCAGTGTCTGGTAATTAAAGAAACAATTACCACACTCATTAAAATGTTATACAATTTTTAATCAGCCAAACAACAACACATTATACTTAGGACACTTGCATAAAATTATAATATTCTTCTACCATAATTGCCAGACCCTATTAAGCCATTATATATTTAATTGTTTGGAAGTATTACTTGGTAAATGGGACACCATGTACATTTTACCTAGAAACTTGTCCTATTAATATCTTACTAATTATACTCTCAATTAATTATTAATTGTCCAGAGGTACACACATCTAATAAATGGAAATAGTATAAAATTGCAGTTTCAAAATAAATCTTTTAATTAACCCACTCGAATTTATAGACAAAAATAATTAATATAAGAGTTTAAAGATTCAAGGAATAATTGCAGCACAAAATAAGTTAATTCATGAAATGCTTATAGTCCTGGAGTGTACCCCGTACATTCTATTTGACTTTAATTTGCAATACAAGTGCATATTTCCTTTTATTTGCCCAATGATTCTCATTTAAAATTCATACATGACAAATTAATATTTCAAGCAATTATGACGTAGCGACGTGATCCAGAAGACGACAAGATTAATAAAATAAAGTTCCATGAAGCTAGCACTTAGCTGATACTTCTCCAGGTGAAGTCTTGCAGCTGGAGATAAAACTTTGCTCCAGACTGCAAATAAAGAGAAGCCGGGCAAGTAGTTCTCAAACAAAATAAATGCTTGAAAACTTTAATTGTCCAAAACATTATCCCTCTGGAACACACAGAAAATAATTGCAAAAATTATTGAATTGTTTCAGAGTCAATAAAACATGGCACGCACTACCGGAGAAAGACTGATGTCGTACTCGCCCATCTCGGAGGGAAGAGGTGAAACTGTTTTACATATTTAACTATAAAAAGAAACGTCTTTTCTAATTTCAACACTACATGATGCAAATAAAAAAACCTGAGGACATGTTCCTGCTGAAATCTCCCCACACACGGGAGCACGCACCGAACACGTCATGGTGGCTTCAAGTCAAAGCGAAGAGTCGGGCAAAAAAAGGTAGTTGGCGGCGGCGGAAGGATACAAAATTGTGCGTGGGTCCAAAGGTGACAAAATTTAGTTCAGAAGCCGTTCCTAGAAAGCACTGGGGGTACCGAAAATGGCCCACAACTACACAACTGTTTTACAGCACGAAATTACGTGTGTTGTGCCTCTGGCAAGTAGCGTGGACAAGGTACAGCGAGAAGCAGTTAACATCCTGTTTGCAAGCTGAGCTGTCTGCAGCAAGTGACCGGCTTCCTGCCAGGCGTGACAGCGAACTTAACTCTGTACTAACTACAATGCATGAATACTCGACTGAAACCAAATTTCTGAAATAACACAACTGACTTAAATTGGAATAAATTAGCATTGGCCTAGACCTAACCAACATACTGACACACTTACTTGAAAATATATGGAATTAGGTAAAATCTGAAAAATATTGTGCTGTAAAATTTTAAAAAATTTCACAATGGCACAGAACTTTAATGAGCAATTTTTTATGTACTTGTGTGTATCTGTATATCTTTACCGGAAACTGCTAAATAAAACAATGCAGACCTCTGCATGATAAATTTTTTCATATTTATTTTGAATAGATTACAAGAACTGAAATACAGACACCAAAATTTTGTGAAGTACACGATTGATTGTATACAGATGTTCGGTTAATTATTTGTTTCCGGTAATGTGTTTGTATCTAGTGTAAACAAAAACTGAAATGTTGTGAACTGTTCCATCAGATGGTGCAAACTAAGTTCTGGCAAGTTTTTGTGTAAATATTGCAACTTTTTGCTTCAATTGAATGAACATAGAGGCTTAGCACTGCACATTTAATAAACAATGGTTAGATTACAAACTGGATCCAGAATTTGCTGGATGGTTAGATTTGGTGCCTGGAAATTCATTAGCTTATTGTAAAGTGTGCTTGAAATCTTTCAACCTTAGTAATATGGGGAGACAGTCTGTTCTTTCTCATGGTAATGGACCAAAACTTATCAAAAATGCTTAAAGTACGTGTTTACAACCCACAATTTCATTATTTGCTAAATCCACTAGACTTGAGCAGTGTGATGTGCCTTCATTACCATCATGTAGTTCACATATATAAAATCCATCTTCAAAATCCGACTCTTCTTTAGCTCCAGTTATGCAGCAAACAAATGTGAAAAACTTTCTGAGTGAATGAGGATGATGTTACATCAGCAGAAATAATGTGGGCACTGGAAATAGTTGCAGGGAAGATGTCTTTAGACTGGCTGCTTTCAAAAGTCTATAATCGGAAATAAACCATTCTTGGAGAAGTTTCAAAGTCAAACCGTTTGTGCCTTACATGTACACAGTACTTGAAGTAGTTAGGAATCTCCTAATGAGATTTGTGAAGCAAGAAAAAATTGCTGAAGCCAGTACTGCATACAAACTTATGACTTTAGATCTGTCCAACAGTGAAAACCTCATTCCAACAGAGAAAGTCGATGTTGGCTATGCTGCCAAAAAGATGCTTAAAGAAGTTAAGTGTTCTGATAAAAACAAAATGATTTATAAAAATGAGCTTAGAAAAATTCTTGTCAGCATTGTAGAAAAGCCCTCTGAAATCACATATTGTACGCAGATTGACTTGCTTCGAAGAGAGTTGACATTGTCCTTCAATAAGTTACATGGTGCCAAAAGAGTATCCGTAAACCTGGCTAAGAGGCCCAAACAACAGTATGTTACTCTGACTGTTGAAGCTCAGGTGGAGAAGTGGAAGAATAGTTTAGCTGATTTTGTATCTCGTAACGACACTCTTGATCTTGATGAATTTTTTCATTCACTTATTGGCAATGACAAGAGAAATGAGAATTTATGGCATATCACGAAGCTGTGTTTCATTTTGTCACGTGGGAATGCTTCCGTAGAAAGTGGCTTCTCAGTAAACAAGTCCCTCCTTGTTGAAAATTAATTAGAAAATCATTAGTGGCTCAGCGTATTATTTACGATACTGTGAAAAGTATGGGTAAAGCACAAGAGGTAACCATTACAAGAATTATGCTTATTTCTGCGCAAGATGAAGATGCCAAGTTTATTTGGAAAAGAAAAAGGAGTAGAATGCAGAAGGAATGATGAAAAGGAAAAGAAAAGCTAGAAGTAAAANCAAGTTTATTTGGAAAAGAAAAAGGAGTAGAATGCAGAAGGAATGATGAAAAGGAAAAGAAAAGCTAGAAGTAAAAATTAAAATCATGAAATTGGGGCGAGATAAAGAAGACATTGAAATTGACCGCAAGGAAAAAATTCTTGACAATATAAAAAGGTGCGTGCGTCATTAATATTAGTTCCTTAATGTTGTGTTTTGAAAGACTAAACAGTGAATTAATTAATGACTATATTAATCCTGTTTATTATTTTGTATGAAATTAACATGTAGTAACATTCTTATTGTTTTTTTTTGTAGTTTTGATAGTTGATAAATAAAAAATTTAAAAGAAAGAAAGTGGAGAGAACTAGGCAGGCTCGATTTTCTTTATTTAGTTCAGAAAATTGTAAAATAGGTAAATTATCAACAAAAAAAATTAGTTTGGGAAATCTCTTTGCTGATTTGTGTGGACACCCTGATACTGTATCTGCATAGAGTCAAAATAATATTGCTAACTATTAGTTAACAGATGTTTTATTCTGTTGCAAATATTATTATTAAAAGCAAAAATCACACAGGAGTAGGTATCTAAGTATATTTTGTTACGGCAATACACAAATAACTTTTGATTCCAAATTACACTGGCCTCACCCAATCATATTCACAATTTACAATGTTTGGGTATGTCATAGTTTGCGATAATTGTTGTAATTTTACAGTCGTACTATGCATGCACTTCATTAATTCTTGTACATAAAATGTAGTTAACAGAGATGGTTCTAGGATTTAATTATTTTAATTCATTACTANCACTTCATTAATTCTTGTACATAAAATGTAGTTAACAGAGATGGTTCTAGGATTTAATTATTTTAATTCATTACTGATATAACAACAATGTTATTTATTTGCATTTGATGAGTGATGAAATAAATGTTTACTATGTGTCTGTACCTTCAATCCATTCAGACCCGGCATCAGCTATTGTTTATATAAGGAACAGAAAAGTTATTTTTGACTGGCGCTATACACTGACGTGGCATAAATGATTTGTAAACCGTTTGGCGTGGTACTAGTTTAGGTTGTATTATATTATATTGCTATAGCTAAACACGAAGCCTTCAGTTCNGTAAACCGTTTGGCGTGGTACTAGTTTAGGTTGTATTATATTATATTGCTATAGCTAAACACGAAGCCTTCAGTTCATTGGTTGTGATAACTAAAAAAGTGCCTCGTAGAGTACAGCATTCATTAAATAATTTTTGTTTGTAGCACATGAAACCGTGAATTTGTGTGGATCTTAAAAGTTTCCAATTCTGTTATATAAACTGAAACTCTTCTCAAATTTCTTGTACAGCCCCAACAAATCCACCATGTATTGATATTGCTACGAGACTTAGGTTCAGAAATATCAAACTCGTACTGTAGCTAATGTTCTGGAATTAAACAAATGTCTATAATTAGTGGATCTCTTGTTCAGTATTTAATTATTGGTACAGTGCTTGTAGTTTTATATTATTTACTTTTAAGTTACATGGCTACTACACTTTGTAAAAAACATTCAATGGAAAGTAGCTTTTATAAAATGTTAAACCATTAAGTTTACTCATAGAATAATAGTAGTATAGAGTTGATAACCCTAAAAGATATAGATTATAATTAACAAATCCATAGAATTACATAACTACCAGCAAATTAATTATTCATTGATTACTGCTGATACGTGTCTTGAGAAAAGGCCGAAGATTATTGCCAAGGTTATAAAAAGAAAACATTTTTCTATAGTTGTTAGTAATGTTAATTAAAAATAATGCTCAAATTCTGGTTTGCATCTAAAATTCACTTATTTCCATTGCATATCAATTAATGAACTTCTATTATCTTGCAAACTCTTATATCTTTGGAAGAAAAACAGTGTGGTGTGAGTTCGGTTCATTTTCAGCCCTACTACATCTTTGAGTATTGAATTTGGTGGCATAGGATGAAAATTGCTTTTGTCAGTATTAACTAGGGATGTGTCACTCAATTCCACAATTCCTCGATTCTTGAAGAATTGTAAAATCTAGGTACGGAAGTCCAAGAATCAAAGCAACAAAAACCAATTACTACAAGTACATAACCTACCAGCTCTCAAAAACGATTTAAAATTACTTTATTTATGCCAGTAAATTAATCACTATTGGAAAATTATTTTGAGTGTGAAAATATGAGAATAATAAAACTGTACTGGCAGTGTTCAAATTTACCATTTAGTATATTAGTATTTAGTAGCTTCAGTTCGGTCGCGATTNAATAAAACTGTACTGGCAGTGTTCAAATTTACCATTTAGTATATTAGTATTTAGTAGCTTCAGTTCGGTCGCGATTTTGTAGTTTTGTTTTTAGCAAGTTTCATCACATTCTTAAAAATAGGGGTGTGCGGGATCCCGTACTTTGGGAAAAATTTAGGGAATTCATAACAATTTTCTTGTCGGGCGGGAAATAATTTTTCCCGGATATTTTTGGGAAAAATTTATGTTCACGTTTGTAAGTGTTGTTCCAACTAAAATACAAGTCGGGTTTCATGCGAGAAGCTTTGCATTGACTCTTTACGTAAGCGATTATGATTTGATGAATCAAATTTTGTCGATAAAATTTTGATTCTTCCGCTTATTCACAGATTTCAAAAATTGTTTCACAAGCTAAAAAAACATTTTGTACATCATATATTATGTAACATTAACACTATGTATTTATTGCAAAAATTAACTAAAACTGCTTGCAAACTTGGAGTATTAGGAAGTTACGGTAAACCGTGCACACTGAATTTGTCTTATATGTAAGCGATATCTATAAGTTGCAAGTATCGATTGCTGGTCGATGTAAGACGTGAGTTTCGATATACATAACCTAAACATTCACATAAAAATAAGCTAGTACACGATGAATCTTTAATTCGACTCCAAATGTTTAACTATTTTACTGAGATGTAACATAGTTTTTTTTTTAATGGGTTTGGTTAAAACGATTCTTAACACGCCAACAAATTGTCTTTGTTTTTTGTTCGGAACGTGTTTGTTTTTAATTGTGTGCTGTGCTCACTCCTCGCCGGGAGATTGGCAAACTCCAAATGTTACAAATTTGCTATGTAAAAAAATATAATTAATTTTCTTAACTACTTTTCATTTTGTTATTGATAGAGGAATTAGCTTTGTTAGCATAAGTAGCCTTACATGATTCAAAGCAAAGTGTGTGTTCACGGACGTTAAAACTTTCACTGAAAGTTAATTTGAGTAAATTTGTGTCAATGTACACAAATTTTACTACCAAAAATGCTATTCTTGCAAACGTTTTAATAATTTCATGTGTTGAACATTTATCATGCAAGTGAGGTATGGAAATATTTTCTAATAAATTATGTGGACGAAACATAGATGTGTGTGTGTGTGTATGTATGTGTATATATATATATGTATATATATGTGTATATATATGTGTATATATATATATGTGTGTATATATATATGTGTATGTATATATATATATATATACACACACACACATATGTATGTATGTTTTCAATATTATCACATCTCTTTTGAACTTTTTGGAATTTCATATGAATATGTTCCCACTGTTCGTGTTATATTATTTGTTGGTAATAGGNATGTTCCCACTGTTCGTGTTATATTATTTGTTGGTAATAGGCCTACTACTAATGTAGGCCTAGTTGAAATAATTAAATTTCACACCCTCCTAAACAGTATTTAATTCTGTAAAGTAATTGTTGGAAACTAAAAGAATCATGATTTTTGGAATCAAGAGTCGAAAGTGGTATCGGCATCGAGATGGAGAATCGAAAAAAAGTGGGATCGTCACATCCCTAGTACTGACATTTGACATACTGGTTCAAATACGTTTTCCAGCATCTCATAAACCAGTCAGTTTTTACCGGTATTTATCTCTACGATTACACTGGCAGTTTGTCTGGTCCCAATGACGTAAATGATGACATTGTAGCCCACTAACTCATATTTCTCTTTGAGAGGGAGGTAGGGGTGAAGCTGGCTGCATCAATAGCAAGGGGCTTGTTTCAACTGCCGGCCGCCTTTGCTGCAGGTCATTTTTTCTCTGCTGTACGTAAACATACTAGACCAGGTTTTTGTATTACAAAGGTATGCGAGTTGTTTCCCGCCAAGTGAGGACCTACGTATCACCCAGTGGCATCGAAGGCTGCAGTCAATCAGTTTTTTCAAACCATTTGAAAACAGCAGAATAGATGCATGTTCCCCAGAGCTATGTGGAGTGTTTCAACATAAAAAAAAAGGATGGGTTTGATGTGGAATGAGTTCCAGTTTGCGAACATCTACAGTAACTCTACTACAAGCCTTACTGCTCTGTATGTAGGTAAGACTATGGTAAATTATTTATTGGAATTATCCAGGACATCAAGGGCTTTTCTTGCACTGCACTCGAGGCCTTGCTGGATTTTGACAGTTTGAGTTGCGAATTTCCTGATTGAGTGTAAGCTCTTGGGTAGCCTGGATTGTGACTGAAGGACCACTTTGCCTTGCCAAACCTAAGCATTTTACATAGTCAAGAGGAACTTAAAATTTCTTATTATCAACAACATAAAAATTGGTGGGTGCTGCTGAGTAGCTAGAATCCTCCCAAACTTTTGCATTTTACCTAGTTAGGGAAAACTCCCCCTTCTGCAAAAAAAAAAAAAAAAAAAACCCCAACCCCCACCCAATGCCATGTTTGGACGCCATTACAGGTGTTGGGGCAATATGCATTTTCTTTTACTGCATCTTCAGGGGCCTTTTCAGGACATGTAGGTTTCATTGTACACATTGCCACTTATGTTTTAGTTAAAATAAATATGACATACTATTTATGCACATGTTTCGTTGAATAAAAACATTTTCTACTTAATGTAAAAAGATATTTTGGATAAAGAGTAGAGATTTCTGGAGCTCTGTTCTTGGTTAATAAAATTTAGGGTTGTGCAAATGCAACTTGTTTTCTCACAAAACAAAAAATATGTTATGAACTTTTGTGAAACTGAAACAAAATTGAAAAATAATTTCATAAGAGCTGAGTTGTCGAAACTTTTAATGAACTTCATAACATTTTAGCAAGTTATTCACTATAGCAATTCGTTGCAAAACAAAATAAAAAAAAGTGTAGGATATGGAGTATTTACTACAGGAGTTCTTGCCTGTGGTTAAATTTCTGTTTTATGTAGTTTTTTTAGTCATAAAATCATGAAAACAAGATGATCCACAGACAAAAATTTTCTTTGCTAATGCACTAAATGAACATTCATTAAACACCTGAATATCCAATAAAATAGAGGATTTTCATTTTGTTACAACTTTCTGCAACTGAATTTCGTACTGAAACAAAAATTAAAGTTGTCATTTCTCAATTTTTGTTTCAGTATACCGACAATTTTGCACAACGGTAATAAAATTTTCACTGAACACTTCTAGCCAAACATACCTCTTTATGGCGTTATATTAATGCAAGAAAAGTAGACAGCGGTTCAGTAGTCCAAGGAAGAAAACGTAAAGTGGAAAAATCATGCTATAAAGACAACTGTCGATGGTGAGCTATATTACCACTATAGCAAATTGTCATAACAGAAATTTACTGCTGGGTCATCATTTGTTGCAGTGTTATTGTATAATCACTTCATGGGTTTCATGGTTTTTTAATGCCTCTATGTACATGCTGATAGCAAAATACAAGCAGCACATCTGATAGCAGCATTTTCCATGTGACCATTGTTCACATAAAGATGAATAAAATTAGCAACAGTGGTGATCACCGACGATTAAGGAAAACCGGAACCATTTGCATAATAAGGCCTCCGAATTGGATCGGCTCTCTATACAGTCGCAGGCAATTTCATTTCCTATAGCAGCAGTTTTTATTTGTTTGCATTTAATTTGTAAACAGTGGTCACTGTGATATGCTTTGGGCATACAAAGGTTGACCAATCACACGTTTCGTACTGATATTTTCAAAATTACTGTGCATGTTTCTGATGCAGAGTACATTTGAGGCTAGTCATTNATCACACGTTTCGTACTGATATTTTCAAAATTACTGTGCATGTTTCTGATGCAGAGTACATTTGAGGCTAGTCATTGTTTTCTCTGTGACCAATGTAACGAAAAAGTGTTTTGCAATTGCTTAGTGCTTATTTTTATAATAATTGCGGTATGGCATTTGTTTTATTATGTATGTCCTTTGTGTCAATGCTAATAATTGGTAATAAAGGAAATTCTGTTGTGGTTCATTATGAAAAGACAAATTTTGTATTAAAAAAAAAAAATCCAAATATTAAGTTTCTCCTGGATGTTAAATGATTTTTTATTTTTTTTACAATCTGCAAAATTTATATTGTATATAACTTTGTACTCATGACATCAAGTTGTAGCCCTGTTGTTCACTCTTAGCAATATGAGTCTTAAGGGTGAGGGGTAGACCAGATAGCCTGATGGTGAGTAGGGTGCTGGGTGTGAGGTTAGGTACGTGGCCTGACTACTGGCCTTCAGTCTAGTGGCTTAGCGAGTGGGATGTCGCAGGCAGACCCAAGTACCAAACTGAGGGTTGCAATATCAGGGCTAGGGGTGACCACTCCCGTGGCTCCCTGGCGAGTGAGACGTTGCTGGTGGATCCAGGTGTCACATAGAGCAAGGCTCCTCAAGGGTTGGACAATCGTTTCCAAGCAGGTGACCTGGCGAGCGAGGCATTGCTGGCGGACCCAGGCACTTACCGGAAGGGCGATAGTCCAAGTGACAATTGCTCTAGTGAGGCCCAGGAAGACAAGCTTCCTAAACTGCACTTCGAGACAATTCCCAAAAGTTGAGGTTGAGGATGTGGTTTCAACTGGTGGCTATCCCTGGAAGAATCTTAACTAGGACTAGTGACGAAACAGGAAATAACGGGAGCAAGGTGTAGAAAATTAAAGAGCGCTGGAAGAGAGAACTCAACCAAGTCAGATTTCCGCCTGTTTTATTGATTGCTCAATTAAACACACATAAACCAGCCTGTACCTTGACTGAGGCCTGAAGGGCCGATCCTAAGTTGCCAACTGGTTTTTTTTATCTAGTCTCTGAAGACGTGGCAGCGTGAGGGGTGAGGGCAGCCCCAAGTCAGCGGTACTCGTACTCGAGTGAACTGTGGGTGAGCTACAAAGTAGCTGGAAGCGCAGCAAGCTTCGCCATGCTGGCAGGCAGCAAGGCGGTGCCGTGCAGAGTAACGGTATGCTACTGAACTGGCGTGAGACAGCCTCTTGGTATGCTCTCCAGCAGAGCGACTGTCTGTAGATGACTAGTGCGAGAGAGACTTGAACGAAGGACTGAGAGTCCTATTTATACACTGCGTACAGTACCAGCATGGGTGTTGCGGGGTGTGGTGAGAGAGAAACTGCAGAGAGAAGAGACGTAGAGAGAGCGGCAGCAGTGAGCCGCAGAGATGGCTGAAGCTGGCGGCGAGTTCCCCTCTCGCAGCCAAATGCTGGAGGAGTAGAGCGGCAACGAGATGCAAAGCAGGTGGCAACAGCTGGGCAAGCCAACCTGGCTTGAAGGCGTGCTGTGGTGTGTACGGCGGAACGGCTCTTCTTAGGAGGTGGCCACGGCCGTGGCGAGGCTAGAGATGAGAGAATAACGTTGCTCNCCATTAGCAGGAGCCACAGGCGCAAAGGACGAACATCTTCTCAAAGGCATCTGGACTCTTGATGGCGACTGGTACGGTGGCTCTCTCCCCCCTCGCTATTCTGTGTAGTATAAGGAAAGGGTGTAGGAGTGAAAATGGTCAGCATGACCAAACAGCGTATGCTTAACGGGTGCGAATCTGAAGGATCTTAATACGTAACCTCGGGTACGAGACTGTCCTACAGGTTAGGCTGAAGATCTGGTTACGTACAATTATGCCAGTTGATTAGGTTGAAAGTTTTAAATGGGATAAGCAGATGAAAAATTATTTCACTGCTCGTTGCAAAGCTAGTGAAAAAGTAAAATTTAAGATGAGAATTACATTGAATCCTAGTCTAAGGGAGTAGCCGAGTTCACGGTGCGTTTAGGTAAAAGAAGTTGACTGGTGCAAATCTCAAACTAGTGAGAAAAGTGTGGAAACTCCTACTTTCATCAAAAATAGAAGCTTCTGCACCACAATTCGTTGAATTGCATTAAATTGACAAATATTTCACCAAAAACCAATACAAAATTATATACAATATAAATTTTGCAAGCTGTAAAAAAAAAAAACCATTCAACATCCAACTATTGTGCACGTGAGGTAATCTAACAGGGTTTTTATCTCAAGAGTTTTAGGCAAAAATGGTTCACAATAATAAGAGTAAGAATTGACTTGAGTAGCAAAATGCTAGTGAGAAATGCAGTTTAAGACAAGCAAATATATTTTTTTGTTGGGAAAAAAAAAAAAAGTGGGTGTACAAAACAACACATGAGCAAAAATGTGGTTTAGAATGGTCTGGCCATTCAAGTGTTAGGTGCATTACTAAACATTAGTAATGAAAAATAAGTAAGAGTAAGCTAAATAATTTTAGCGTGAGGTGCTTTACTATACAATAGCAAAGCACAATGAAAGGTACAAAAGTTTTAAAAGGTAGTACAAATGTGGTGGGGGTACAAATAGTACAATAGATAGGTACACAAATGGTACAAAAAGTGGTTGACACTAGGCATAGCATGGCTTCCAGGAATGCTTTCGTCTAGGATTTATTACTTAGGCTGGTCTTATTTACATGTGCTTTAACTTTACCGGTATATTTCTGGCTCATGGCCACAATTCTCAAATGGCAGTTAAGCTGTATAACAACATTAAAGTGGCTAAAATACAACGTTCGTTTTGTTCACTTGTACTCTTTCGTCAAGCAGTATAGTACTTGCATCCTTCACGAGCCAGTGCACGTTGTAAGTGCAGCTAGTACCTTGGCCTACGGCATTACTACAGAAATCGGCTGAGCAGATAAGCCGCGCATTCCTGGTTGGCTGAGCATAATACAAGACCAGGTGTTTCCTTAGTTTGCAGATTTCTTGACGTGGCACACACTNGCATTCCTGGTTGGCTGAGCATAATACAAGACCAGGTGTTTCCTTAGTTTGCAGATTTCTTGACGTGGCACACACTTGGCTAGGGGGTACTCTGCTTTTAATTATGAAAAGGGGGTTTTGCTTTTGTAATCACTCCCGATTATAGTCTGACTGGCTAACACGCACACTTAGCTAGGGTTACCTAATCCTATTTCTCTCTCTCTCTCANACTCCCGATTATAGTCTGACTGGCTAACACGCACACTTAGCTAGGGTTACCTAATCCTATTTCTCTCTCTCTCTCTCTCACACACACACACACACACACACACGTGGTTGGGGCACTTCACATGATGAGGTGGAGGCTCTCAGCAGGTGTGGCGCTGCTGAAGAACTGCTACAAAAACAGAATCTGTGGCTCTAAGCGCGTGAGGGGTGCACTAGCACTCCACTCACACAGTGTCTTTCTTCTGCAGAGCTGGCCAGTTGTAAGTGGGAGGGTGGTGCCACGACATTTCCTTGTATTGCGTAGGCCTCCCTTCGATGCTTGTGCAGCAGGCCCACAACTCTATGCTTTGCTGGCACGTAGTGAGGATCAGCTCGTGATGCGGGTGGCACTGGGTCGATGGCCTGAGGGTCAGCGACCTGCAGCACGAAAGCGGCAGCCTCCGGGCTCAGCTGGCTGGCTGGAGGGGTGGCAAGCACTTCACCTCTCGGAGGGTGAACGGCAGACTCCTTTCCCGCTTCTCCTGCGGCGGGCGTGGTGGTTCTGGAGACAACGGCGGCATGATAGGGGTAGGAGCCTGTGCATGGGGTGCAACAGGACTCTCAGCTGGCGCCGAGAGGTTTGTGGGGTCACACTCACCCATGTTCCGGCTCTACACGTGGTGGTGGAAGTGTGCTTTGTGTAGCTTCGTGCGTGATCTCAGGACTGCTTACTTTCATCATATGCTTAATATGTACTTTTTGTACGTGGCTGTCGCTGTCTTTGACTCACAGTGTGTTTCCTTGGTTTTCCATGACTTCAAAAGGGCCTTCCCATTTCGGGTAGAAGCCCGCGTCGAAATGTGCGTCTTTGCTGCTGAGGGGACCTGTTTACACCCACANTGGTTCTGGAGACAACGGCGGCATGATAGGGGTAGGAGCCTGTGCACGGGGTGCAACAGGACTCTCAGCTGGCGCTGAGAGGTTTGTGGGGTCACACTCACCCATGTTCCGGCTCTACACGTGGTGGTGGAAGTGTGCTTTGTGTAGCTTCGTGCTTGATCTCAGGACTGCTTACTTTCATCATATGCTTAATATGTACTTTTTGTACGTGGCTGTCGCTGTCTTTGACCCACAGTGTGTTTCCTTGGTTTTCCATGACTTCAAAGGGGCCTTCCCATTTCGGGTAGAAGCCCGCGTCGAAATGTGCGTCTTTGCTGCTGAGGGGACCTGTTTACACCCACATGTTCTCCTCTTCGTGGACAGCTTCCCCAGGCAGTCGCGTAAGCGCTGGGTACTTACGTTTCATATAGTGAGCATTGGTTGGCACGTGCAGGGTTCATTTGCTTCAGGTTTTCACGGCAAATTTCTTCAGTTTGTAAAATTCCACCGAGTTCTTCTTCCCAGTCCCATTCCTTAGGGCATTTTAAGGGATGGCCAAGGCCTCGTGGTCACGGCGGAGAGTAAACAGGATGTCCGGCAGATACTGATACCATTTCTGGTGATCCCCTTGCATTCTGATTCCGAGGCCTTTCTTAATTTCCTGGTTTCTCCTTTCCAGCGGGTTCCCATGGGGGTGGTAGCTGGGTGTAGTCCAGGGCTGGACTCCCCATCAGTGGCAGGTATTTTCCGATGCTGCTCCTATAAACTGGGGACCATTATCATTCAGGATGCAGTGGGGCTATCCCCAGCGAGGGAAAAGCTCCCTTTCCATGGTGGCTATGAAATTCCTGGTGTCACTCTTGGCTATGGGGTAGGCCTCAACCCACCTAGACAACAGGTCGGTATCCACTAAAATAAACTACGTACCTTTCTGGGTTCGTGGGTAGGGTCCCATCAGGTTGACGGCGATCTGTGTCTATGCTTGCGTGGGCCGTCGTGCGATGCCTGTAGTGCGCAAGGTTCAATGTGCCTTCGTGCTAGCGAAGACCTGGCATTGTCTGACGTAAGTCTCTGCATCCCGGCTTACACCACCCCAGGTGTATCTCTGGCTAACATCGTGGAGTGTTTCTTTACCTCCGGAGTGTCCCACATGGGGGTGCTGGTGGTAGTAATAGCAGATGTCCGCTCGGAGGCTGTGCGGCACCCACAATTTCCAATCTTTCATATGCGTATAAGGGCGGGCCCATACATACCCTCGTACTTGAAGCACTTTGGGTATTTGGCAAGAAGGTTACATACTTCGGGGTCGGCCTGCTGGTGCTCGGTGAACATGGCACAACTGGTTTGTGCCTCCAGTAACTGTACATAACCTTGTTTCTTGTTTTCTTAGCGTGGGGCGTACTCCAGCAGGAGCATCCTTTCCCAGTCCTTCAGGTTCTCTGTCTCCTGGTGGGGGGTTGGGAGCTCATTCTGCCTTCCCGGGCAGTGTTTTATAGTGAAGTTGAACTCTTGCAGGAGTAAGGCCCAGTCGCCTAGTTTGGACTTGGTTGCACTGGCAGTGTGTAACCAGGCAAGGGCATGGTTTCCGTCCGTAATATGAAAGGCACGTCTTCAAGGTGGTAACAGAACTTAAGGGCCCAAATGACGGCTAAGCATTCTTGCTCGTTTGAGTGGTACCTCTTCACCGTTTCTGACAGGAGGGTGCTGGCATAACTTATCACTCATCGACGTCTTTCCGGGGTCTCGTGGTAGAGAACAGTTCCGAGACTTATCCCACTGGTGGATTAGTGGTAGGTCGGGGAGGGGCCGATAAAGCATGTCGGGTTGCACAAACTGGTTCTGGAGTTCCTGGAACACATTTTCTTCCTTCTCTAACTATTTCCAGGCTTGGTCCTTGCGCAGGTTATTTAAAGGACCCATAAGTTTGGCAATGTTCGGTATGAAATCTCGAAGCCAGTTGCAGAGCCCAGAAATTTCCGTAACTGCTTCTTGTTCTTGGGTCGGAGCAGCTTCTGCTATAGCACGAATTTGTTCAGTCTGGTCGAAGTTGCCTTCTGGAATGACTCAGTGCCCCTGAAAATCAATTTACATCTTGCCGAAGTGGCATTTGGACAGGTGGCATGTAAGGCAGTGGACTTCAAATCTCTCCAAGACCAACTGGAGGTGGTGCTGGTGTTCCTCCCAGTCTCTCGAGAAGATGTTGTGGAGGTAGGCGTAGCAAAACTCTCCGATGTAGCCAGTTAGGACTGATGCTGCCATGAGGCGTTGAAATGTTGCAGGTGCGTTCTTTAGGCCAAAGGCCTTGAACTGGTAGACTTCTTCATTGGGAGCAGTAAATGTGGTGTATGGTCTCAACTGTGGGTGGATGGGGATTTGCCAATACCCACATCTCATGTTGAGGGTGCTGAAAATTCGGGCTTCCCAGATGAGCCCCTAAATCTTAATGATTTGTTATGTTATGAATGAACACAAAAACATTGCTATTACAAGTGTTCCGACTATTGTATTAAGTTGTTTTTAAATCTTTCCCGTGGTACTTTCATTCCAAAATATAGCTACAGAACTGACCTTGAGCTTCTGTAATTAATCACGCGATTGCTGTGTGCACCGCAGAAATACGTGGAAGTCGGTACGGGCATGCGAGATGAAGTTTCAGTGTGGTGAAGGGTGGGATGAGCAGGGTCAGTCCAACAACAGGTGGTGTTGCCCCTTCTGGGTGAGAAAAGGGAGCAATCATGGTCAGCATAGGATGAGATGAACAGTAGTACAGTAGAGGGTTACGTCTAGATATGGTGTGTTAGTTAATTCTATACAGATTCCACTGGCAACTGCACTCGGATTAGCGAGTGCCTCACCTTAAAAATAAATGTTTTGGTGTTTAATTAATAAACTTATAAGTATTTAATGAACAAATCTGGAAATTACTAAAGTGAGAATGCTAGTCAAAGTGTAAACGATAATCCTTAATCAATTAAATAGTAATTATCCTTGNTGGAAATTACTAAAGTGAGAATGCTAGTCAAAGTGTAAACGATAATCCTTAATCAATTAAATAGTAATTATCCTTAAAGTTTAGTAGTTAACGTTATTTATTTATGGCTTTAGACAAACCCCCTCTTGAGTATAACTTATGTTTAAAAGATAGAATGATAAATCTAGTGACTAAGTAACTCCCACAAAAACCTCTCGCAGTAAAGGGATGGAACGAATGAAGGAAGTCATAAATAACAGCCAAGTGAGTGCTCGAGTTACATCCCTAACACATAAGTTACGACGTGGGTTGCAGATACGCTAATGATTAGGTGGAAGCAGCCCGCATTCGTGACAATATTTTTGAAAGTAATGAACAAGGGATATTTCATAAAAAGCAGTAATGTTTATACTTGGTTCAGGACTTTGCTAATGAATTAATAAAATAGAGATTACATATGTATACATTAAACTGATTTATTTATAAAAAATAACATTCCAACAGTCTATCCACAAATAAATTTCTTGCATGAAGAGTTTCTACTTGAGATAAATGTGGTTTACGCCAAAACAATTTAATGAAATTCTTTTAAGCAGTTGGGGAACCTTGAAATATTTGGCTTATCTAAAGGATGACCCTGTTGTTGGCACCCAGGAACTGTATCCACCGCATCGCGTATAGATGTCCACTGTGTCCAAGACATTTCTGGTCAGTTTTCTCGGAAAATACTGCTTAGAGCAGATTCTTTATATGTTGCTGTAGACTTCCACGAAATTTACAACATTCAATGTTCCATATATATGCTAAACATGTGGCCATAACAATTGTTTTTAATTCATTTTTTTGTCAGAAACATTTTTTACTGTTTTGGAGGCTTGCTGAAGCAAACTTATTATTTAATAATGTTATGTTATTTACACAAGAAGATCAAAATTAAAATATTCCAGAAATGCACAACTCAACACAAAAATAAATACAACATAGTCTATATACAAAAATAATAATGTGCCAGGGAGAAACTTAGATGACAGATTCAAGAGTGACCTGGCCACAAACAGAAAACACCCAAGTAAACAGTTTAATTTTTTATTCAACATCTGATACAGTAGCTGTACAAATGCAACAAAAATTATGCTGCTTGAATTGTTTGCCAAAATAACGTAAAAACAGTCTAAACAATACTTAAAAATACATCACAATATATTACAAAACTGCAAGCCGTAAAAAAAAAGTTATGAAAAGAAATAAAAAAAGTTTGAAATATCACAATGATCACTACAAGGGAATAAAAGCATGTATGGTGACAGATATTAAAACATTTTATGTTCAGTAATGAACATTTCAAAAGGACAAATTATTATCTGCTAATTAGTGGAATACTGTAGTTACTTACAAACTGCTCCATCTTTGTCAGTAGAATTGTAAACATCTGCTCAACATTTTGAAACTTGAAATCGAGCACAAATTCTTAACAGTATTTTTTTATCAGTATGTGATCTGCTACATGTGCAATAAAACCATAAAAATGAGCAGATTATAATGGATACATTTTTAATAACTTGCCAAGTAGCCACAATCTTTGGTACAATGCGTATTTACACATAGTTATGGTATGTGGTCTATAATAAGAACCAATAAAAATATACTGGAAAAATAAATATTTCCAATGAATAAACAATACATGCCCACAGTGAATTGCTATAATCTACACAGAATAACATGTCAAGATATTACACTAACATGGCCAATGTTCACCTTACATTTGCTCTCAGTACATGGAATCATGTCAGAACAAAGCAAAATATTATGTAGTGCATTGCTAAATTGATTCCATCTATCTCTTAAACATTTTAAAAACCACAGTATGTTGTGCACAGATATATTAAAACAAACTACCTAGACATGTACTCTGTAAGTACCACACAACAAAGTTTCTGGGCCATGTCCTTATGACATTACATCCTGTATACATTACGAAAAATAACCAAACTTGTGCATCACTCAATACAAAATGCATTTGAACCATTCCCAGATTTTGCATAGCATATTAGGTATCTAGAAACTAAATGGAGATGATACACACTATCACTTGGCAGGTACAGTTGACTGGGGTTTTGGATGTTTGTCCCTTATTATTATTATTACTAAAGGCCATTCACAGCAAACTCAGCACTTTATAAAGCCGTGCTTAAGATCTAATTCTGTGCACATTGTGTATTCTTCCACAATTTGTAAAATTAACATTCCTGTGTCCATCAGGGGAAACTGTAAAATTATTAACAAATTACATATTTTTAAAATTTGCTGATTTAAAAAAAAAACCAGAAGGTAGAAGCAATAATTTAAGTATTTACAACTGTTTACCTAACACCTTTAATTCAACGTTAAAACATGGAAGTACTTTCCTTCCACGGTTGTAAACTTAACTGGGCGCATGACAGTCAGTGCGCCAGTTGAAATGTACACAGGTAGGGACTGACATTTTTCAACGGTTTATTTCAAAAAGTGCTTACTTTACTGTGAACAACCTATAACTTTTCAAAACAAACACAAAATGTTTGGGCATTAGGCATCGTTCTACATATGCGTTAAAAAAGGGGGTGGGGGGAAGGAAAAAAAACCCAGATGTAAACCTATTTTTTTAAGAAGTTAATACATGGAAGAAATTAACACACATGGGATCAATGTTAAGATTATAATTATACTATGAAAACAACCGCTACAATGGCACCCAAATATATAACTCAATTATATGAATCAATTGTATAAAATATTTCTGCCACAATCAACCGTAAAATTCAAAATGGAACCAGTATTTTTATGTTACAGCTATATAAACATTATATATGACACATAACAAAGTCCTCTAGCAAGCAGACATAACATGCTGTTATGGTAAGCATCTCTTTACCACCCTGATGTAACATGACACTCGTACAAAACAGTCCAAATGATCCCGCATTTTCCAACATTACATAGTGGGCAGGATATTTTATATACGAAATGTGAGCTTTTACAGTAGTTGCATTTGTGCTTTAGTAATGTAATATTTCTTGACCATATATGCACATCTAGAATGTTGAAAGATCAACACAGAATCCAAGCATGGAGACACACTTCATGAAATATCAATTCTCTTACATAATTATGGTAACAAATAAATTTGATGTTACCTAGTATTTGCAAGACCATTTGCTTTAATTATAACTGTCAGCAGTTTCTGATAGAAAATAAATTTAAAATGAAACAATGCAGCATAAGTGCAGTGCTTGCATTATACATATGTATAACAGCCAATGCTGGTTTCACTATAAAATTTTCAACTGATATATTACCATAATATTACAGTACGGAATACGCTAAACAGACTAACGTCATCCTGGGTACTTTTCAGTATGTACTTTGAAATTCACAACTGCCCACAGCGAAATTGTTTCTCAACACCACAATCTACTAACGCCAATGCATTCTATGTGCATTTATAATTTTTCATAAATACTTTTTACATTCTTAATATTTTGATGACCTGCAGCTTGAATAAACAACCAAGTTTCAGAAAATGAATGACTGTATTTGCAGCTATTCAAATTTTTTTTTAATAGTATTCACACCTCCCTACTGATTGTAGGAGTCAGCATGCTCCATCGTAATTGTTAAATATACTTTTAAAGCCAACTCGCTAAAAGTCCTTAAAAGCATAATTTAAACCAAAAATATTTTAAGCATAATTAAAGTTTAAAACTACAACTGTTAGTTCCGAGTACTATTTTCTTCCATAGTCATCAATATTGCCAACATAAATCCTGCAACAATTCATCAGCTGATACAATATTTTTCAAACGAGAGCATTTACTGTTTACATACCGTGTAGGTTGGTCACATTGCCTGTCACAATTTACCCCACTTATACGAAGTACTTTCAGTGATCCTATTGTTTTATTTTCAGTGATACTAATCATTGTTTATGTAGTGAGTGAAAGTAACAAGTTTAAATAGGCGTATCATCTTGGTTAAATTGGTAGTAGATTTTGCAAATACTGAGGTTTATTGTGTGCGGTTGCAGTGCTATTTGTTAACGTAACGCAACTGTTTGCAATTTCTTGCTACCGCTGCGATGATTCTGTAATAGAATTTGTTTACCGTAAGTTAAATTGTAGTACATGAAACTCTTTGTAAATGCAAACTCTTGGGACCAGCTTGCGATACTAATAGCACTGTTAGTTCGTGTTCCAGCACAGATACGTGTAGACATGTTGATATTGTTCGTGTTCACCACTTTGCTGTCTCATGCTCTCATCAATGTACTGAAATTTTATACATTTGAACGTGTTTGCAAAAATAAAGCACTATAATTTCCTCGGAATTACTAGAAAAGGCTATGTATTCGTCATACAGGGCCATGTGGTATGTGAATAAAAGCGATGGCAGTGCATAACCACGGTAACACAACCTTTAGGCCTACATGCCCATTTTGTTGGCTGCAAACAACTAAGAAATATGCCCCCATTTCTATAAATGCTGCAGTGAAAATAAATGTGTGTAATGGTTTTTCTTAACAATTCTTGTTTTTATCACATTTCTAAACTAGTTATTCTATAACATACCACTGCCGGGATCTAATTATTGTTGATTTGCCACCGTATGAAATGGCAAATCATTCATAAACACTACTAGTCACCACAATCAGTAATGGTCCAGCTCTAATAACTACAGAATAAAAGTTTAAAATTAACATCTCCAAATGAATAGGAATAAAAAGTCAAGCAAATAACTAAGAGCTGTGCTGATTCACAAAATTGTGCCGATGTGCCAAATCACTTAAGTGCTGATTCTGTAATGCAGGTTCGCTGATGTGCTGCCGAAGTATCAAAAAGCTTTTTGCTTATACGTATTTAAGTTGAATTTAGGGTACTATAATACTAAAAAAATGGAATTTGGTGAAGTGCAGCATAATTAAAAGCAATTTTCAACTTATTTCAGTTCTCAGTGTCCAAAAAGTAAATAGTATTACAACTAACCATAAGTTCAAGCAAGTAAAGAAAAAAAAATGTTGGCATACATTTATATTATAAATACTTAACTGTGAACACAGAAACCAGGAAGCACAAGTAAGGTNGCATAACCACGGTAACACAACCTTTAGGCCTACATGCCCATTTTGTTGGCTGCAAACAACTAAGAAATATGCCCCATTTCTATAAATGCTACAGTGAAAATAAATGTGTGTAATGGTTTTTCTTAACAATTCTTGTTTTTATCACATTCTAAACTAGTTATTCTATAACATACCACTGCCGGGATCTAATTATTGTTGATTTGCCACCGTATGAAATGGCAAATCATTCATAAACACTACTAGTCACCACAATCAGTAATGGTCCAGCTCTAATAACTACAGAATAAAAGTTTAAAATTAACATCTCCAAATGAATAGGAATAAAAAGTCAAGCAAATAACTAAGAGCTGTGCTGATTCACAAAATTGTGCCGATGTGCCAAATCACTTAAGTGCCGATTCTGTAATGCAGGTTCGCTGATGTGCTGCCAAAGTATCAAAAAGCTTTTTGCTTATACGTATTTAAGTTGAATTTAGGGTACTATAATACTAAAAAAATGGAATTTGGTGAAGTGCAGCATAATTAAAAGCAATTTTCAACTTATTTCAGTTCTCTGTGTCCAAAAAGTAAATAGTATTACAAATAACCATAAGTTCAAGCAAGTAAAGAAAAAAAAAATGTTGGCATACATTTATATTATAAATACTTAACTGTGAACACAGAAACCAGGAAGCACAAGTAAGGTTGCTTTCATGTTTTGTTGCTGTTCACAGTCAAGTAATTGGCTTGAAACAAAAATAGTGGATAGTTTTTTATATATGCATTGGTTCTACAAAAAAACAAGATTAATGTCACTTGCAAAATATCAACTCTCAAAACCTTCTTTCTTTCAGAAAACAAAATATAGGCTAATTGATGATTTGTGCTTGGGTGCTTTGCTACACATTTGGGTTGGTATAAAATATTTGTTATGAACAGGAAGATTCAAAATGAAAGCATGTTACAGAATGATCTTTTAACTTGAAAATGTTACAAATGAACCCGTAAGTACAATAGATTTATAATGAATCTGAAGGGAACACTTTCTATGTTCACTATCTAGGGGGACGGGAAAACTTTCAAAGTTTATAAAGGCAAGACATAATTTATTCATACTGAAGAATAATGCAATGGTTGTTTGTCAAATAAGCCAAAAATTATCTGCAATTCCTACATCAGCAGAAGCGCCAATTCTGTCAACATCAGCAAATTCAGCAGAAGCAGATTCGAGTTGGCACAGCTCTACAACCACTCAAAACGGGAATGTAAATTATTCACAATTTCCGCATAAGATATTTGAAGTTCAAATGTGAATAATTAGTAAATTACTATTCGCAACTATTCAAATTTTTTAATATTCGAACACCCCTACTGATCATAAGAGTCTGCACAGAGATAGCATTAACGATTTATAAGAAAATTTCAGTTAAGTGATTTTGCCAATAAAATTGCATTTTACTTTGGAAACATAATTCAAACCAAGTGTTTTAAGTACTTAAAACTACAACTTTTAGTTCAGAGTACTATTTTCTTCTATAGTCATAAATATTGCCAACATAACAAATCCTGCAACAACTCATCAGCTAATAAAATACTTTGCAAAAGAGCACATTTACTGTTTACATAATATGTAGGTTGATCACCTTGCATGTCAAAATTTACCCTANATTCAGCAGAAGCAGATTCGAGTTGGCACAGCTCTACAACCACTCAAAACGGGAATGTAAATTATTCACAATTTCTGCATAAGATATTTGAAGTTCGAATGTGAATAATTAGTAAATTACTATTCGCAACTATTCAAATTTTTTAATATTCGAACACTCCTACTGATCATAAGAGTCTGCACACTCTATCGTAATTGCTAAATATTCTTTTAAAGTCAATTCACTAAAAGCCAATAAAATTGCATTTTACTTTGAAAACATAATTCAAACCAAGTGTTTTAAGTACTTAAAACTACAACTTTTAGTTCAGAGTACTATTTTCTTCTATAGTCATAAATATTGCCAACATAACAAATCCTGCAACAACTCATCAGCTAATACAATACTTTGCAAAAGAGCACATTTACTGTTTACATAATATGTAGGTTGATCACCTTGCATGTCAAAATTTACCCTANAATACTTTGCAAAAGAGCACATTTACTGTTTACATAATATGTAGGTTGATCACCTTGCATGTCAAAATTTACCCTACCTATATAAAGTGGACAATACCGAAATACAAGAATTTAGTCTTAGTTCCATATGCAACTACGTCTGAATTCTGCCAAAGCGAGCCTTAACTCCAAACCAGTGAAACTATTATCAACTTNTGCCAAAGCGAGCCTTAACTCCAAACCAGTGAAACTATTATCAACTTCTTACACAGCAACAGCAACAAAGCACATCTTGACCACACTGCAAACCAACAGCCAGCAGTTTACATTTCCATTTACACCCTTCATAATGTCAGCCGAATTGTAGGATCCCCAACTGAAATGCCAATTAAATGTGAGGTATCATTATGGGTCTCCACAAAAATAAAAAATTTGTTAGAAGCCTATTGGGGCCAAAGTCATGATGAATATAGTGACGACTGTGACGGTGTCATACTAACCCACACTGGACCCTGAGGGCAGATTTTCAGTGCAAAGTGCTGTTGTATATTTTTGGAACATAACGTGCAACCAGTTTTCAGAAATAGTGGTAACAACTTTTTTCCCAACCCACTAATCATCTTACAGGATAATATTTGAGTGCAGGCTGTAGAGTGCTATACCATCCACCACACTCCCTAGACTTAAACCCCTACGTATTGCTTCCCAAAACAAATGAACCACTACATGGTCTTTGCTTCATAGCTGTTCCTTCCAGTATTTCCCCAGGCAGCCGACAGCTCCACTGAACTATCAGGAGAACAAACACTGCTACAGATATCCTACGACTTCCACACCATTGGCAAAGGTTTGTACACAATGCTGATGACTACATAGAAGAACAAAGTTAATGTCATAAATGATCCTTGTTCACATGTGACCGCATTCATCTGATGCTATTGATAACATTTCAGTTGTTAACTGATAACTGGTGGTTGATCACAGCAAACTGCATCACTTCTAATGAACTGAAATAACCCACACAACTAGCAGGGTTGATGCAATGTGGTAACGTGTGATGTTTACAAGATATCCATGAGGTTACAATTGCAAACAAATGTACCAATATGAATTACCACATTTCTGAAGTTACCTAGTTTTTATAACAGATACACTGTTTTTAAAAAAATTGATTACCTAGTGGTGGTTTAGTACCTTTTTCATTAGGCAGTCCTTTAATAAAATAAAGGTATTTTGCTGCAATATGCACTAAGGAAATATCCCGGCAGAATTCCCTATGCACAGTTTTATAAAAAAAAAAGTTTAAACAGCCTACTCCTACTTTATAGATGAAATGGTGCAGTGAGTAGTAAACAATAATGGTATCACAACATCCAGCTGACAAAAGAGAATTGTTTTCTACCCATCTATCTCCTTCAGACCAATTTGAATCACAACTACTGAACACACAGCAACAAATCTACTACTATGACACTATTGGAGATGTCCTTTTTTTTCTATGTTGCAATAAACATGTAATGTAAATGAAACAAAGTTTAAATACTAAATCAAGAAAATTTAATTACAAGGGAAAAATAAATTAAGATATGGCTTTAAAGGTTGCAAATAAAATATTCTCCATGCCAGTTGGCTGGTAGGTAGTGTTATGAGCTGACATTCATCAGAGCTGGAACATATTCACCTGGGTGGCATATGCACTGCAATATAGTATGTAAAAAAATAAAAATTTTTTTTTACATGTGACACAAGCTGCTACTTGGCAGTTCATAAGACTCACAATATTCTACGGAAACATGTTAGATGACACAGTTGGGTAACATACATGTCTTGGCAACCAAATACTAGACAAGAATAACAAAATAACAAAGCATGTAAAAACAGTCTAGTTTCACAATGCAAAAAAACCAACAACATTTATCTTAGTATTCCATTTCAACTATAACAATACGTATATAATATATTTATGGATTAATAGTATTTAAAATATATTCTTATATCCAAAGTAACTTATATTTTATAAATTACCAGAAAACTTCCATTATTTCATGTACTTTATAGCTAAAATTTCATATAAACAAATCATGTGTACAAGTGTCACATACCAGCAGTTGTCAAGCCTACGGACAACACTGCGTCAGGTACAAAATGAACTGCCGTACTGCTTTGGAGGAACTGAGCACGTACAAGCTACAGATGGTCACCAGCAACAACAACTCTCCGCACTCTCTTTTCTACATTCGCAACTCTTACAAGAGTCTGACTAGTTTAATTCCTTGCCTATTTATNACAACTCTCCGCACTCTCTTTTCTACATTCGCAACTCTTACAAGAGTCTGACTAGTTTAATTCCTTGCCTATTTATCTTTTGCATCACAATACAGCACCTTGCAAACTTCAAGCTAGCAGCTACATTACCAGTTACTGTGGCACTGGGCACCACACAACACCCTTATCGTTTAAGTTCATCACAATCACTACAAATCTAACACAGTGCTACAGGATCATGCATGTACCACAGTATGCTGCAAGAACTTTTAGTTATTTTCCTTATCATAGAAACATACAAAAATAATTATTTACTGTAACTAGTATCAGCTACCATAAAGCTTCATATCACATAGTCAAAGTAGAATACACCAGCATGGCTCCCTCAAACTCTGGTCACGTTAAGTGGGGTTTCCTGCTATTCTTTTGTGGTTTTAAAATCAAAATTAACAGCAAAAAAAAAGACTTAATGTAGAAAAAGTCACCCACACAGAGACCACAAGTATGTTCCACTCTAGACAATTCAGTACTATTTTGAGACTTGGATGATGTCAGCAATCGCTTCATGTCTACACACACAGGTGTAGATATGGAAGGAAAAACTTTTTGCAAAGTTGACACAATTACTTTCTTACGTGAATATATTTCCAGCTACAGTAAAACACAATGTGCTGAAATACATATTTAAA
The DNA here is from genome assembly GCA_002778355.1 of Clitarchus hookeri. Classification (NCBI taxonomy): domain Eukaryota; kingdom Metazoa; phylum Arthropoda; class Insecta; order Phasmatodea; family Phasmatidae; genus Clitarchus; species Clitarchus hookeri. Next base: position 96,259 of record NQII01003191.1, read on the forward strand.
AAATGTTGGATGAACTGTTTTTGTATCCAAACATTGTTAGCGCAACTTCTAATAAGGAAACACAATTTTTATTTNAAAAATGTTGGATGAACTGTTTTTGTATCCAAACATTGTTAGCGCAACTTCTAATAAGGAAACACAATTTTTATTTATGTTTCAAGTTCACTAAGATTTCCATCAATATACTTTAGAGAGAACATGTATTTTGAATGTTGTTATATATTCTTAAAGAAAAAGGAATTATGTCACCCATACTGAACCACATATACACAATAAAAATAAAAAGGTTCTTATTACATGAAATATTTCCTACAAACTGACAGAGCATGTGCTAGATGACAAATCAGCATCTCTTCTATTGACTCGTGCAATCAGTCAAAACAATACAGAACTGCCTGGAGTGAAGTTTGTGTTGCAACATAGTTCAATAATGACCAACACAGACCTGTCAAGTGTTGTCACCTGAGTACTGCAACATCTTGAGAGCTACNGCAACATAGTTCAATAATGACCAACACAGACCTGTCAAGTGTTGTCACCTGAGTACTGCAACATCTTGAGAGCTACTTTCTTATTACATAACTATTATTAGTGACCAAATGGTCATCACAAACACTACCTATATCACAGCACTTTCCTTTGCTCCTGTTATACTTTGAGATGACACAAACACATTACACTACGTACTATGTACAAATCCAGCATTTCCACTTCATACCACAAACTTCATGAATTCACAAATTATGAAAAAATATAATATATTTAACTACACTACTAAGTACAGGTTGACACCTGAACTACACTTACGTTATGCTTCTCTATACAATGCACAGCTAATACCCTTGTACACAAATATTTCTTGAATACAAAACTTGGAGTCTTTAGGAGTCTCAATGGTGACACCAGCAACATGAATATGACATGAAATAAAGTAGTACTTTAAACTTTACTCCAAAAAACTATCTTTATAAACTATTGCAGATATGATATGAAGCCAAAATATATTCAAATTAGAAACGAGTTGGTTCCTATCATGTTCTGATACCCACTCCAACGCTAATTCTAAGATCCTATATTTACGGTTTGCTTGAAGCGCAAAAGAAATTAAACTTATATGTATGTATTAACAACATCCTTGTTCCTTTGTCGTGTGTTAGCACCAGCAGAGCAAAAGTTATAAGACTAAAGAACACACGCTTTAAAAACAAAAATGTTTCATACATTACATCCTGCTATGCAGACAGAGCCTGCCCTGTTTCCTATTGGCTGTGTTACAGACACCATCAAATTCATGGAACACACGTTGCATTTAATTTATGTGATTTTGGCATCCCAACAAAAAAGTTACATTCACAGCCATTCATTCTCCTTATACATAACTCAGGTACATAATAAGGAATTTAGCGTGAGGAGGCACAAACCCACGTAGGATGGGGGTGAAAACTAAAGAAAACCATCCATGACGTGACCAGCCAGAATCAAGTATACAACCTCGCAAATGTGAATTAAGCATACTTCTGCATATACAAATATGCATAGTACTCATTTAACACACAAAACATTAAGTCCCTCTTACATGAACTTCCTTATTTGGACCATTTGTATCAGGATACCTAGAGTAAAACAAGTGGAAAATGTTACTTGCGAATAAGAAGCTGTGTCAGAACCTAACACAATATGGGACACACCCCATCTACAGTTTCTTCTCAACTAATTATGTTTNATCAGGATACCTAGAGTAAAACAAGTGGAAAATGTTACTTGTGAATAAGAAGCTGTGTCAGAACCTAACACAATATGGGACACACCCCATCTACAGTTTCTTCTCAACTAATAATGTTTTGGCATCTTCTAAATAAAAATTAGGCAGACTACACACATTTAGAAATGCATAGCTAATTCTGAATTGTGCTGCACATGTCATTCAATAACTTGCACTACAAACAACAAATTCAATTTTCTCTCTCTACATTTAATTTATTTTCTGGAAGGCTAAACTCAACACGATTTTGAAAATATACCAAAACTCTGGAGTTACGTACTTTTGTTTTCCTGCCAACAGAAGAAAGTGAGACTAACCAAAATAGTACACAAACAACAAACAACAATAATTCTCAAAAAGTATTGTTTTCCTTGTGCAAACTGGGAATCAAATTTGACAGCAAACCAAACAAGATTCATTCAAGAATCAGAACCAACTCATTCCCTGTTTAAAATATAGACAAACACAGTAGGTCCCACAATAAACAAGTCTTGGACACTAATTGACTACGACACAAATATGTAGTAATATGCAGCTACGTTTTAATATAATGTTGCCTGTCTCTTGCAAAAGTCATTTTTATTGTATTCAGATAGCTAATTTTATGACACTTGTTTTTGACCCAGTATAATGTTGCAAGATTTACAAAAAACTTCCTCTGTGGGTTTTTTTACTTAAAAACTGAACACTATATATAAATGATGTAATGAAAATCATAAATACTTTCCAGCCTGTATCATTTACTACAACCTACATCAACTTTTTTTTTTCACGTAATGCATGTTTACGAAATATATGACACATTAAAATTCACATTTCATTACAACAAAAACGTAACTCATATATTGTGATTATAGGATGTAATAGCAGGACCTACTATATGTTCCTCAAATATAATTATAAACTTTGAAAAATTCAAATGTTAGCTATAACGGTACGTGCAGAGAAAATTAATGTACAAATTTATAACATAAACTTATCATTCCATCAAAGTTTCAGCCAACATAACCCACTGATACTGCAATCATTCTAAACTGAACTTTTACACCCCAGTAAAACCCCTACTAAAACACACTTTTAGAGAAGAGGAGAAATGATAATTGTTGGGAAATAAAACTACGGAAGAGTTTAAATTAGAACAGTATATAATGACACTGATAAAAAATTTAATAAAAATTAAATTGAGAAGTGTGACGTAGAGGTTATACTTTATTTTAGGGAATCCTTCAAAAATTGATATTGGAAAATATTATTAAACTAAACCAATATCTCCAAAAAATCAACACACACTGTGAAAACCTAATGAGACTTTTTGGATCCAATGAATATTTGTACTACATACAAAACAATCCACAGAACTATTATGACTGTATAAGCACTATGATAATAGGAACTATCTGTTACAACAAACTACAAACATTACAACAAACCATAGGGCATGAAAAGCATCAAGGTCAAATTTCCTAAAAAAGCCACTGCTATTATTTACAACAGACTATAAGCTTGCTGAGCTGCTACCAATCTGATAAAACTAAGTAATATCTTGTCCTCTATGCTGTGATAAAAGATTAAATTGACAAGTATATCTCTACGTATGTCAAGGGCAGCTGCAAGGGTATTAGATGCTTTTTAAATTTCACTATGATCTTATTTGATTCACTAAAAGGTGTACTGTGGAAACATCATACCATACATGCATTCATAATTTCACTTCCTGTAAATTAAACTTCAAATAAGAGGGAAACCCAATCCCTACATGCTTTCTGCATGTGGTGAAGATTAGTGTCAAAATTAAATATGCATACAGCATAAGAGAGGGATGATGTGGGGAACAGAGAACAGTAATATTTTTGAAGATGAAACACTAGCTCTCATTAGAAGCGAGTCGGGAACCAGCACAACTACAAGGTAGCACTGGTGTGGCTGCAAGGGTGAGTCTGTCCTGTAGAACACAAAGATTTCCAGCAAACAGATGAGATTAGGTAAACTCCACATAAAAGAGCTAGTAACGCCAAAAAAAAAAAAGTGTTCTGACATAGTGGTTAATCAAAATCAGCACAATTATTTAAAATTTTCAACTAATTATAAATAGCGATTTTCTAAAAAGATTATTATGTATTACAACTGATAGCCAAATTCTTAAACTGCATAAAAACATGGGTTTAACATTGTCTTGAAATTCATTATAGCCATTTCAACATTTTTTTTTGCCAAAAACAAGACTAATCCATAATTCTTACTACATTTTAAAAAGGAGACAGAAAACACAAGGTACTCACAGGGCAGTATTCATACAGATATATATGTGTATACAAACATATATATGTGTATACAAACATATATATGTATGTATATATATATGTATACACTCTTGTTTGTGAAAATTGCAACACCCAGAAGGAATGGCCTGAATGAAACCAAACTTGGAGGATGTGTAGAACAGTGTAACAACAATAAGTGATATTGATTGCAGAGAGATGGCGTACACATAGGCTCAGTAGCGCCTTCTCTTCTGTGACCGGAAAGTTTGGTGTTACGCCAAGCTCAGTCAGTGAAGAGCCATCAAAGTGAAAGCAAGTGCCAGTATGCCTCGTCGACGTCAAAGGACGGCGTATCAGCATGTGAGTGAGTCAGAACGAGGCAGAATGATCAGTCTCCGGGAAACTGGTTTGTCATACCGTGACATTTCGGCTCGTACAGGGCATGCTGCTCGAAAATGATGCGTGTGTGGAACCAGTGGATAGAAGAGGATAGTACGCAGCGACGAGCGAGTACTGGACAACACGATGTGAACACAGCATGGGATGACCGCCATCATGGCCGCAACGGACTGTACAGCCTCGTCCACAGTGTTGGCTCAACACTGGAGCACTGCAACGGGCGTGGACTTGTTTGCATCAACGGTTCAACGCCGTCTGCTGCGGGCTGGACTGGTGACACGCATGCCATTGAATCGGCTTCCATTGTCCAGACACCACAAACGCCTAAAACTGCAATGGGCACGTGAACGCCGTCACTGGCGTGCTGCGTGGCAAAATGTAGTGTTTTCGGACGAGTCCTGCTTCAACCTGTCCTGCAGTGATGGCCACGCACGTGTTGGACACTGCCGTGGTGACCGCAATTTGGCAGCCTGCACTGTAGAGCGACATAGCGTACAAATACCAAGTGTGATGGTTAGGGGCGCCATTGGATACAACATGCGATCTTGACTCCTACGTATTGTGGACTATCTGAACAGCAACTGCTACATCAGGGAGGTTTTAGAGCCCGAGGTACTGCCTCCTTCAGGCAATTCCACAAGCCATATTTCAGCAGGACAATACCCAGCCACATGTGGCAAGGAATGTGCAAACCTTCAACAATGAACGATGGGTACCACTGCTTCCCTAGCATGCACATTCATCTGACATGTTGCCCATCGAACATGTCTGGGATATGGTTGGTCGGCGACTTGTTTGTCACGGTCCTCCAGCAACTACTGTTGATGCTTTGTGGACTCGCATACAAACTGCAAGGAGGGAGATTCCTCAGGAAAATATCCAGGTCCTCTTTGATTCCATGCCACAACGTTTAGGGGCTCTGATTGCAGCACGTGGGGGCTTCACACCATACTGAATTCTCAAGGACAGAGATCATGTACAGTTCTGTAATCCTAATCAATTGCTTATTGTCACGGACCTAATATGTGGTATACAGTTCATTCCAATCACATGTATCCTTCTTGGTGTTGCATTTTTCACAAACGTCGTATATATACACACATATGTATGTATATACAGGATGTCAGGTAATTCGCGGATACGGACTGCACCATACGAATTTATGGTCAAAACTAATTAGAAAATACTCTTAGGTAAAAATACATTAGACACTTCGTTTACGAGAGAAACGTCATGAAAGTTCCAAAAACCATAGTAGCAAACATGTAGTATTCCAATTAGATAAGGATGAGGTAATGTGACGATGCTGCAATTAATGTGTCGTCATAAGACATTGCAAGGGAAAGAGCCAAACTCAATAGTGCCAAGGTGGCCATGGAGTTCATATGCAGTGAGTACTGCGACACGAAAATGGCCATGGGTGCATCCAGTGGCCAAGCTCCATGCACGCTGCATGCATCCAGCATGTGAAAAAAAGTATTGCTATGGGCAGAGCAAACTTCAAACACCTGTTGTGACGTTTTGTATGCTGATAATGTACACTGTGCTTAAAGTGGAGTAAAGTCATTTTATCTACTTTCTCATAAATTAAGGCCCATACACATTTTTACCAAAGAATATTTTCTACTTAGTTTTGGACGGAAATTCATATGGTGCAGTCCGTATCTGTGAATTACCCGACACCCGTATATAATGTATATGTACAATATCTATTATGTGTGTGTATATGTAAAAAAACACATACACACCTGCACACACACTTAAGTCGGACAAACACATTTTCCTGGCTGGCTGGGCCAGCTACTTCAAGTGGCAAGTGGTGGTACACTGCATGAGAGGTGGTTGGTAAACAGTAAACCTATCGACCAGGAGGTGAACTAAGTTGAGGCGGGAAATTTGAAATGTGCTGGAGGGGTTATATNATCTGTTGAGAGGTGGTTGGTAAACAGTAAACCTATCGACCAGGAGGTGAACTAAGTTGAGGCGGGAAATTTGAAATGTGCTGGAGGGGTTATATTATGATTACGTAAGTCCGGTGGCTGTCTGGATTTGGTGATGTATTGGTGGGCAATTTTCCAGCATCACAGTTCTGCATTATTAATAGAAGGTGGTAACTCTGATCTTGTAACAGGTGCCAAAGTTCTGGTTGTGAGATGATGAGTGTGCTGCAACTGGCTCCTCCTGTAAATTCACATCCATCCCAGCTATACCTTGTTTGGTGTCTGCTGTGTGGCCATTCATTCTCTGTCTGAGACTGTTGGTGGTAGGGCCAAAGTACTCTGTATTGCAGTGAACATACTGTAACTGGCAGATGAGGTTTTCTGCCACCCAATTTGAATAGGTTAAGTCTGGTTGGTGAGACTGTTGTTGAAGAAGGTGGAAGAATGGTGCATAGTACAAGCGCATATTTCCTTGCCCCATGGAACATCTAGTCATGCATGCACACCAGACGTGGCCACGACCAGCCAACCATCACACTGGGAAAATTAGCCTACAGCAGAGCAAGTAGCCCTCATCTCTGTCTTTTGCTCTTCCCTCCTCTAGCTTGCACCTCTCTTCATCCAANAGTGGAAGAATGGTGCATAGTACAAGCGCATATTTCCTTGCCCCATGGAACATCTAGTCATGCATGCACACCAGACGTGGCCACGACCAGCCAACCATCACACTGGGAAAATTAGCCTACAGCCTACAGCAGAGCAAGTAGCCCTCATCTCTGTCTTTTGCTCTTCCCTCCTCTAGCTTGCACCTCTCTTCATCCAACCCTTTCCCTACGGCACTCTCTCCCCTCATTTCCCCACTCAAACACAACTATCCCATTTCTACTATAGATAGTTTGCATCTATCTCTTTTCACATTCATCCCCTTGCCCCATCAACACTTTTCAAATTCTCATTCGCCCCTTCAAGTTTAAGGTGAACTAATTTATTTGCATTGGCAGTCACACCACAAGGCATCTACCATTAGCACCCTGTCTCAGTTACAACTCACTAGTGTTTTACAATTAAGTTATTTTTTCTCTTTTCACAGTTTAAGGTCACATAATTGTTTGGCACATTTTATTTCCATTCTTTAATATAATTGCGTATTACAATTCATCTCTGGACTCAGCTTCAACTACCAATTAAACATTAAAGCATACATTTTTACTATAATCCAGACAGTCGGTTAGCAGCTACACAATCCAAAGGAGGTTTCAAGCTCACTGTCCATAAATTTGTATTATTAGTTTAAAAAACTTTTTTTTTTAACAAATTTAAAAAATTAACATGTTTGTCTATGCACTACAGTTTTAATGTGTACAAAAGGTTTTGTTTTGATTATTATACATGTAGTAGTTTAATGAAGAAAAAGGCAAGTGCATTCAAATCAATATTACACTTGGTGAAATTCACAATTAATTAATTCAGTGGGCCCATTTTTTATGTCCATAAAAATATCATATAGTCTTATGTCAAATAGAGGGAAGAAAAAAAAAATGAATAAGGAAATACAAGACACCGTAGAACAGTAATCTCTCTTGATGGCGGACTGACTAACAGATCTTCATCCTAAGAAAGTTTCCAGCCTGCGGCCGGGCGAATCTGGTAACTGCCTCCATCTACTCTGTCCCTCCTTCACTCTCCCATGCCCAGTGTCCCAGTCTTCTCCTCTCCTACTCACTCCCTCACCCACTTGCTGGACTGAACACAAGATATGGGTACACAACTACCAACCTACCAAATTACATCAAGCGACTGGAACTTAAGAATGCTGGTGAACATTCTGCACAGCAAGAGAAGATGGTCGTCGGAAAATTGTAACAGTCACTAACTGAACTGCTGTCTGCAAATTGTTTGTCTTCATAAATAGTATTCAAATGGAAATGGTAATCATTAAAATCATGTGTGTGCACCACTAACAAAAAATATACCAAAACTAAACCACTCAAGTGCATGCAAATATTTGTACCTTACAGCTGCCCTAAAAAACTTGACCCATTAAGTATAAAGCAAAATATTAACTTCTTACTTCACACACCCAAATCTTGCCTCACGTCAACCAGATTAAATTTTTTTACAAAAAGTAGTGTACAGTATTAGCAAGAAAGATGTATGCAACCTCATTTCTCTGCCACAAAACTATCTCAGCATTGAATAAGTATGTGCGAGAGTAGTTTTTTCAATGATTAGGGAATTAAGTTTCACAACAAACACTGAACGTCACAAACAAGCTGCTAGGTTTAAAAGACTCTGTTGTATTGTTACATGAACAGCAGGTATATAAGCATTTGGCAAAAAACAACAGCAGCGATACAACAGCACACATTACTAGTAATAACAGTAATACGTGACACAAGAGCACTTTGAAACAGGTACTTGTACTTATCACAACACACTGCCACCTGTTGCATTTTGTACAGCACAACACTAACAATACCTCTGCAAACATAAAAAAACCTTGCTGATAAATTAAGAAATGCCCTTCCTAAAACTACTCACAAAAAAAAAATACAACAGTAAAAATATTAACATACAAATATGTATGCATATGAGCATATATGGATTAAGTATGTTACAAACAAAAATAAACTTATTTGTGATGCATGTTGGGAGTTGGTAGGACAAGCAAGATGTATTTCAATGGTTCAAACATTCATACTATAACATGTCATATCAGAAGTTAAAGCAAATTAAAAGTAATACTGCAGTGCAATATGAGTTGACAACAGTGAGGACCGTACCCATGGTACTAAAAATAAACCAGGTTAGCTCCTGTGCATCTTTCCCCCTCCTTCCCATGCATTCAGACCTTCATATGATGTCATGTTGCTTTCCCGCAGGAGGTAACCATCGAGATTATACATGTACATTTATAAATCTCAACATGTGCAAAAATCTTGTAAACTTATCACACCATTTCTCAGAAACCACACACACAAATGGTTTCATATTTTTTGATATTGGTTTCTTCTTTGCCAACAAAAATGGGTTATTTTGAAAAGTAGCACAACACAATTTTAACAAAAAAAATTTACTAAATGTTTGCGCAAAATTCCGTCAATTTGTTGCGTTAAAAGAAAGAAGCTTAATTTTTTTTTATGAACAGATGGGGGATAAAAGTGCATGAAATGTACATAAAGAAAAGAAATTATATGTAAAGGTTACTGAATTGTTGCGAGTGACCAGGTTTTCATATAATGGACTGATAAGAGGATTTTACATCAATGTGAATTATAAGGCATAGAGTTTAAACAGTACATTAAACTCGATATAAAAGAATTTTCAACACTATACGAAACAAATATTAGAGACACAAATCACCTTTTTGTCCCTAAATTACCAGCCTCACAACACACTACACTATCACAGTCGGTTGACATGAGTTTGACTGAACGCTCTGCTAACCTCAATAGCATTTGCAGAAAAAAAAAAAAAAAAAAAAAATGATGAATAGACCTTTTTTACGTACAGTATTTGGCTTTTATGGAGCAAACATATATAAATAACAATCAACTTATTTAGTGGAATATTATTTTAATGTTCTTATAACTTACAAATTATGTAGACCTGTATCATTTTTACACAGTGGAGCAAAGTAAATAAATTTAACCAGTTTTCAAGTTTTTGCAGTCAATTGTTGGGGTGATGGACAATGTGGTATTTTACAGAATGTCATTTCTTAAAATACAAATTTTGCTGAGTAGTTCTTTTAATGATTGTGTTTCTTTAGTAGTTTTACATTCTGTGTGAGAATCATGCTGGTGATGCATGCCATTTATAGAAATGGGTCGAGACTTTAAAATCAAGGAACTAACAAAGATCAACTTCGTCATTTGAGTTGAGTTTTTTTTTTCCAGCAGACATTGAGCTACCGAATGTGCAAGTCGAGTCATGGTGTTTTTAGAATATAAACAAACAAATGTTCTCACTTAACAATCACCTTTTGTGTCTAGCGAATCAATCATTTTATGTTGCTGCACAGCTAAAGTTACACTGTTACAAAAACAATAAATCAGCTGCATGCACTGACACTCAATTGATGTTTGCAATGTTCAGTGTACACTGCTGCAATAAAACCTTACGATTCACAATACATGACCCATTCTGGCACGTGGCAACAAGAGTGTGAAGCGCTCACATACAATTGTGTACGGTTGTTTGCATAATGCTTTTTTTTATATATACAATTGATTATGTTAACAGATGAATGATCACTATGACTAATTTTCTGCAAAAATTGAGGCTGAAATAAAGCGTATATATTAATTGTATTAGTTTTCTGTTGGCTGTTGCAAAATTTTTTTCTCATGATGATAAAACTAAATTTGTAATCATTAAATAAAATACAATTTAAGTAACTATTATTAAATGAAAGTCTACTAAAATAAAATAACTTTTATGAAAATATATGTTTAATGCATTAAATTTCTGCTTATGCACTGATGGAAGCAGACTAATCCATGGATGGAAGATGATAATACAACCTTACACGTGCACCGGAACTGATATGATAACAAAGGCAAACAGAATGAATGGACACGTGCACCGTACAAAACGTTAGTATATGAGTGTTTTAGAGTAAAACTTATTTAAATATGAAAATCCTTGTTATCTCATGGCACATCACACCTTCAGCAGACATATGCATACATTTGATAAACTTTATATTTTTTTCATGTAATTTCTGTTTTAAAAACATGTGTATGAAAAAAAAATTATTAACAAAAACTTTTAAATGTGGTGGCATGCTGACAGACCAGCCTGAAAGCTACTTTCCCACTTCACTCCTGTAACAGTTATTTTATCTTATTTGTTTTATATCAGTACCACGTGGCTGACTTTACCGTTCCTACCATAGTCATTCACTCATCGGTGGGAGGGAAAAAGTAACGCTGCAAATCACTTAACGAGGTAAAGGATTACTCTTATTGGTAAAAACTAGTCCCAAACTTTTTTCTTGGCAAACCGTGACTATAAGAGAGAAGGAAGTTATAATGGCAAGGTTTTATAGCAGTGTACATATTTTCATTTCCAGTACAAACCCAATTTTAACTTGAAAATTTGATAGTGAACTCAATAGTTTCATACAACTTGAGGCTGTAAAAATCAAACTCACCCATCACCTGCCATTGTTTTTATTTAATACATTCAACTAACCATTTCTGTTATGTGCACACACAAATACTTTGGACTGAAAAATATTTTTTACATTCATTTCGCAAATTTTAGCCACTAAACAAACGTGCATTAATATGAAATCAAGCAATTCAATTTAATAATTAGCAAAAGGAAAATTAACTGTGAGGTACATTATTGTTTGAAATATCACCTAACATTAAAAAAATCATTGAAACTTTTCAAAAAATTTAACAGATGAGAAAAATGTAAGTTAGTCTACCAATAGGTATCATACCATAAAAAAATCACATAATCATGGAAACATTTTCACTAAAAATGGGCATGCCTACTAATGACATGACTGTGTGTTACTTTATGTACATATTGCCATTAAATATTTATTTAATTTGTCAGTAAACATGCATACTGTCTACATGAATCTGAAAGTGTTTTTGCGAGACTGGTAACTTTCAAGCCAAAAATGGTATGTATATGTAGAACCAAGAACCTGAAGTTAATATTTACTAAAGGAACACCGATTATATATACATATATGCCTTATACTTTAAAAATATATTACTATTCTATTCATTTTAAAATTACCTAAATTTTTGAATTTTTTTTTTAGAAAATGCAACAAAAATACACTGAAATCACCTCATCAAAATTGACAAATTCATGAAACCATTCCCACAAAAAAAAAAGTCTTTATCAACAGGGAACATATATTTATGTACATAGACTTTATTTCAGCAAGCATCAAAGGCGTTTGAATTGATGTGATGCCATTTCATCACAACACTGTTTTCTAGTGGGAATAGAGTGGGATGTTCCAAAACGCTGCAAGCGTGTTTGGTGCAACAGAGGTATTTATTATTTCTCAATAGCATTAATATTATTTAATATATGGGTAATGGCAACTAAAACACAAGTGAGCAAAATATTTATTTCATTAAAATTCACTGACGTATCACTCAAAACATCTAAAACTGTTAATGCAGTTGTTTACAAACACAAATATCTTTACGTACAATAGTTTTAGCCAACTGCAAATAAATAAGGTGCAATACACCACCCCAACATGCTGAATTATACAACAATAACAATATGCATTTCAAATTATTTGAGTAATATTAATTTCAATAAAACTATAACTAAAAAAATGTTCAAAAATTTTGTTATAAACTGTGCGGAAGCCAACATTTTGAAAGATATGGCAATGAATTTTCACGCAAGTCTGTGGTATTTAACATTTTGTAAACACTGCAATTTTGCATTTGGTTTCCTGCACAATTGAATACTAGAAAACCTGTTTGGTCACCATGCCTATAACCACTGAGAACTATGTTTAATACAAATGCAGCCAAAAAGCTAATTGTAAACACCACCAAATTTATATACTGCACATTGATCAGTCGCTTTGTATCTGCCGTCGGACGGTACTCTTTCTTGGGTCATAAGCACGTCACCTTCTTGTTGTATGATGTCCGAAATGTACTACAGTTTTGAGGATTACCGTATTTTGAGCTGTCATTTTTGCAAATTTTCACTTTTTACAATATTTTTGACTGTACAAGTTTATTTTGAACACTAAACATCACACAAATACAGTGGAACCTCGTTATAACGATAGTCAACAATGGCAAAATAAATTATCGCTATAAAGAGTTATCGTTGCAACAAAATTCACTGTGCCCCATAATTTTTTTGTTATGTATTTGTCCTTGTAGATCCTGTGTTTAACAAATGTCATAAACTACGCGTATAGAGCGACAATACAAAAAAAATCTTGATGTATGACACCCGCATTATCTAACGACCGGCAGGTGCGACCTTGCTTCCTCCGTCATTCTTCCCCTCCTCCAAGTTTGTGGAAGAGGCGGGAGGTAGTTAGTTGCCAACCAATCAGCATGCTACTGCACTCACTGTCTCTCTCTCTGACTCACACACACAAAGCCTGGAGATCACTTCCCCTAACCCTCCTGGCTCTCGCAACACTACTTGCTACTCCTCCCCCCTGACACTCACCCCTCTTAACACTTCCTTTCTCCTTTTGTCCTTCGCCCCTCCTCGTAGCTCGCCACACCACACTTCTCTTTCTCTCATGCTCACAAAGCAAACAGCAGATCAATAATCCACTTCCAATACACTTCCTCCAGTGCCATGTGTAGACACAGTAAATTTTCGTAACGGGAAGGGCTAGCACCATGAAAAGATGTAACTTTCCGGTTCTGTTCCAACCCGCGGACAACACACGTATCTGTTCAAACGTTAATAAATGTAGCTTTATGGTAGGTTAGAAAATTATTTTGAAGGAAATGAAAAATGTTAACATTGAAAAGAGACATTTACAACAAATGAAAAACTTATGTTTTTAACTTGTTTTGTCATAGAAAAGTGTGAATTACCGGCATATGTTTACAATTTGTTTATTTATTTAGGCATAAAATTTACATTACCTTTATTTTTCCACTACTTTTAATGTGCAGAATTCACTGTCTTGTACACATTTAATAACATCTCATAGATTGTACTTCACAATTACATATATGCCCTAGTGATATTTCTGCTCAACTCTTCACACAACAGTATATAGGCTACTATAGCTGGTTGCCATTCTGAATCTGTTTTATTTTTGTTATGACCAAACAATATACTAGTTATGGTACTGTTTATTTTATTGGTGGAGGGGGAACTCTAGTTAAACGTCTTTCGTGAGACGCGATTGTTTTGCGGTTCTTCTTATGAGAGAGAGTTTTGATGATGCAGTTGAAAATTTTGTTTGTATGAAAATAAAATCAATTTTAATTTTATTGAAATAACTAAATGTGATAAAAGTGTCGCTGTTTGTACTGGTGCAAGAAATACTCAACACACAAATATTGTTGATTTTTTTCTTTTATTAGCACACTCCATAATTTAAACAGAACTAAGGTTTACAAAAACCGTAACACATAAAGCTACGCTCATGATTTAAATCCGCTTAACATAAGATGCAAAGAATTCACGAACCATCATAAACAATGTAACATTGTTTAGCATCTGTTAGACATAATCATGCTTTCCCCCTTACATGCCTGGTACATGGAGAAGCGGCTAACGACAGTCTTCCTACCCACACAACATAGGAGCAGTTGGCGGATAGCATCTCGCCGCCCCTTCTACATTCAACAGTATGTACCATTCCCCTCCGCCCCTTCTTACCCATCCTCTTTACCCCTCACTTAAACTTCTGCACATACCTCTTCCCATACTCCACCATCCAATGTGAGTGACGCCACACAAAACAGACTAACAAAGGCTGGCTCGGGCGTGGCAAATGGGTGGATGTCACGTGCAATGCAACGTTTTTATACATTTTAAAAATACGAGTTTACAAATGTTTGTATCGCTATAGTCAAAGACTTCATTATCATACTTGCGTTATAAATGAAATTAAGTACCTTTCAAATGATAGGGCAAATGACGGTGCATTTAAAAACTATCGCAATGGCGGACTTGACGATATAGACCATACTCGCAATAACGCGGTTCCATTGTATTAACAAGTTTAACACAGAGGGAAAGTGCATATTTTAATATATTTATCTGATTTTGGTAAACGTACTAAAATTCAAATAAAAATTTTTAATTCGGGAATGATTTTAAATTTGATTCAAATTTTAAAACCAGTATTTGCAGATATCTACTACATTGGATAGTATTTATGCTAGTTGTTTCTATAGAAAGGTTTTATTACAAATTATGTTCCCATGAGATGCATGTAAATCACCTTTCATGATGCTCGGATACAAAAAGTTGCTTTCCATAAAAAGCAACTAAAAGTTTTATTCACAGTTGGTAACACTTTTGCATGATAACTAAACGATAAAATGGCTGCTGTTGAAGACAGGAGAGCATTTTGTGTCTCAGGATTTCCATGTTACAGTAGAATCTTGATACAAAGTACATGAATAGACTTGACATTTTATATGTACCTAATATTGAAAAATACTTTATACTGAACAGATATTTAATGATACTGCATTACATCTGCAGGGGATTTGAAAGATGTAATACAAGGAAAAGATGTACTTTAAGTGAAAAACTTTATACAAGATATTAATGTAACAAGTCTGCTGTTGGTGTTCAGTGGTATTTCCAAAGAAAGTTTGGTGCAGATCCACCCAGTATGCATATAGGTAATTCGTCAGTGATAATACAATTTTAAGACAAGGGGATGCATATGTAAGATAGGCTGCACAGTAAGAAAGGAAGTGGAATGGGTCCATGCAAGTTTTATATACAGTCAAAAATTTCCACCACCAGAGGCAACAAGGAACTGGGAATACCACAACCAACTATTTGGAAGATTGTTTGCAAATTGTTTCAATGTTATCTGTGCCAACTCTCACTAGTTGCAGGCCCTGACACTGCATGACAAACCACAACTTTCTTTCTGCGAGAGTATGCAAACACTAATAGAAACTAATGGTTATGAAGTATCCACAATGTTCTAGTGACAAAGCTACCTTTCACCTTTCAGGTACTATTAATAAACATAATCAGAATCTGGGGAACATAAAGTCTATATACCAATGTGGAGCATATGAATGACTCGCATAAGGTGAATGTGTTCTTATATATAATAACCCACAACAAAATATATAGCCCTTTCTTTTTCATTGCACAAACGATAACGGGAATGTCATATCAGGACGTACCACAGTTATGGCTCCTGTCACAGCTAGAACAGGTAATTCCTGATATTGCATTAACACTGTATTTTGCACTCCCACATTTTCACAACAAAATCAAAAGTGAGAACCATGCTGGTGGTAACAATAGTAAACTTCTTCGTTGACCTCTTGTTCCCCAGACCTAACAACTTGTGATTTCTTACTGTGGGAGTGTCTACCAGCCACCATGCCACAGACCATGCCTGATCTGCGAGCATGTCTGGCATGAACTTGACTACAAACTGTATGTGTGTAGAGTTACTAAAGGTACTTCTACTGAACACCTCTGAGGTAATGTAACAAACCTTTCCTTTCCGAGTCATTTTTTTCATTGACATCAACTTTTTCTATCCAAGTTTCATTAAACATGATTTACATGTGTCTCAAATCAAGAGCATCATTTGTGAAGTAAACGAAGAAAATTGGACGACTCATAACATTGAGGTCTTGAGAGCTGATAGCATCACTTGTAATAACCCTGTATTTAAGTCATGTTATTTCTTGAAACGGAATATAAACGTAAATGCTTACAATTCATAACTCAGTGATAACAAAGAGATTCTAGTAACTTCACCTGCAACCAATGACATTGTGGTAGCTACAGTCTGCAGTCTGGAAACAGTTGGCTATAGCCACCACAATCTGCTATAATTATGATGGAAGTGTTAAGTCATTAATGTCATTACATATGGGGAATCCCTAGTAAACAATATTAAACACCTCAAGGTCACATCTGGCCATAAGGAAGCATTGTGATGGCAATGGAAAAAAGCACAAACAAGCTTTGCTTGTGTTCTATTTCCTCAGATTTTAGGTGGTGATTATATGGTTTTAATACATCAAACTGTTCAGAAAATATACAGAATCATCGCTACAGTTTAAAACACTGTTTTACAGAAGAATATTGTAAACTGTGGGCAACTTACAGTGATTTTTGCTGACATTTACATTTTTCAGCTACCACTTTTATGTTTCAATAATCAAACTTATGAATGGACAACAAAAAATTTACGATCATTTGTGTCCTGAAAACAATTTTACATTGAAATATTTTATAGTTTTTAAAAAATCAGAATAGACACAACTTCTTACAATGAAACCCATATGACACCTAGGAAGTTCACTTAACACTGATATGTGAAAAACACCTGTGTACGAAAAACTAACAATGAGGTAATTTTAAGAATGTATGAAGGCTTTGTGAAAATTAATGGAGTATTAGTCATCTGAGAGGGCACATACAGACAAGATGCTATATTACTCACATGTGAATGTAAATGCCACATGCATCTGCCATACCTGCACAAGGGAATATAATGGCTAAAAAGCCAAAATCACTGACATCACCATAAAAAATTAATATTGATTAAAACATGTCCATTTCTAATCAAAATCCCATTTTAGAAAAATTACCGCAGTTAACCACTTGTGACAACCTCATACTTCAACAATGACGCAGTAGTACTTTTACACTTCTGAGAGAAAACAGTGGCTTGACATTTTCCCTCATTCTACATCTGACCGACGATGTGCGTCATGCTCCAAGGTCGACATGTTTCACACAATGATTGAACACCTTGTAACAGATGCCCATCACAAGGGTAATAAGTACACCATACCTGTGGCATACCATACATTCCTTGCAATTCCTACCAACCACACACATGCTTCAATACATACTAGAAGTTGATTATTTCCAGTATAACATAGAATATGCAATATGTGCAGGTCAATCATTTTCATATCTCATCCAGACCACCGCCAGGAATGCCAGTTTTCACCTTGTCTAAGATACGGTTCACAAAGTCAGTTGTGTCGCCTGCAATCTTCAATTCTGAAAAACAAAAAAAAATTGCTTGTTTTCTAAAAATATAAACCACAACTGTGCTGCCATTTTTCAGAATTTATCAAAATTTTCACACACATTTGAAACAAACAAGGGTAATTTTGAAAGGTAACCTATACATTTTCACTTTATTCTATCGGAAAAATAAGTATCTCCACAAACCATTGGGACTTGTATTTTAACACAGATTTTATGCTGACACTTAAATAGAAGTATTTTCTATTCATGCCAAAGACAACATTAAAAATAAATAAATTTTAAGTAGAACAAATACTTGTGAGTGAAGCAGAAATGAAAACACTATTCTGTGATCAAAAAATATGAAGAAAAAAAACACGTAACCCAAAGCAGGGTTTGAACCATGAACAACTTGCTACCAGAGCCTACCAGCATGCCCCTACGCCAGGGGCACCCATGGACATTGTCAGCCAAGATCATTTTTGCCTTTATGTCAAACGTCACGCCAACCCCTACGTGTGATAAAAGCCAGCCAAGCGGCCCAGCGCTGCTCCTGAACTCGCACATCTGATGCAACCTTGCATAGCAGGGAAGCCTGCTTCCACCACGGCCCGAGAGATAGCACCAGAGTACGGCTCAGCCTACATAGGGAAGAGCTACCCCTGCCACCCGCAAGAGCAGATGGATATATGTCCCTGCACCGCCACAGAACGGCACTTCATTCTCCGCAGCTCGTTCCACAACCTCATACGCTGGAGCTCTCTGCAGACACCGACGTCCTCAAGTAGGACCACCGCTACTTACCAGACATCTTCGAGACCTTCACCAGCAACCCCCGAAGAAGTCTTCATCCCCTTTAACACTCACTACCCTTCTGGTAGTGACACCCGAATCCGTTCTGGACAACAGCATTGAGTTAGTTAGGGTCAGTTTAGTATTACAGTTACCTAGCCGCATCTGCTCTTGTCTAGTTTAGACCCAGGTCCCCTTCACCTGGTATTATCATAGTCTATTTCCGTTAGTTTCTTGTTGGTTAGGAGTTTACGGGCTACTATGTCTATTCCTCACTGGAATAAACACGTCTTTCTATCTAAACTCAGAATACTTATTTCTAGGGTGACTGTACTTAAACACCAGTAGACATCAGCCCACCCAGAAAAAGCAGGAGACAGCGTCATTACAATCCATTTGCCAAACCTAAGGTACGACTGCGGGCTCCTTTAACCGGGTGCATGTACGTCTCAAACAGACCCATTAGACGGCCACCCATACTGTGGAGCAGGTACGCCAAGGTACCTGCTCTACCTACATACGGTAGAGCCACTGCCACTAGGAACTCTATCCACAAGGTAACTAGTCAACCAGCTCAGCCAATTCACTCCATCCACCGCGCTGCCATTGTCGCCGGAAGGAGTGATAAGACTGGTTCTGGAGGTCTAACCCTCTTTGGTCCACACCCACGTGTGTGTCAGACATCCAGAGTAACCCAGAGCTCTAATCACTGCGCTGTTTCTCGCCGGTTGGAGTAATCGGGTACGACTCTGGTTAGCTTGGCCACGACTGGCTGTACACCTAGCTAGGGATTCTCATCGCCTGCTCTTCCTTAGCATGGCTGACTTTAATACCTTCCTTTATGCTATACACCGATAGAGGTGGTGCAAAGTGGCGAGCTAGGAAGGCAGCTACTGCCTCAGAGTCCAACTTGAGCTGTAACCCAGCGCCAATTGCCGTCTGCAGTCTAACCCCCCAGGAACGAGCTCAGGCCGCCCAACAACTGGAGAGGCCTCACATCCCAGTCCCTACACGCTCCCTATTTCAGCCACCCTACAAGACCACCGGCGAGCTGCATCAACTTCCGCCAGCAACTCCACGTATCACTGGGTATATTGAACACATGGTTCCAACCCAGCAGGACCAGCAGCCCTCTGCTGGCTCCCACCAGCACCGCCAGCCACAGCACCGCCAGCCACAGCACCACCTTCGTCCAAGAACTGTGCACGAGTTCCACCTGGCACCAGCAGCAACAGCAGCCGAGTCAGGAGCTATGCCCACTCCAGGTGAACCAGTGGCTGTGTGTAAACCAGTGTTGCGGAGAACAGTTAAGCCCACACCAGGCTTTGTGCCGTGCCGCCAAGCCACGCACCCCAGTTTATATACCGGCCGGGGTCTGGTTGGCAGCCAGTAAAGTTGAACGCAAAAGATAGCCTGTGTCTCTTGACTGGCATAGTAAAACTTTGCCCGACCATGACGTTGACGTCAGTTTCCCCGACGTCACGCGTCATAGTAGGAAAAATTCTATGTACTGTAATTTTTTAATAGTATCCAGGGCACTATGAAAAAAAAATTATATAGGACCAGTTTCTACCAGCAAGTATAGTCGCTTGCTTATTTAATTGTTTAAACTGTGCACAAAATGTGTGACCTTGCTCAATATCACACGAAAGGGAGGCATCACTGATGATTCCTGGAATCCATTAGATAGTGTGCAAGGGGTGAAAGTGTGAGTGAAATGCAGCATGCCATATCATGTAACGAATAACAGCAGACATTGTCCATGGTGAGCGTTTTTCACTCATATTTCTTGAAATTTTTAAAGTCATTCCCTACATTGATGTGAGTATAATACTATCATTTCTGCTTTCACTATTAACACTACAGTAAAACCCATTTTAAGAAGTTTCCTGTTGATAAGTTTTTCTGCATAATAAGTACACATAATTTTGCACTTGGTCTACACAAACTAAAAAAATTTGATCCTTTTAAGATGTTTCCTAGGTTAATAAGTAAAAATATTTCAGTTTCAGTTTCTTAAAAAACTTTTTAAGCGAGTATTACAGTATATACATTTACTAAAATTTCATTTACATTAAAGAAAAAATATTAATACTCATTATATAACCTTTTACGAGTTTATCGACATTCTCTATACACAAACTTTTTTTCAGTGTCCTATCTACAGAATATTGGATTTGCCTAGGTTTGTGTTGCATTAAGAGTTTGTATAATTTTGGTTCAATCATGTCAGTTGTGATACTAATACACTCATTCTGCAGTCACTTAAAATTTCCTTATTTGTTACATTACATCTTGATGTCTTTCCATTTTAATATTGTGATGCATAGCATTTGACATTATGTACAACTATAGTACACATCCTCAGGTAAATAAGAAAAAGGCCAGTAACCCATTTTTTGCACATGTCATTTTTAAGGTGAATATATATATATATATAATCCCCTGAATGGATTATACAACCAAACATCATCCTTTCAACACCATTGAAAATTAACTACTTAATAATATACAACTCCACAATTCATTCTGTGCACTAAATTATTAGATTATTTTGGCCACCATGCATATTATTTTTGATGGCTTCACTTAATACATGCATTCCTGGAGAATATATATATATACACACACACACATATATATATAATATATAATTTATTTATATATAATTTATTTATATATAATTTATTTATATATATATAAATTAAACCCACAAAATTTGACTGCAGGTTAATCACAAAAATAGATGTTGGAATCATATATAAGACTTATGGTCTAAATCGACTTCCAAGGGCGGTACACGTCTTTGAAATTGGATCTGACACACCAGATTATTGCAGATATCGGAAAAAATATGTAAGATGGAACACTGCGTTTCTGGATAATGTGAAAGTATAAAATTATCTACAAACACCACAAAACCTGTTGCTGTAAACAAAGTAATTCATGGAAATAATAATAATAATATATATATAGACACACACATATATATGCGCTCAACTTCCAGTATTATCAAGAAAAGTTTGTAGTTTTCATCCCAAACTGTGAACTGAGGATGCCACTATGCAGTAAGATACCTAATCTTCCAGCTTGACATTGATGCAACCATCAAAAGGGATGTGACATTGCAGACTAGAGGGAGGGTGTTACAGGAAGGTGACCAAATATTCGGTCCCAGTTGTTATCGATTGATAGCAGCCGTTAAGCCATTTCAGAGGTCCTTGGGCGGCCTGATAAANGTTGTTATCGATTGATAGCAGCCGTTAAGCCATTTCAGAGGTCCTTGGGCGGCCTGATAAACTCTGACACCAGAGAAAAGAAATATTTCGGTCACTTTCCCAGCCGTTGCAGAATTACGTTTTGTTGTTATTCCACAGGAACCGTACAATTTTCCGGGATATAATATATCCTATTTCATATTCCAAAATACCTACATACCAAATTTCATCAAAATCCATTCAGCCATTATGGAGGTGAGTGGTAACAAACATACACACACACACATGCACACAGACTTTAGCATTTATAATATTAGTAGAAAATATATATATATATTTATAGAGCTTTATATGTATCTATATCTCTCTATCTATACATACATATATGTCTCTATCTATATCTTACTACCTATCTGTTTAGAACTCAAGTTCCACATAGTAATGAGAGAATGAATGATTTGATTCCGCGCATACAATTTTAATAATGTCCGAAGAACCACAAACACTCACAAACAAGTAACTCACCGAGTTTAACAACATAAACCTGATGTACTGGATGGACACACGCCACAATACTCTATCGTTCATGGAGCCATACCAAAACTGAACCCACCCCCAAAAAACCCTGCAACTCTACAAATGCATACTTCCCCATGCAAAAAATCCTAAAGTACCAAAGCACACACACTAATATTACCACCCCACCAAAAATCACAGCACGATAATTTACAATTTACAAGTCATAATCTTGAAAAATCTGACAGCCTTATTGAAGGTTCTACTCGGATGGTAGGCAACACAGGTTCACAGCTGCCCCTTGATAGCCCCATTCAATGTTTTGATGACTGCAACTCTTGCCTGTCACTGCCAGGATGAAGGGTCTCAGTTCTGAGCATATGCCGCTGAAGGGGAAGCAGGTAATCTTCCCATATCAATACAAGATCTCCAACATGCACTTTTCCTCTTTTAGACGTCCACTTGCCGCGCAGCTGTTGTGTATGGAGATATTCCTGGGACTACCGCTGCCAGAAGTGGTGTGTGGACTGTTGTTGTACATGGTAATAACCCAATCTGTTCATGGAAATGTGTCATATCTGGAGATGGTGGAGCAATCAAACTTCACTAGTCATTCATGGTTACTTCCAACATTCCTGAAGCCCTGCTAAAGTTCTACTTACAGGGTATTCCTCCACTTCATGCTATAAAAAATTACACCAAAGGGACAGCGCACCGCATTTGTGGGCACTCAGCGTAATAATATTCTGTGTAAGAACTATTTCTTACTAGGAATTACCAACACATCTAAAGGAAACTGATAAAATTAAAAACCCTTCACTTTATTGCAAAATGTCAGCCTGAATTTCTAAAATAAAAAAAATAAAAAGTTTTATTTCTGCTGAGTGTATAATTTTGGGAGATTTCTCAGAAAACTATACTTTCTTGATGCAAGACGAAGTACAGGCATTTCATTGGGTTAACGCACAAGCCACATTACACCCATTTGTTGTATATTACAAAGCAAATGATTCTACAAAGTGGAATCACTTGTGTTGTCAGCGATTATTTGACACACAACACTGTAGCTGTTCAAACATTTCCAAAAGTTCTGCTTCAACATTTGAAATACAGATTTCCCAACTAGACAAAAGAGTATTATTTTACTGGTGATTCAGCTGCTCAATACAAATACAAAAAAAAACTTTGTTAACCTGGCTAAGCACAAAGGTGATTTCTGTGTGTGTGCTGAATGGCATTTTTTTGCCACATCACATGGCAAAAGTCCATGTGATGGTGACGGAGGTACAGTTAAACGTCTTGTAACAAAGACTAGTTTACAAAGAACCACTGAAAACAACACTGTATTACCACAAGAAATTGTTTGTGGAGAGAAGTTACTTGAAAGACGATTTCAAGAAGCTGAAACCATTCCCAATACAAGACGGTATCATGATTTTGTTCCAGTAGATGGAGATACTCTTACTGTCTACCAATACTCATCATCACAGAACTATTTAGTTGTACCCATCACCAAACCACAACAAGCTGTTTTTCCAGACCTGAATGACTATGTGCGTTTCATTTATGGTGACTAGTGGATTGGAATTGTTACAGGCAAAGAAACTGTGGAGGGAGAAGAGTACAAGGTCTTATTTTTTCATCCTAAAGGCACAAGCACACACTTCCAACTTACAAAGGAATTAGTATGGGTCAAACAAGAGAATATTTTAAGAACATTGTCACCACTTGAGGTAGTAACTTACAATGGAAGATCACACAACATAAGCAACAAACTAAGTGAAATGTTATGAGTGATTTCCATAGAGAGAATGGCACATACTACACAGTAACATTGCTGCATAAACATGGAATTTGTAAATTTGTAAATATTAGTATAAGTGTACACACAGTGACTGTAAATTAAAATGGAAAAAATATTGTGAATGTACAAAAAGAAAACTAAAATATAGACATAGCAGTAAAATTTAAATTACTGGTACCACAGCTAGAATGAATTAACTTGTGCATTGATTAGGTGCATTTGTTATGCGTAAAGCTGTTTTTAATGTTTCGAGGTTAATTGCAAGCACAAATAAAAATTCTATTGGCACACTCTTCAACTAAAGCAAAGGTAATTCACATTTGCATTCCTTTGACACACTTCAATTAATTACATTCAAAATGAAGTGGGATTATATAATGCACAATAGATTATATTTAAAAATACATTTTTTTGTTTTTTAAAAGTCCGTGTACTCAACAGAGGTGACAATAACAGAATGGGACAACTTGTACCCTATAGCTAGTCATCAAGAGTATCTTTCATAAAACACTAACATTTTTATTTCGTCCCTCACATAACATTTTTTGGCTTTGAAAACAGCAAATTTTCAATTTTTTCCACATTGCAGTCNATTTTTATTTCGTCCCTCACATAACATTTTTTGGCTTTGAAAACAGCAAATTTTCAATTTTTTCCACATTGCAGTCTATTTTTTCCTAGGAAGGAAGTCTTCAACCCAGATAACTATGATGTTGCCCACTGTTCTACATGTAGACACTAAGCACACGAAAGATCAGATATCTAAATGTAACTTTGATGAAGCAGGGTGGGGTATAAAGTGAGGTAAGACAGTAATCAGTGTGCTGAAAGCAGATGGCAGACATCTTGAAAATAAAAATGTATTTTATAATATAAATATACAGTNACAGTAATCAGTGTGCTGAAAGCAGATGGCAGACATCTTGAAAATAAAAATGTATTTTATAATATAAATATACAGTATTATAGTATCTTACGTAACCTCTTAAATGGCACTAAAAACTCCACAATAGGTGACTTATTAAAAAAAGTTTTGGCTAGTTGCGTAAACCTCCGAAATCTGTGAAAATTGTTTGCAGTGTGTATGAAAAATGGCTGCCATCATCCACTTGTACGTAAAAATCTAAATTTGTGTTTTTCTTTCACCTTGAAGATAGGGTAACATAGGAACAAATTTTTTAAAAAATTTTATGATTTCATATGAAATGACCCTTATAATATAAATATACACAGTCGAATCACATTATTATGAGCACCTGCTAGAAGTGACATATGCTGCACGTAGCCCATGACGTATGGCCAATTACAATCGGCAAAGCTCTACAAATAACCATTCAAAACGGGAATGTAAATTATTGACAATTTTTGTAAATTACTATTTGCAACTATTCAAATTTTTTAATATTCGCACACCCCTAGAATCTATGTACTTGAACTATAAGAAAAAAATTACCTTTACATTTTACAGTCTAATTTTTTTCTGTCACAGATGAATTTTCCACAGAATGTGGATTTTCATTTGGTTATCTATTACCTCATAGGACTAGTATTCTGAATATGAATTTATAGAAAAAAATCTTTCATTGAAAGCAAATTGTTGTTATTTTTACTTCTCAATTTTGCTCACCTTGTTTAATAGAATATCATTTTAGCTACATCTCCACAGCATCTGATTCACTCAGCTTAGATGACATATATACATAAACACAAACATGGTATATTTTTTTCTTTCCTCATCCTGCAATATGTTTAAAAAAATCTTTGAGTTAAAAATTTACATTAAAGCTAATAAATTTAAAGTGAAATTTTTATTTTGATAAAATTGTGTTTTCTGGCTATATTTCATTTTGTGATTTAACTTAAATTTTGGTTTTAAGTAGAGATGAAACGAATAGTAATTTTGCCGGATACCGGATATTCGGCTGGGTCACAAGCCGGATGGCCGGATATCCGGCGGCCGAATATTCGGCAGGTCTGAGTGTGATTTCTTCTTAGAAGAAATATTCATGTCGCAACATGTTTGTTTTCCGACGCCGGCGCATAGATACTCGCCGGCGCATAGATACTCGCGGGAGTGCAGTAAGCAGGCGGGAGGGGTAATGAATGAGTTCGCTCACTCATTTGTTTTGTTTTGTTTGAGCCGCCATTTGTTGACGTTCGGGTTTAGGTGAAATTAGTGAAAGCAAGTTACGAAAATGTCAGCGCGAAGTAAAAGATCCCCAATTTGGCAATATTTTGATATCAGCAATGACAACAATAAGTTTGCTGTGTGTTCGTTGTGCCAAATGCAAATCTCTCGTGGTGGAAAAGGAAAAAAAGCAGGTATGTATTCAATTATTTTATTATCGGATTTAGCTTTTTGTATCGAAAATATTCCGCAATTTAACGTGAATAAAATTTATTTCAAGTTGATCTACTAAATTTAATAATAAATAATGATCGTATTCGTAACTAGTTATGTAACCACGGAATTCGAGGGGTTTGTTTTAAAAGATATTATTTTAAGAAACTGCTGTCATACTTTCGTAGCCTTTCGTGAACTTCAAGTAAATTATAAATGGTTAATGGATAGTTAATTTATTGTTGTATAAACTAGTTTACTGATCCGAATTATTTCAAATCTTACTTCGCTTTTATTTATCGATTTTGTTTTAATCAATACGCTTATTTTTCTTTCAGGTACGTCAGCTATGAGTAACCATTTGAAATACAAACATCCGGATAAGTTCAACGAGATTCGTAAGGATAAGTCCGTGGTACTTGCTCCGCTGCCAGCAGCCAATGCTCACCCCGGTCCAAGTACATCGTCGACATCGACACAAAAACAATTAAGTTTGTCTGAATCATTTGAACGAAAATTATTATGGGATGTGAATGATGCAAAGGCCAAAAAGTATCATTATCTAATCACAGAAATGATTGCACTAGACAATGAGCCATTATCTATCGTGGAAAGAGTTGGATTCAAGAGATTCATGGAACAAGCGGTACCCCGCTATGAAATGCCGAGTCGCACCTATATTACTCAAACAATTGTTCCTGATATTTACGACCGAATTAAAACAAAAATTGCAGCAAATATAGCAAATGCTCTCGCGATTTCAGTGACTTCTGACGTTTGGACCTGTTTGCACAACAATGCGAGCTTTTTGAGCTTCACAGCTCATTGGTTGTCTTCTGATCTTCATCAGGAACATGCTGTTCTTGCTATGAAGCCATTCCCAGGATCCCATACTGGAGAAAATATAGCAAAAGAGCTTAATACGATCGCAGCTCGCTGGAACATTAACCAAAGTAAAATACATTTACTTATTCATGACAGTGGTGCTAACATGGTCAAGGGTGTTCGAGTGGCCGAGTATGATTCTGCTAGATGCTTCCTTCATTTACTTGAGAGGGTTGTCACAGTCTCGTTAAAGGTTCAACATGAAGTAGTGGAGATGATCGCTGCCGGTAGACGTCTTGTGACGCACTTCAACCATTCAGGTTTAGCTCATGAGAAACTGATCGAAATACAAAAAGAACTTTGTTTGCCACAGCACCAACTTGTTCAAGATGTAAGTACGCGGTGGAATTCTACCTATTATATGGAAGAACGGTTATTGGAGCAAAAACGGGGTATTTCTGTTTACGTAGCTGACCACGGCATACTTAATAACTTGACAGCTCAGCAATGGGAATTGATGGAACAGTGCGTCAAGCTTTTAAAACCTTTTGAGGAAATTACAAAAATCACCAGTTCCGGTCTCTCTTGCATATCAGAAGTTATTCCCCATGTTGCTGCTTTAAAGAAGTATTTGGACAAAGAAGAAACTGCAAAAATTACCCCTGATATACTGCATATGAGAGCCTCGTTAAGAGCTGAAATAGAAAGCCGTTTTAGCACCATAGGACAAGATCAAAATTTTTTGATTGCAACGTTCCTCGATCCGAGGTTTAAGACCAACTTTTTCGGGGCACTTGAAGCTGAAAGTGCTAGGCAAAAAATTTTGTTGGAGTATTTAAAAATGACCTGTGATGATTCGTCTAACAGTGGATGTGATTCGCCATCTTCATCGCCGGCTAAGAGACGTAGAGTTGATGAGGCGGGATCGACTACAACACGCGAGGCTCACGACACATTTTGGAATTGTTTTGATGAAGTGGCGAATGAAAATAATAGATCGTGTCAGGATCAAGAGAAAAGCGCGATTGCAAATGAAATTGATTATTATTTAAAAACAGCTCGTATTGATCGTAGCTCCGACCCTTACTTTTGGTGGAGTGTCAATACAAACCAATATCCAAATTTGTCAAAATTTGCTAAAATTTATCTTTCAGCTCCATGCAGCAGCGTCTATAGTGAAAGGTTGTTTTCTGAAGCCGGCCTTGTCTATGAAAACTAGCGCAATCGCTTATTGCCATTACACGCAGAACAAATTGTGTTCATCCATCACAATTTGCCTTTAGTTAATTTTGAATATTAATAAATTGTGTTTAATATTCATAATAAAGAAACCACCTTAACTTATTGATTTTCATTTGTTTGGCATGAATTTTAGAATGGATTAAATATTATACCTATCTAATGTGGACAGTAGTTGCATTTATTGCATAAATTTAATCCAACTTTGATATTTTTGTACTATCCGGTATCCGGCCGAACCGAATATTGACTCACTATCCAGTATCCGGCCAAAATAGAACAAAGGGCCGGATAGGCCGGATAACGGATAGTAACCGGATATCCGTTTCATCTCTAGTTTTAAGTTGTTGGAGAGAAATACGGGATGGAATTCTTCCAAAAGCCCAATAGTCTCCTTTGGCAGAGAAAAACATATTTGTTTAGAAGGAAGACCATTAATGAGCGCAAAATTAAACCACCTTCTGAAATAAAATTTCCTGCTGAAATGAAATTTCTTACTGAAGTGGTTCAACCAATGGCCTCATATGTATATTAATAATTTTTCAAAATGTTAAGTATTAAGTATCGAAAAGTTAAGTTGTAGAATACATCATGGTATCGGTATCGAGAAAATATGGGTATCGGGCCATCACTTATAGTAATGTATTCTCAGCAAAATTATACCAGTCAAAATTAACCTAAAATAAACCTATGGTGTAATGCATAAGCAGAATGTACAGTGCATGATAAAACACATGATTACAGCCCACAATAACGCTCATGTTTACCTTTGCCACAGTAAAATATCAAATTTTTACATTAATGAAATAGTAATATTTTAATGGGCAGACATCTTCTCTTCAAAATCGTACTTGATAAGTGTAGAAAAATTACTAGAAAAAAAAATCATAAGGAAAACTGATCAACTCAAATAACATATGTTGCAAAGGCTATTTTAAAACTTACTGTCACAGGAGTAAAAAAAAAAGCTATTTATTAAATGTAAATTTTTTTAAACTGGTAAATGTATTAAAAAAGTGGTAAACATAGACTGACTCAGAACAGCACCTCATTGTAACAAAAAGCAACTTTAATGAATAGTACTAAACAACACAAAATAACAGTACAAACATTACAACATGTATTCCTGTCAATACAATAATTTCTTCCAGGCTGTGCAGGGTAGTTTACAAATGTTTTTTATTTATACATTTTTTTGGTATAATATAGTTTTGTTATTTTAGGTATGTTTTTACCACTAACAATAGTTTTACATACCTATGCAGATGCGTTGATTCATATATTGCCTCACGTTTACACCATCATGCTTTTGACATTTGGCAAGGTAGTAACATAGCCAAATTGTGGAGTTGTTGGCACAATGTTACTTACACTTTATGGTGTTGAATTACTGGATCAGTTCTCATCTACTGTGTTGAGTGAACTGGGCTGGTTGCTGTTTAGGGACGTACTAGTCAGTGGACAAATTGACATCCGTATGCAATTTGGTGATACCAGTGTGGGAGTGGTTTCACAGCCAGTGACAACCATTTTGTTTATAAAGAATACTGACCAACTGCAAAGTCTCTAAAGTGCATGCTCACAATCAATATTTGTATCTACTACCTCAAGATGAAAAACTGTGAAATCCAAAGACCATGTTTAATAGTGAGTGAGAATATATTATATTTAATTTGAGACCACTCCCACACTGGTATCATCAAATTGCATATGGATGCACATTTGTCCACTGACCATCAAGTGTCATTAATTGTGCTAACAACTCCACAACTTGGCTACCACCATGCCAAATTACAAAAGCATGATGGTGTAAACTTGAGGCAATGTATGAATCCACATACCTGCAAAGGTATGTAAAATTACTGTTAGTTGTAAAAACATATCTACAATAACAGAGCTATATTACACAGTTAAATTAAAAAATTAATAAACAAAAAATAAATAACATTAGCAAGCCACACTACACATCCTGGAAGGAACTGTGTTGCATTTACAGGAATTCCCCCGAGTCTATAATCGACACTACTCCAACCAATGGTGCTGCAAACTTACTGGTGGCTGCCTTGAATACCCGGTCCATGTGCATTGAGAGCTCCTCTTGAGCCTCAGAATCATCAGTGGAGAACTTGGCAGCCAGTAGCTGTTTCAGCTGCGCAATGCCAATGTTTATCCGCTCTGAAACAAGCACGGCTCCTGAAACCAACACTGCCACCAAAGCAGAATGCATCCGCACACATACCACATGCCCAGACACTCTACTGGGAACTATGTATATGGCAACTGACTACATTCTACTGCTGCTTCTCTTATCAATAGAGACACTATCATTTTCCATTATGATTTGGTACCAAGGTAAAAGGAACACAAGTATATGTTATTTTATAAGTATCATTGAACCTCTGTTCATCCGGCATGCCCTGCAGAATTCAGAACAAATAGTAAACATTCAACACTCTGGTAGCTTCATTCTATGTGGCTGGATGAAAGAGAAGAATAAGTTCAGTCTGCAGCAGCAGCCAATGAACATGTGACTTTTGTTTGTGTGTGTAGATGACAGTAGAGTCTAGCTTGGTGCCATCTTATAACGAAAAATGGTAGGGTCACTACCTATCAAGTATCAACACCATTTACAATTGTGCTAGTTTACAATAGTTCCAGTTTCTATAACAAGCTTTTGTAATGTCCAATATTTATACAAATACTAGATAGTGATCTACAGCTATCACATGCCACCTCCCAGTGCCCCAGAGGTTATCAGATATGTGGTACTCAAAAGAGGTCAAGTTCAATTAACTGGCATTACAAAAAGAGGACACTTGCCAGAAAATGACACAAAGAAAGAGGGGACATAATTTTACAATGGAAATACAAAAAATTATTTTATTATGTTGCGGGTCAGTTAAAAATATATTTACATGTAAAATTGTATTCAAAATTCAGTTCCATGTAGCTGTTAAGTAGCAATATAACATTTTTTTTTTGCAATCAGATAACGTGATAATTATGTTCACTCTGAATATGAAAGTCAATTTCATTTTGTTGGTAGGCACTACAGAATATTTTGCAAGCAAATAATATAGAAGTTTTTCCACAAAACATAGTTGTACATAACCACTGGTAACAATTTCCTTAATTGACAGTTGATCAATCTTGCACAGCTAAGGTTCAGATAAATTTTGAATGTTTTTATTTGACGATTTTATTTGTTCTAACAGATTTCTATTTCCTGGCCAATAATCATAACATTTGGAATAGATTAGACATTTCTCAATTAAGACATGTAAAAAAAAATAACCAGGATAAATATACGAGTGTTAATAAAGACACAAGAATAACGTAATATTCCCCAAAAAGTAAGCAATTTTGTAGGAAGTTAGTTGGCACAGCTATTAAATTTTTGGCGACATATAAATACCTACGAGAGAGTAAAAGCTTCGCTGTCTTTCACTTTTATTGGAAAAGATGACATTTCAATTTTTTATGTAAAACACGGCCGGAGAGTTTACAAGGCCTCAAAAAGAGGGCATGTCCGAGTAAAGGAGGACATCTGGTAACCCTACCCTCTTGCAACCTTGTCCTGTCTCACTCATTGTCAATTGCGTGTTCTGCCTCTGCCACGATGCCTTCTGTACTCGTGTCTGTTTCAGCTGAATTAACTCAACCCATCCAATCAAACACCATGCACACTAAGATGTAAAAAATGGTTCTATCCATACTGTATATTAAGAGGATGTTATAAAAACAAAATACAACCCCCTCAAATGCACACACAGATATAGATACAATTAAACAGCACTGTATACAGTATTAACTTTTCCACCTCACATACGTATTTTAGTCACAATTTTTTTACTGGTAAGTAAATGATAAAAACTCAAAACTGTGAATATTAACAATGTGTTAATGATAAAAACAGGCTTACCAACTTATATAGTTAGGGTGTAAAACATGAATCACGTACTCATTTATAACATATTATTTATCTTATAGTTGTGTACTACATATACACATGTATTTTTGGTACAACCTGTGCACGTAAATAGTTAAATACTTTTTTCTAACATAACTGAACACATAGAGTGAGATACAAACTACTTCGATGCCACTTCAATGACACCTCTTTTATCCATCTCTCACACACATCTGTTGTCCCCTCCTAACTACATATTTCTTCCTTGTTTATCCCTCTGGTTTCCACTACGCTTCCTGAAGTATTTAAACATTTCCACATGTTTCAATACCATACCGTCTAGTCTTATACGTCTCCTAACCCCCTTACTTTTTCTTGACATAACCATAGCCTCACTCATTTTGGTAGTGAATTTCATTCCACATTTCCTTACTTCCTAACGCTACGCCCTCAACTGTTCTTCCACACTATCCTAAAATCTTATGCTCCAAACTATATAAACAACACCAACAAAAAGAAATATCAAAACTAACTAAAAAATAATAAACTCAACAGTTGTCAATACAAACTATTGTAATAAAAACTGAAAAAATTCTAGTGAAATATAAAAATTAATTTGTTTCTTAGCAGTATTTAAATAAAATATCTACAACCAAATTGGGTTCAGTTTACATTAAATCAAAGAAGAACTGCAATGTATAAATCTGTGGCGGACGACTCTCTGAGTAGTGAAGTGAGAATGATGTTGAATCACCCAGCCACCCCTACTCGCGAACAAACAGTAGTGTATGACGCTCAAAAACTTCCCCACCATGTACTCATATGCTACGCCAGTTGAGGTACCCACATCCTTCAAGATGCAGCAGCCGCTTCACCTGGCTTGTGGATCATCCGCCCCCGATATATATGGACTAGTTTTGTTTTTTAAGTTACTATCATCAAAGGGTTTTCAAAGAATACAACCAGGCCATTTATAAATTAATATGAAGACAAGTTATTATTTGTCAAGCAGATCAAATGTGCCCAGTCAAAAGAATAAGAAAAAAAATTATTGCAGTATTTGTCAAGTACAAGGTGAAATTTAAACAGTCATATACCATATTTACCTGAATGCAAGATGAAGTTTTTTTCTCTTGCTGCAAGGGTAAAAATTTAGAATTTGTCTTGCATTCGAGAATCCCATTTAAATGGACTAATTTAGCAGCCATTTCCCATGCACTACATATTTATGTTAGTGCGGTGCTGTATTTCGCAACCTAAGTCAATAATAATTAATCTATAACATTTTTCATCAGATAAATAAAAATAAAATGCACATTACTACAAAATCACATGGTACACAGAATGAAAAATCCACAGGCCTAGCAGCATTCATGCTTTGCTTTGGTTGATTACATCACAGATAAATATACGAGGTGAAACGTGAAACCTGAACTAGGGGTAATACAGTTATGAACGTGGTCCGCATGTTGATTACTGTAGTACAATATTTCTCCACTATGCTGTGTGCGCAGAAACTATCATCTCATCTAGGATCCACAAAGTGTTGCGCAGGTTTTACCATGAAAAATCATCTTGACAGAAAAGTGTGTTTTGCATACCACAATGCTAATTTCAAATTCATGGCTGTTAGATATGCTGAAGCAAACAAGAACAGTGCTCCTTCAAGAGACTTTGGCACATCTGGAGCGAATGTACGATGCCAGCATTGTTCTAAAGACGAGTTCAAAAATGTAATCTAAACTGGCAAAGTGTTCAGTAAGCCTAAAAATGTTGCTTAACACTGAGTAAACTGTAGTGGACTATGTTCATGTACAGAAACGCTTGCAATAACCACTATGGTAATTAAATAATTTAATTCACTATTTCTTGTAATACCCTAAATCTATTTTTCAGCACATATTTTTTATTCCCAGTAAAGTTTCGAATTTAGGGCTTGTCTTCCCATTTGAGTCATCTTGCATACGGGTGAATACAGACTAAAAGCAAGACAAATAATATTAAAATTTAAACAACTATTTTTGTTTCCGAGCTATTCATCACTTAAGTCTTCAGAAGATTCGTCACCTGAGTTTGCTACTTCCATAGTCTTATTTTTCCCTAAGGATGTGATATTAAGTCTCATTCGCACTGTTTGAGAAAAAGCATTTTTTAAAAGCTAATGAATCCTAAAATAAAAATTTACCTCTTTAAATACCTTATTGGTGCACAAAACACTACCTTGGTGTAATACTCTTAGGCGAATGGTTCTAAAGTAAAAATGCAATGTTTAAAAGGGTGCAATAGATTGCCGGCTAGGTATGCAATGTGTGTTGCCAGGCTGGCCATACAAAGCTAAATTTCCTAATGAAAGGCAATATTAGTACCCGCCAGATATTCACAAATTGTAGATATCAAATTAGCTAACAATATCACACATATGTTTTTTTTTTTTTCATCACGTGGTTTCTGATATGAAGTAAATGTGTAACCATTTTCAATTCACAATTTTCAAGGGCATCTCTCTTCCATAATAATTGCATTAGGTCACATTATGTTTTCTGCATAATTTTTCATAATCAATCATCTCGCAAAAATTCATAATTGGAGCTCAGGATAACCGCTAACTACGTTTGATGTCTTAATAGTGTAAATTGATAAATTAATTTATTTTTAATACTGTGTGTTTTGTATACAAGAACCTAAGACATCTTTCCTAAAAACTCGACAGGTGAGTCTTAGTAAAAAGTTGGTTAACTGTTGTCTCATTGATGTTTATCAGGTTGGGTGATACACAGTCAAATTACAATAGCACACCTCCACAATGTGTGTCGTTACTATTAGAGTCTGATGAGTCCAGTTTCTTAGTGATGATTCGTCAGTTAGGAGGAATAAACTTATCTCTCTGTTCCCCGTAAGAATATGTATTCTCCCACTGCAATTTTCTAAACCACTGGGTTTGTGAAAAATGTAACCCCTGCAGTTTGTGAGGGATTACTTACTGTGCTCTTGCTCGAGTCCGTACAGCTTGATCTTGTTAGCTTCATGCTGAGCTTTCTTCTTCAGCCTGCATGCCCTGCAACAGCCACACACACATTACCTATTGTCTATTTACGGTTTATTCACACTTTTTAAATCAAATCTTTGAAATAAAATCACCACGTGCTAGGTTGTTTCTTAAATGTGTCATATGTCACAAGCATTTTATATGTGTGTTGACATGAATGTACCTTCCTTTTGTATAAACTGAACTTTCACTTACATTTTAGCTATAAATTATAATATTTAATTTAAAGTTAATATAAATAAAAACAGGCAGAAAATGGTGTGTTGGTAATGCCTACTAGTAAGAAATAGTTCTTATGCAAAATATTTTTACACTGAGTGTGCACAAATGAGGTCCCTATGGTGCAATTTTGTAGACTTGTTTAAGCTTTGTTTGGACGAGGTGGATGAATATTTTGGAAGTAGAACTTTGGCAGAGATTCACAAAAGTTGGAAGTAACCGGGAATGGACTATACTTGCTCCGCACTGGAACATGACAAGTTCATCAGCAATGCTCGCACTGTTTACTAAAATATCCACAGCCAGTTCCCCCACCACTGAAAATTACAAAATCGGACACACATGTAACTTATTTAAGGTTAAATGTCCCACGTTTATGTTTATGTACTGCCTGTGTTGACGGCAGACCTAACAAGGCCAAACTTTCTAGGTTGGTAATTTGAAAACCCGATAATGAATTTTCAATGTCAAAACGGATTTGTCCCTATTGCCATCGTACAATTTTTGGTAATTATGTTTGATGTTATTAAAACCAGAAAGCCATTTTGCTATCAGTAAACTGAAAACAGGTCCGTAATCAGTTTTTGAATTGGTCAAGTACTTTAGGAAGAAACGGACATAAACAAAATCGTAATAATTAGTGATGGTGGGGCTGGCCCCAGGATGGCCCAGGTCTAGCAGGTGACAGGCAGCAGCTTACAGGGCATTTTGGGTTAACCTTGAAATTTAGAAATAAAAGAAATAAATAATTGCAATTAGCTTAAATACTCTTGAAAAATCTGATTAAATATTTTTCAAGTCATTGACTTTTCTTTCCTCCATTGCAATTTGAATTTCACGCTTCAAAACTCAATGTTTACAGTACATCGTTGAACACTTAACTTGTATATTTTGTTAAGCCTAGAAAGCACTAAATAATATCTACTGTTGTGAGAGCAGTGGAAATCTATGAGCTTTATGCTTATTTAATATATTATTTTTACAATTATTTTAAACTCAGCCAACAATGCTGTAACTTTGGGTGTAGTTTCCTGCAGTTCAGAATATATGCTTATAAATGTCCAAAGATATTCTCTGTCTCATATAAGTCGGCCTGATTCTGACAGTCAGTGAGTGGCAACTTGAAGTATATGAAACAAATAAAGTAACATTTACAAAATCCTGTATCAGCTGATGCACGAACGAACAAAAGTTAATATTACATTGGCTATTCTGAGTGCAACGCCGAAGCACATTAGACAAGTAGAAGATACGCTATGAGAAAGAGTTCCTAGATTAATTAATACATTTTATTTTACGTGGTCATAAAACTGCGGTTTTTAGTGTCAGAAACTAAACTTCGTGCTAAAGTAGAAATGTATAGGTGTTCAAAATGAAAGTCACATTAAAAAGATTCGTATCCAAATGAAAAATAATTTTAAAACCTTTTTTCACGTCCTATCACCCTCTCCAACCCCACTTTCTTTACGTGCTTGATATTAATTCCAAAAGCATACAGAAATATTGCATAATATTGTTGAATTATTTTTTCTAATAATTTGATGAAATATATTTCAAATTCGAGTGTTTAAGCAATTCTAACGTTATTCCACGTCACATATTTCCAACTCGAATATATTAGCTATAATGTCCAACGTGTGATATATATATATATATGAAAAAAGAGAATGGGCTATATTGAAAACATGCCGAAAGAGTGATGTTTAAGACCTTGATGCTTAAAGTGCTTTAGTCTGCATGCACATTTTTTTTGGTATTTGATAAATTTATAATTAGTGATTTTTATTTTTGACATATAACATTATTAATTTATTAATAATTTTAGTATGTTTTTTGTAGTTACTAAATGTTAAATTAATTATTTATATTTTTGCCCTTTAACATAATTTACTGATTAATGAGTTATGTACACATTACTATTACTACAATCGCAGCTACGTATTTCTGAGTAGCAAGTTTGCCTAAAACGTCCCACGAACAGTACATTGACAAGGGGATCAGCTGATAATGACAGCATGTAAATAAACATCGTTGCCATGTGGCCGATCAGCTGATGGTGGAAGGATACGTAGTCAGATGTAAACAGAGGTGCTACTTTTGCAGACCCGTCAGAATCTGGCCAACTTATATGAGACAAGAGTATAATACTGAGCCTTGTGCAACACATTAAAAAAAAAAACACCACAACCTGGAACTTTATGTAAGCTAATATACAACTATATTTCATAACTAAACTATTTGCAAATTATTTGTTTATTTTTAACCAATTTTGCGAAGCATATCTGTGCCAGTCTCAATGTCACAGCCAGCTGTAAGCGATTCGTGATTGGCTACTTTATGGCTGAGGGCAAATTGTCTGTGGCGAGGGCGTGGCTGAGCTAAGGAATGTTACGAAAGGAGGTGGAGGGGAGAGGAAAAGGAGAGATGTAAAACAAAGGGTTGGAAAGGGATGGGGAAAGAAAGGTGACAGCAACCAGGGTGGCCACTCAATTTAAGTTTCAAAATTTCCCAACTTCTCCAGGTTTTCCAGACCAAATTTGTGTTTTTCCCCAACTGCTCATTTTCTCTTTAACTTTGACTGCAACAAAATTTATCATATAAATTGTATAATACGACGAGAACAGTAAAAGTGTTACCTTGGTAACATAGAAAAAACTATGCATGCAAAAAAATATGAGCAGAATAAAAGTTATGGTATGCCTATTTCTGTGCATGTTCGCACTATCTGTAACTTTGTCACTGTTATGTATAAAAATAAGCAACACTAGTTGTGCGCTTGAGTTTACTGTCTTTTGTAGGACTGGATGCTCCTTTCTCCATCCTTTTAACAACACACATCAATAACAACTGGTTAAAAACTACAGTTCTCCCCCCTCCCCTGTTTAACAGGGTTGAACACAGCCATGGCAAAATATTAACGTGTATTATGTGTAGTGTGCTATATTGTGAATAACACAAAAATGTAAAAGTAATAACAATAAGAAATATTATCATAGAGATGGCCTAAATTTTGAACATTTATAACATACATGCTTTTTGAAATATGCCTGCATTCTTTGAACAGCTGAAAACAGAGAACAAAGCATTTGACAATTCAAACTTACGAGTCAGATGACAGTGTTTTTCTTTACATGTAGCAGACGGATAAGTAATCAGTAACCAGAAGTAGAAATTAAGCAGGGCTTCAGAAAAGTCTGAAGTAATATTGTGAATGGCATATACAGCAAAACTAATAATTTTCTCATTATCTATGTGTGACCAGCTTGACGACATGTTTTGATCATAATTTGTACTCCCTTGGAGCAAAAAAATAACTTTTTAAGGACTTCTAAGGAATTTTTAAAGTTTTTTTCTACGGACTGTACTGATTCGCCCATATGGCCTATATCTAACACTTTACCGCACGGTTGAAAACTTGCTTTGTGAGTGAATGAGTCAAGAGATTTGGGCAGCTCTTAACGTAGAGGTCCGACACGATTCCCACTTGCAAAAATCCGGGGTGAACCGGCAGTGGATTGAACCCGGTTCGCCTTGGTGCGAGGTACACAGTGTAACAGGTCAGCCATTTTTTGTACAGCTCTTTCTCCAGCCACAGTATATTAAAGATGCACTTTGCTGGCATGTTCAAAGACAAAAATCACACATACATGTAGATTTGCATTAAAGATGAAACTAAAGTTATCATTTTTATGAACAAATATTATCACACTGCAGCTACTTGCTGTTACCTACTAGCTCTATCTGCTCTGTGGTATTTAGAACCGCTCTGAAATCCTGGTACATATATACAAAAAACTGGTACTTTCTATGAGAAATCTGGCACATCATGCCAGATTCATGCAACAAGAGCCAAGCTATTATTTATTTTCAGTATCTAGTTCAGGTCACAATAATTTCACTGGATTTATAAGACCGCCTTTTGATGGAAAATGGCATGCAAAATAATAGTCATATTAAGAAACAAATATTATTGAAACTTAAACAGAACAAGAAAAGTTGCACGAATAGATATGGAACTAAGGATGCGCAAGAAAGCCATGTGCAGAAATTGAGAACTGTTTAAGATAATGACTTAAGGCTATGTGCCACGAAGAAAGGTTCCTTGGAAGATTCCATGCAAGCTTGTATGGCCAGTTCTGTGGAAGGTTCCATGGAAGATTTGGCTATCTGCTGACTGTTTTCATGGACTTTGGAATTTTTGATGGAAGGTTTCTGACAATGTCAAAATTTTAGCCAATCAGTGTGTGTGGTGAAATGTGATATTGACAATAGTTGTAATTTTATTTATTTTGTTCATGAAAACAGCACTAAAAACATTAAACAAAAATAAATAGTAAATAAAAAAACAGCAAAAATATTTTCTGGTGCTATAATACCACGGTACGNTTTTTTTTTTTTTTTTTTTTTAACAACTGCATATGTTGAAGTAAAATAATTAAAAATGTACTCGCCACTTGTGCGGCAGCAAGTATCGTTGGACAGGATCTTCCAAACAACCCTCTATACCTGCTTCCATGCAGCCTCGAGTAGTAGGTTTCATGGAAGTTTCCACCTGAACAGTTATGTAAAATTTTATCGTGGCACACAGACTTTGTAATATGATAATGCCACAATCTTGGTATTTTTGCATACAAATACTACAAAAGTATTTTTGTATGTGGTGCGACATCCTGAAAACTAGGCCCAATATTTGTACTAAGAAATTGGTATGTCTAACATAGCTGTGGCCTGGCTTCCAGAAGAGTCTGATGGATGATGTAATAGTCAATATCACAATGCGCTACCTGTGTGTGTGTGTGTATATATATATATATATATATATATAAAACGTTAACACAAAAATGTTTTTGTTAAACTACTATTATTTAGCAATTATAGAAAAAATTAATGCCTTTGAAGAGACTTGTCAAAAATAATACTTGCAAAAAAAAAAAAAGGACTTGTAAGCACCATACGAACCCTGGTGTATGACCTTACCCTCTTCTTAGGATGGGGCCACTGCTGTGGCAANAAGGACTTGTAAGCACCATACGAACCCTGGTGTATGACCTTACCCTCTTCTTAGGATGGGGCCACTGCTGTGGCAAGACTAGAGCATGATATAGATACAGCTCGTGGCGCATCACAGTAATTAGCCCAATGTTTTTAACAGTGCAATATTACAGGTAAACCTCATTTAAATACGCTGTTTGTAAAATTATAAAATCCTTTTGGATCTGAGATTTTAGGTAATGTAATATTCACATCTAAGGCTAGCTAAATTAGTACACATTCTTTGTATTTTATTTAAAGTAGATGTGTAACAGCAGTATCAATGTAAACATAATATTGTGAATGTCGTTCTTAATTTCTGCTTAGTTTTAATTTTAATAAATTAATATTTTACAGAATTTTATTTTGAAGCCCCAGGTAGCCTTGTTCATTATAATGGAACAATAATTATTGTAATGTTAATGTTAAGACAGCCTTTTAAAATTTTAGTGAATTTTGGTGGTTACCGGTTAATAAAATTTTTGTGAAGTAATTTTATATACTTTATTTTGCTATAGTCTGGGAAATTGTAAGTGACTTGATACTGTTACGTTTTAGCATAGCACATGTCGTAGTTCTGTCTCTTTGCTGCTTAAAATTTTGCATTTAGTTTTAATTGTATCTGAATACCAAATCTTTGATCTTTTCCGGAAAGGAAAATATTCCAGTGTGCATTTTGATGGAAAGACATAGATTTTCGTCTTGTTTTGCTGAAGAGCTAACGCATGATGAGAGGTTTCTGTATATTGCTATGGTGCAGTTCCATCATGCTGCCCTGAAGAATGGAGAAAAAGCAAAGTTACCCAAAAACAAGAAAATGTTACTTATTTTTTTTATTTTTTCCTCATTTTAAATATATTTTGTAAGGAAGGCTGTAGTATACTAGTAGTTCCAAATATATTCCATGATCAGCATCATTTCCTGTCACTCAAATCGACTCTCAAGATCTCGTTGTCAAGAGCTGCACAAATCCTTTTACTCTACTACTCATTTCAATCCAATTTTGTCTTCAAATAATTTTCATTTCATTAAATATTTTATGATTATACAGGTTTTACACTCAATAATTAAAAGGATTTATGAATTTGCTTTTATTCCCTGTTATTTATTTTGCTTGTGTAGACATAAACATGCTTGGGTTTAATGTGATGTTCTTGTCTACTGAGTATTACTAAGAAGTATGTCCTGCTGTTAACAGAATTGGTTGTGGTACATATATAGTAAGAAAGGCGCTCAACAGAATAATATTTCATACTTGTTAATAAGCTATTGATGAGTCACAATTATTTTTAAATAAGTTTCTACTCACATATAAAAAATCTTTTAGTAAAATAGGCAATAAAGAAATACATAAGCCACGGTTCCTATTGCAAATTTTTGTTCAGAAAATAATTGTGATCACACAAATGAAGTAAGGCTATAAACAATCAATTGAACAATCCTCATTACTGCATAGCAACACAGGTTCCATGAACCTAGAAAATGGAGGGAACAACAATATTTCCAATAGCAAGGTTGTGGAAAGTCACGCGTACATTCCCGGCACTGTAAATTATATGGATAATGTTATAGCTTTCACGTCAGCAAAGTTTGAAATTATTGGGACAGAAATACAGAGGTCCCAACAATCCATTAAACGTTAATGTTGTCTCAAAAATCTCTGTCTGAGAGAATGGAAGATCTCAAAAATCTGTCAAAACTAGATTTTACGAGTCTCAAAATTCTCTATAAAATAAAACTGATACTGAATTTGACGAGCAAAATAAGCAAATAGCAGCACTGAAAAATGCACAGATTGCGTTAAGAGTAAAAGTTAGCAGAACAGAGCAAAAATCTGGAGGCAAGGTTAAACAGCCTAATTGCTACTTTCGCACCAGAAAGAAATGTCGCTGTTATGCTATTACGCAATGAAGTAATAAAACATAGGGAAGTAAGTATTAATACAATTCTATTTGATTTAAACTGCACACAGAATGAATTCAAAACTTCAGTGACTGAAATTGAAGTTGAGTTAGATGCTACTCGTGAAAATTTTACTTTGCTACTTTTCACCATAGCAGACACAAGCATTTTTGCAAAATAATTATACACACATTCAGTTCATTGGAAAATCACATAGAAAGTAGAGCTGAAGCAAACAGAAAAAGCACACCACTTAGCACGAGAATACTGGAAGAAACAAATTAGCGAGGTGGAAAATAATCTATTCATAACAGACTGCAGGATTGACAACTTACTAAATAATTTTCAGGTTGCAAAAGAGTAGACGGACAATAATAATACTACTCACACTGTGAATATTAGTCATATCAACTGTTCGCCTGTTATCACTAATCAGTCAAAGCCTACCAATATTTACAGGAAACTCCAGAGAAAGCCCCGTAACATGCCTAAAATGCATAGAAGGGTATTCTAGCAAGTTTAGTTCGTCAAATGTGGATAAGTTACGTTGTAATGTCGCAGTCGCCAGAATTGGCGACTGGAAATCACAGTTCGGTTTTGCTCAATTTGGTAGGGACATGAAACTTAAAAGGCGACATATAAAAATAAAATTAATTCAAGTCTCGTATTACTTACTCTGTAATTTTATTTACCATTCAAATGAAACAGTTCATACACAATCTTCAAGTACACAGAGTCACGAACAGTCAGTTTCACCAGATAAACAAGCAAAGAGCAGCGCCACAGTAGTTTACTTATTATTCACGTCATTCAAAACTTGCATTGCAAAAGGAAATTACAAAGGCAGGAGGGACGTCAGTTCCCTCCTGGCACCCTAGCGACCTCCCACACCGGCTGAAATAATTTAGCAGGATAAAGGTTGCAAGCCAAACATAATTGAAGTTAAAGATGTAGAGGTCGCAGGTGTTTGCCGGTGTGGGCGATATTTGCCACACACGATGAATCTTCTTTGAGTGCTGGTCCTACTCCGTTAGCAGGCGGTAGGCACTCAGGGATTAAGTCAGCCCGTGCCTACCTCCACTCCTCGCCCCAGGGTTCCAAAAACGTGACCAAATAAGGGCATGATGTGGCCCGGAGTCCCTTCGAAAACCTATGCGAACGCCGTAGCAACCACTCCCCACGCCATACCAAACTGCGTCG
Source organism: Clitarchus hookeri (assembly GCA_002778355.1). Classification (NCBI taxonomy): domain Eukaryota; kingdom Metazoa; phylum Arthropoda; class Insecta; order Phasmatodea; family Phasmatidae; genus Clitarchus; species Clitarchus hookeri. The sequence goes on from NQII01003191.1 coordinate 140,346, forward strand.
TAGAAAAAAATTAATCAAACTTCTAGATGGAAAAAAGTCTACTAATGTGGTAAAAGCTTCTATCTACAAATGCTGACACGAACAAAAACTAAGATTTCCGAAAAGGCAAACGTTTGACCGATAAACATACTACCATGGCCATAACTTTGAATCCTGATAAAATATTACAAAGCCTCGCAAAACAAAACAAAATTAACCAAATATCCCGATTAAAATTATTATAAACTGCATCATTACATTGTTGAATTGGAATAAGCCTCAGGTCTATGGCATTCTTCTGGTTAGAGACCAGGTAACCAATTACAAACACCTTTTCATCAAAAATTTTGCAACAGTTCTGGAATACATGTATTCAAGGAATTCTCAGGGCTTATCTGCTTCTGGAAAAATTTGATCCACACCGTAGGAAATCCCTGAAAGAACATTTTGGTAATATATTCAAGCTTACACTCCACTGAACATATTCTATAGTAGACGAGTTCACAGAAGTTGTGTTAGCGCAGTTACCATTCCTTTATCAGGAAAAGTGGTTTGGTCGAAAGTATAAAGATTTAGCTGATTTCAAATACCAATTATTGCGACTTGACCAGTTAGAGGCAGGTACACATGCACCAACTATGCAATAAGAGGCTGCCGAATGAGCATAATGCACCATTGTACCCTGGACCTAATCATGGTAATACCATGCAACCAAACAAGGGGAGACAAAATCCTATTGTCCACACATTATTTTATCAGTATGAGCAACCCCAGAGTCAAGAGCAGATGAATTTACATTAATCTGATAATAAAGACTTCTGCGCTACTAGTAAAAATGGCTAAAGTTTCAATCCAGGATACAAGCGAAAGGGTTGGGGGGAAAGGTTTAAAACAATCGCGTGCATATCTAACATTGTACAGTTGACTGTGTTACAGTACGTAGTAAGTTTTCGTAAGCAAATACTTTACAAATGCGTGGTGGAGAAAACGGTGTTTAAAGTAGAAGCTCGAGTGAAAGCAAGTTTGTGAACTACAACTCCTAGTTAATTACGATAATCAACACTGAAACTTGTTGCCATATTGTAAAAAAAAAATTCATTATTTTCATTTATAGAAAATATATTTAAGATAAGATAGTAGGCTATCATAAGCGTTGCTATTATGAGAATAAAACTATGTATTTTACTTATTTATTAGGGAACAATTCCTGAAATCTCAAGAAAAGAATTGACGATTTTGATTCCAAAAATAACTGGTGGAATTGAAGTATTGACGAATTGATACAACCCATCCCTAGTTTATTTTGAATCTTTTTGCTCATACCAACCCAAATGTGTAGCAAAGCACCCAAGCACAAATCACCAATTAGTCTACGTTTTGTTTTTTGAAAGAACTAGGTTTACGAGTACATATTTTGCAAGTAACATTAATCTTTTTATTAGAGAACCAATGTATATATAAAACAATCCACCATTCTTGTTTTAAGCCTATCACTTGACAGTCAACAGCAACAAAACTTGTAAACCTTACGCATGCTTACTGTTTTCAGAGTTCACAATTGAATATATATATATATATATATATATATTTTTTTTTTTTTTTATTTTTTATTTTTTTTTAAAAACCTTACATGGTTTGTTGCATTACTGTATTTACTTTTTGGACGTGGTAAACTGAAATAACTTTAAAAGTGCTTTTATTTGTGTTGCACTTCACCAATACCATTTTTCGAGTATTAGTAACCTAAATTCAACTGAAATATAAGCAAAAAGTTTTTTCGTACATTGGCAGGACATCAGCGAATCTGCATTACAGAATCGGCACTTCAGTAATTTGACACAACAGCAGAATTTTGTAAATTGGTACAGCTCCAATTAATATTGAAGCAAGCAAGCATTCCGCGTACATGGCAAGTGGTATTGATTGCATGCGAAGTCAGCTGAGAAGGGGGGCCCTGGACCATGGGTGTGGTCTGTAGGCACCTCAAAGGTTATTGATTGTGTGTGCAGTCGGCTGGTGGCGGCCGCCCTTCCGTTCCCAGACTCGACCAGCATGTATGAAGCAATGTAACTTCATCGCAATCCATGGCATTAGAACCTTGCTACATCACATTTTAATTTTTTGGGCAGAGGTGAATAAATACAGACATTAAAATTGGGTTCTTTACTGCCCTCAGTATATATAACTTAAACTTGGCACTTGCTGTTAGTTATGGGTGCTTTTTCCTTATGCATTATTTGGTGACAAAGAGGTTTCATACATGCCCTTCTAGAATATCACTTTATTCAAAAGATGTGTATGTATTGAAATAAATATTTTAGTCACAAATCCTCTCAATTCTCCCACAGGAAGGCACTGACAATAGAGTGTTGCATTCAGTCGCCATGCAATATTTTAACAATCATGATAAGGGGAGGTCTAGGACACATTTCTGGGGTATCATTTTATTCAAAGAGGTCTAATTGTTGAATTAAATTAATATCCCAAGCAAAAATTTTGTTGATTTTATGCCAGAGATGATTAAACGTGGACTTACAATGTTTGGTAAAACTTCACACTGCTTACTGTTTTAAAAATTTTTTAAGACAAGCAGAGATTAAGTATATGCCTGTTTGGTAATTTTTTTTAGAAGATATCTGCTTATTAAAATTAATTTATATTTAATTTAAAAAACAAGTAATTATTGCATTAGAGATGATTGAACATGGACTTAAAATGCTTCGTAAAACCTTACGCCGCTAAGTATATGACTAGGCTATCAATTTTTTTTCAGAAGACATCATCCTAATAAATTTATATTAAATTTTTAAGAACGTGTATTTTTGTGTTACAAGCTATCAAACATGGACTTCATTAAAAAAAAACTGCAAATTTTGGTGCGCCCTACGACATGTGAGAACACAAACTCACCTGGAAGCCAACTTGTTCTTCTCCTTTCTGGTTTTAGGACGTGAGTTGAATGGTAGCTCACTGACTGGTGTTATATCGTTTATCATGCGAGCCAGTTTGTCCAGCTCCCGTCCAATGTTGCACAGCTTGCGAGGATTTGGAGTGAGGTCATTGCCATCTCCTTTCCTCGCCTTTCCACTGCAACCCATCAACCAAAATGATATCAAATTTCCAAGTCAGATATGTATGGTGGAAGAAACAACACACTTCCAAAACACCTACAACCAGTAGTTCATACAGGAAGGAGTTTAGTAGAGGAGTAGAGGAGTGTAGAAGAGAGGTAGAGGGGTAAAGGAGTGGTATTCCCCTCCCAAAATGTGTATAACTGCAGAGCTGCGTTTATAATGGAATGAATACTAAGTATTCAAGTGTGTACATAATAAAATGAATAGTTTAATGATCAGAAAAATAATATTTAGTGATATGCACCTTTCACTGCAGCCATGCAATCACTGTAAAACAATATATTCTACAAAAAACCCTCAACATCTTAATATGCATCGTCCAAGTTCATCTTAAAAACTTCCAAGTTTTTTTACAGTAATTGTGGTTTTTACATTTTTTTACAGCAAGATTATGAGGGGAATTCAATAAATTGTACACCCAAAAAATGGGTATAATGGTGTGAACATTTCCGAGTTTGCAGTGTAGTAAAAAAATTTCAGGGGAAAAAATATTTAAAAATTACACAGACCTGGGTCACCAATCACTTGGTCAGTGTGAAAAAATATAGGTAGAGGGACACTTCAAGTTCACCATTTCAGGAAGATTTGCCACACACTGTCAAGGCTCTTGCTGAAATACCCAAGTGGAACAATAGCAAAATAGCCATTTGTGATTGTGGATTTATTATCACAATTAGTTTTTCTCAGTGATTTAATGAGTACTACCAAGCAACAAGTACAATTACCTAGAGTAAAAGTATGCACACTGGGTTGACAAAGCAAAAGATAAGAAGTGGGGAAAGTTTCGTGGAAGAAGAGAAATTACAGGTAAATGAGTTTTCCTTTGCAAGATTCCAATGAGCACCCAGTCCAAAGGAAGATTTAAATGTGGATATATGGATACCATGAAAAGTGCAAAAATACCATCACGATCACCCAAAAATCCAGCTAAGATGAATCAAACCAGTAAATAAAAGTTTTATTTTAAAAAATTATAATACTTGAATTATGTTGAAATAGCTCTTAAAGGTTACAAGATGTGTGGTGTGTCAGGTACAAAGAATAATTACTTAATAATTTGTTTTTATATTGTAATAATTATGGTTTTGTCCTTCAGACAGCTATGTTATATTTAAAGCCCCTAGTAATTAATTTTATTTCCACCTGCCATTCATTTTTTTGTTGTTAACATTATGTGTTTTATTTGTCTGCTATAATATTTAATTGCTCCATGTAAGTATTTTTGAGCATAGCACAAGCAGTTGCAGGGTAAAAATTTAAGCTATAGTTTTGATTAGTTTAGAGTTTAGAATCGCCATAACTGTAATTTCCATAGCAATTAAAAAAAAAAGTTTTAACTTTTTGCTGTTGTCAATATAAATTTTGGTTTTAATGTACGCCACGGCCTGAGATAATTTTATTTACGCTGAAGATGCTGATGACGTTGCGACACATTTGGCAAGCCCGCCGCACAAAGGAACGTAAGCCCAACCCTTAACAGTAAAAAATCTGTGTGTTAATTTAAATAATTTGTGATGGAAAAGACTTTTTAGTTCTGCTACCCAGAGGCCATGTTATAGTGAAAAATGAGTCTCTCTCATTGACAATAAGTATAACCACGTATCCTAAAAGTTTAAAATTAATCTTTTTCCTGCTAGCCATGCAATATTCATTGCAAGTTAAAAAAAAAAACATCATAGACAAAATTTTTTGTAATTTCATTAGTAAACCAATTAGGATGCCTAAGAACATTCTGTAAGGAAGGTAGCTAAATTTTCTTTGATTTTGTCACATAATTCCTAGCAGCATCAGTTTTCCATATTTTTAAGTTAAAAGAAAAAAAATTAAAATATGTGAAAATGAATAGTATTGAGCTCTGCTTTATTTGTTATGTGCAATCGTAGCATGTCTTCCTTTAGTAAGCACATGTAGATGTAAAATAAAGTATGTTTTCCATTTCCAATATTTCACCCAGGTAAAGAATATATTTCATTCAGGCTCATAACATCTTTCCTGAACACCACATACATCCATATACACACAACCAATACAGGACACGCACAGAAGCACATACACACAAAAAAACTGTCCCACTTTCAGTGGTACTATCAAGTTCCATTTATGGAATAACTTTAGCAAATATTTATTTATGAAATAACTGTTGCAAGTATTTGCCACCCTTCCAAACTCAACTGCATGTGTGGAACACAACTTCTCAACAAGAGGAGGCTGCAAATAGTGATAACGTTCAAGCAACTGAGGATGTCCAAAAAAAATTGAGAAGGCGGCTTGCCTTGCTGCATGTACATTAACAAAGCCATCAAAAATTTATATATAATTTATTAACAGGTTTGCAAGTACACTGCTATGCAAAAATTAAGGGCAGAATAGGTTTTCATATTTAATGTCATGTAGCAGTGTTTCAAATAGATACAAAGAATACCAGAACATGTTGCAATGAAGAGTATGAGAAAGGTAAACTCTGACCAAGAAAGTAATCCAGAGGACACAAAGATTCAAAAGTCAGTTTTAAGCACAGCACACCATCTGTTCATTCTCAGTATGGGGTTGTTGACAAGCACTTGAGGTATCGTGAAACATTCCTCTTGTAGCGCCAATTGCAGCTGTGAAGTCATTGCTGGTGGCTCACAACATGCTGCCAGGTGTCTACTGACAATATCCCACATGTGTTTGATTGGATTTAGGTCCGGAGACTATGAGGGTCAGTCCATGCAGCCAATGTCTTAACTGCCCACTAGCTCAGCAACAGCCACTGTATCATGGTGTGTAGCACTGTTGTCCATGAAGAGGAATTCAGAGCCCACAGCACCCTAGAAAAATGCACACGAGGAAGGAGAACTGTGGTACAGTAGCAGTCACCAGTGACTGAACCTCCATATGGCCACCAAGCATTATGCCTCCCCAATAAAGAACTTTTGATGTTGTTAGTGCCACATAGAGAGGGGGGTGGGGGAATTGTGTGTTCCCCATTCCCTGAAATTACTAGTGAGGATAAATCAGCTTTCATCTGTAAAGGGCATTCAAACCAATTGCAGAGCTCCCCAGTCCTCATATAGGTTGTCTACCAAAACCTTGACACAAAAATCTGTGACTTTTTGAGGCCTTTTTAAAAATTTTGAGAAGGGGNCAACAAGAGCAAAGTCAATTTTCAGTGGTTTCTCAAGGGAATATCAGCATTTTATTAAATATTTATATCTGTGGTTGAACATACAGTATTAAGACAGTGGTAATGTTTCATTGCAATCCTTTGAAGTTTGAACACATGTATATTTAGTCTGCGAGTCATACCTTAATGTTAATACAAGTAGCATAATTGTATATTTCTTGCCTTCGACAAATAAAGCTGTGTAACTTCTTAACAACTTGATTGGCACACTCCCCGAATTAAGTTGACATTCTGTGATAGTTTCGTACAGTACTGTTCAGCCTTCTTTATAATACGAGCCCAAAAAAAATTGAATTGCATTTGAATGTCTTGGGAAAGAAAAGTTACTATTCTGGATTTGGATGAAAATCAAATTTCAAATTAAATCTGAAAACAAAATATTACATTTTTTTTTGTATGGCAAAGTACGGGATTGTTAGCATTCTGGTGCAGCGTCCTCTTCAGTGCAGCAATTTAAATTAATAAGTGAAAAGTGATTTTGCAACAGTCAAGTACTACCTATATGAAAATTATAATATACAGTTCTACACATGAACATGTTTTCAGAAACTTATAGCAAATGTAATAAATTATTGTAAGACTGGCGATGCTTTGTGTTTATTATTGATGAAAACAAAAACCACACCTGGTTGATTCAACACTTTCACACCCAAATTCACATTTAATTTTCTCTATAACAGGATACTACTTGATAGAACTTATTACAGGTCGTTTAGTGTGGGGAAACAACAAGTGATTCTTACTACTGTAGGAGCACAAAAGCCAACATCAAATTCATGAGCTGTCCTCAAAATATTTCTGTGAACTGGATTATCATGATAATATAAATATATATACAGTAATCCCTCATCAGCTGTGGATTCTTAAACTTTTTTTTTTAATTTCCTAAGTTATAGTACAAAGATTCTATTAAGCACTGTTTAGACCTGTAAATATGTGAATACTCCATTTCCGTGTGTTGGTGACTGTTTGTTTGTACTGGACAATTTTGATGTGTGTACCGACTTCCTCCCATGTGCTGGCAACATTCAATATTCTGAATTTACTGCGCTGCCACCTCTCGTGGTTTCCGCAGTTGGCAGAACTGCATCCAGTGCTGGATCACTGAGTTTGCCACCCTGGGTCGCAGAAAGGACGCAGTCAGTTGTTCGTGAAGCATCATGGCGGTGAGTAGTGTCAATCGGGCAGCCTCACTTCCAATCAATGTTTTCGTTTTGCATTCAAAGTAATTTGAGTTTATAGTCAATTTTGCTTTTGTGGCAATAACATTTTTGGTCCTCTGGGCCAGATTATTTCCAGTATTTTTGCGTCGTATATACAATATCGCAATTTATCGCACCTCATGTTTGTGGTTTTGTATAATTGTGGCTGGATATTCCCGGTATTTTTGCATACGATTTTGCAATTTATCGCAACTCGTGTTTGTAGTTTCGCATTATCGTGACATGATGGTTGGAGGAAAGGACTCAGGAGGGAGAAGGTAGATTCGCTTCATGGGTGGCATTGGGTTGTGTCCCAAACAAATGACTCACATTTAAACATTTAGCCTGCATAATAATTGTAGCGTTTTGTGTAGATTAGACATGTTTCCTTTCAACACACTACCAATACAAAATCACAAAGAACAACAGGAAGTGAAATACACTCTGATGAGCCAGATTGTACACAGCATAGAAAGGTAAATCGGTACAGAGTTTTCCCATCAATTTATTACCTGTCCAGCACATAGGGATTTCTACCAGTCTCTGGCAGACAGACAAGCACTTAAGTTGAATGCTGGTTGTAATTGTAAAATAAAGTGCTCAAACAAAAATTTGTGACATAATTATCATGACTTCCGTAACCATCTCCTAAAGTCCATGGCTTTTTCTGCGACTTCCGTGACTGGTAGACGCAGTTTTGTTCCCGGCACCGCAGCAAACACTGTCTCTTTTGGCTCGGCATCAATGGCACACACCATACTGGTCACCAAGTGAAACAAACCATCCGTATGAAGTCTCCTGCTATGGTAAAACGCAATATCGGGTATCCAGTGGGGCATTGTAGGTGTCTTGTGATTCCATCCACTGTCTACTGTTAATGTCTCATTGCCTACAGGACAATATACCGGTCCTCCGCCACGGTGGTTGCTTGCAGATGACCAACATTAAACACCTTTATACAGCTGTTCCTGTCCTTCGAAATGCAGTCCAAGCTAATGACACGATGCTGTGTGCAATGTCAAACCGTTGACCATACTAGCCACGCTTTGACCTTCTTCAAACTTCCCAATAATTTGTCCTGATGTTGTCTATGGGTCTGTCTGTTGTCCACATTAAAAAGCAACACAATGTTATCCAACCCGATGTGCACTATACAATAGCTTTCACAGCAATGCTGAGCGTACACCATGCTTGTGCTTTATGCTCTTTGCATAAACACCATAGTACATCATGCTGCGCAGTGCACATGTGTATGCCCTACCGTACTGGACTATAGACAATCTACTCATTGGTATTTCAGTTGGTTCTACTTGTTCATTCCACTGTTATGCTGATTTCTCCACTTTGTCCTTAAATTTTGCATACCAGTGTATGAGAAACTGGAGGATGAAGTTTGTTCTTTAAGTACTAACTACCAGTAAGGTATAATTTCCCTTTAATTGAACTTGGTGTATTCAAACCATTTTGTACTTGATGGTAAGACTGATTTTAATTAGTACCCCAATGTTTAAGCAATAATTTGCTGGTCACTAATGATAAATACCTGGGCGTTTGCAGCATTTTTTACTGTGCTATTTGTAAATAGTGTAAATATGAATAATTAATTATTTGGAAAAAAATTGTAAATATGTAGTCAACTCCAACTTTACAACATTGTACAACTACATATACAATTTTATATACTTTTTCATTATTTATTTATATTTTACTATGTTTATTGAGTAATAATACTTACTCAAAACATTATTTTTTTATTACAAATTCTAAAAACTATATAAATAAAAATAATAAAATATAATACATGGCTTCTTAAGAAAAATAACAATTCATATAATTTCTGTTACTGCTGAGAGTAAATTCTTAGGAGATGACATGGTGCATTATAAACCAAATAACATTTTATTTTAAATAAAATTTAACTGCATAATTAAGGAGATATATTTCAATTTCTACAAATAAAGATTTTTTTCCACTCCATTTTAGTCTATACTTCAATATTGAATATATAAATTTATTAGCTGTACCCGCGGCTCTGCTTGTGTGGACTACAGAATTATTGTTTAGGTTTTTTTTTTTTAAATAAAGTTTGTAATGACGCAATATTCTTAATTTTTCGGGACACGGGTGTAAAATTCTTTCGTGTGTTTGAAGCTTTGACAAGCTTCGTAATATTTTCATCGGGTTTCAAGTTTAAAGCAGTGGTGGCTCGTTACCCGTGATAGGCAGACGTGTGCTTTTGTAGGTTATCGGGCGGACGTCTGCGGTTTACGTTTTATCAGGAGTCCGTTTACCGTTTCGTTTCGAACGTCAAATGTTTTCAATGTTTTGTAAAGCGTCAGCATTAATTATAAACTTTCCGGCTCCGTCGTACAAATTTTATACGAGAAGTTTGTTATCTGTATGTTGAATGCGTCGACAAGTTTTAGTTCCTCCAGCGCAGTTTTGTTGTACAAGAAGTCAGTTTATGTTGACGGCGCAGCAGTTATGATAACATTGTGGAGAGCGTGCGTGGCCAGGCCGTTATCTCAAAAGAGGGGGGTGATAGGCAGCAAAAAAGACGTGTCTGTCTGTCGCCCTTCCAGCAGTTTAAGCAGTACAAGCAGTCTGACTTCTTCACTTCAAGTCGCCCGTGAGGGCAGGTCAGCGAGTCACTTCAAGGCAGTCATCGTACAATGGTCGCTTAGGTCGTGTCGGGCGCGACGCTAAACCCCCACATCGGCCACCTAGACTTTATTATTTTAATTCTCTGCCGGTGTGGGAGGTAGCCACATTTTAAGTTTCTTCGGGTCAGTTTTTTTTTAAGAACATAATTAAGTAAACAACTGTGGCTGCGTTCTGAACATTTATATTTATCTGTGCAAGGTTCGTACTCTGCACACTGGAACTTCGTATGTGAACTGTGAAACTACAATAGTTAAATAAACGTATATATAACAAAATACTCTGGAACGTCTTCTTTCTTAATTAATCGGCGTCCATTCACTGAGTCTCATGTTTCTACCTCTGAGCAAGCCGTGGCAACGTAAACATCGGCCAGGTAACAAGTGCCGAACGTTACAAAATGGCACCTAACTGTGGGGCAATATTATAAGTATGGCTTAACGAAACGTGAGAGACAGCGGCGGAAATATTACAAGTTGAATTTTACTTAGTGTTAATCTTCTATACTCTATACATATTATAAAACTCAACGTCTCAGTGAATTAAATGGTAAAAACACTTATTAGTATTTCTCTGTTATAGATAGATATATGCTACCGCTGAGTTTTTTAAGGTCTTTTTATTCTAAACAATTCTTTACTAAATGATATTGTTCCATCTTTAACGGTTTAGACAGCGTATTGCAAGAGAGCGTGCTGGCAGCAAACTTTTTTCCAACTTGATTCACTATTATCATTTGTAAATTTTTTGAGATATTTTCTAGCAATAAAAAGTAGCAAATATCACCTTTCAGCCCTTTAACTATTCCTGTGCAAGAAATTACGTTGATCTGTTGCAACGTTGCATTGTTATTCCGTTTGTGTACTTTTCCATTTTCCAATAAGAATTTCCCAGAGGGAATGAGATATTTTCTCGGGATAACAAGCAGCCTATGTCACTTCTCGGCCCTCCAACTATCTCTATGCCAAAAATCACGTTGATCCATTGCGACGTGAAAGGACTAACAAACACACTTTCGCATTTCTAATATTAGTTAGGAAGAGTGAGGACTTGCTACGTAATGCCTTCTATAATTTTGGAGTAAAAGATTAAAAACATAAACTTAACTTTGTTTTATAAATATGTTGAATCTAATAACATTTCTGTTAGTGTTATTGCAGAATGCACAAAAATAGAACAAAGTGCAGAATTGTGAAAACTTTATTTTATAATGGAATTTAAGCACGTTATATAACTTATATGAAGTGTATTTCTAAATAGTAATATTTTGCACCATATTATCTAACTTTATGTGTAAGGGATGAACCCCAAAATACCAACTTTATTTGTGGAAATTACACGTGCCTCTCCCAGAAGTAAATAAAGATTTATCGCTGCCTATGACTCAATGTAAAACAATCTGATTTTAATAATCTTGCCATGGAACTGGACAAGTTGGAATAAACTAGTATAGGACTCTAGTCAACACTATTATAACAGTTACATTAACACATTGAAGCCTATGCCAAAATCTACTTCCAACTGTATTTGTTTAAAATATTTTTCATTCATAATGGTAAAACACACATTCCATAGTTTTTTTTACTTATGTATATGGTCTATCTCATATAAGTTGGCAAGATTTTGGCAGTCAGCAAAAAGCAACTTGACGTATACATAACAAACTACGTCCCATTTACAAAATCCTGTATCAGCTGATGTATGAACGAATGAAAATTAACATTACGTTGGCTATTCTGACTGCACTGCCGACGCACATCAAACAAGCAGAAAATACGTGGATAAGAAAGAGTTCCTAGATGAATTAATACGTTTTATTTTACGTGTTCACAAACCAGCTATTATTAGTGTTACAAACTAAACTTTGTGCTAAAGTAGTAATTTATATGTGTTCATAATGAAACGGACATTAAAACGGTCTGTATTCAAATTAAATGCAACTTCAAACATTGGAAGATATTTTTATGTCGTACCGCCACTCTCCACACCTTCAATACATGCTTGATATCAATTCTAAAAGCCTACATAAATATTGAAGGGTATAGTTAAATAATTTTTTCAAATAATTTGACGAAATATATTTCAAACTCTTATCATTTTGAGCAAATAAAAGGAGAAAAGTGAACTTTTACAAAGACGGAATCAAGAGCAGGTCAAAGTGCTGCAACCTGTTGAGGTAGTTGACAACAAGTCCTACCACGGCATCTGTTACAACACGCCCTTCCACGCTGTCAGCCAGATCCCGATTTACAACCAGTTCTCCAGCTAACCCAAATTTTTGTTGTTTTTGTGTTGTTACTATTCTATATTAATAAAGCCAAGAAAATGGTATGCGCGTGAGTAGTTTTGAAGAATTCTTACGTTATTCCATGCCACATATTTCTAACTCAAGCTGTTTAGTATCAGTAATATCAGAATAATTGCTTTGCAAAAGTCATTGGTAAGTTGTTTATTGGTGAATGAAAAGTGCGTTGTCAAACAAGTTTCCCGTATTACTTTTATTTCCAGTCTTAACATGATAGCTGTAACATCTTAAGTGTGATAAGAACTACAATTGGCATCTCGCAAATGTTAACCCAAATTCGTTGTCCGTAATAAATAAAAAAATAGATTACAAATATTTAATTTTTTTCAAGGTTTTCTGTTTTTACTTTTAAAACCTACAAATTTTTTAGACAGATGTGAGTCTATAAATACCTTAAAATTTGTTTAGCAATAGAATGGAAAGTGGATTAGCTGACAGTGTGTTAATAAAAATTAATATACAGCCGCCACTTGACGCACCAGCTGATGGCAAAAGGATACATAAACAAAAAGGAAACATTGGCGCTACTTTCGTCAAACTGTCAAAATCTTGCCAACTTACATGAGACAAATCATATTAAGGAACCATAAATTATGACGATGACTAACAAAAATAAATACAAGAAAAATAACAACAATAATAATAATTAAAAATGCAACCAATTCAAAAACCTTACCAACACTTTTGTTATAAATTTACCTAGCAAACAGGATGAGTTGCAATCCTGTCAAAAATGTTAATGATCATTTCTATGAAACACAGTAAACTCATTCACTGATTGAAAGCCAGTCAATATTGAACATTAAATTCAGGAAAGTGTGTTTTAGTACACTCTGGCCAACAGGATGATGGTAGCCAAGTACAAATATAAATACACAGGCAAGAAATGGTGCTCTGCAATGGTGGATATACAATTCTTATTTCTAGTTTGTCTAGAATGCCAGTAAATGTGTGACCACACCCAATATTTTAAAAGGCACTAAGCAAGAATGTAAAAAAATAAATTACAATTTCTTCCTTCACTTCTAACAAACTCTGAGAAATGTAGTCCAACATAAATCAGAGTTCATATATTTGGTTATCCAAGTTGAATGGTGCATGCACTGTGGCCCATATTTGTCTTTATAGATGATAATTTTGTTTTAAAAATCCAAACTTAGAAAACATTAACCATATTAAAACTATGATGTAGAAAATTTAAATGTGTACCATTGTGAATGTTCCTCCAGCCTCCCACTTTTTTCATCAATCATGTACTTGTAATATTTTTTCGCTTTCTTTTTTTAAATTTTTATATGGTCTAAGAAGCAAAATATTGAATTTATACTAATTGTTACAAGCCATTTTAACCAAGGATAACTCATGATCTGTCGTAGTGTAATGGTGGCACTAACAATATTTTAAATCTGTTGGAATCACTGACAGTGAAGTAAAATTGCCAGTGAGTTAATGAAAATAATATGTATTTTGAAGCTGTTTGGATAACTTGTTTTGGACTTAATTATTTTGTAATATTTCTTACATAATACGTTTAAATAGTAAAATGTTTTCAATGTGTAATATTTATTCATAATTTTCTAAAGATGCCTTCTTACCAGTGAGGTTATTCCCATGTGTTACACATAATTTAGTTTGCTCCATGAATAAGGTACTAGAATAATTTTTTAAGTCAATTAAAAGCATAGCGCCACTGTTAGGGAAGCAGCTATGCACTCGGGCATTGCCCAATGTGGAATAGACGTTCCTGGAGGAGTCTAAGAGTCTATTTTTAGCAAATCTGTCATGGCCACACTGTTACAGGCCGACCACCTGGCTGCATCAGGGTCTTAGTTTAGAGGGAGGCACAGAGTTTGTTTTCTAGGGTCCGCATCATTCAATCACACAGAGCCCTGGTAAGCTGTATTTGAAATTCAATTTGACACATTTTATATAAAGTTGGTAACAAATGTTTAGCTAAGATAAAACTGATTAAGTTGAAAGTCATTGGTTGCTTTTGTACTGTAGCAGAAAGCATTTGTGGTCATGGAAATTTGATGTTTTTCTGATAAAAGTAGTTTGCACAGTAGCTGCTACAAAACGATGGTGAGGGGCAAGTGGATATTTTCAAGCAGCTTGAAGCTTTACCTTCAACATGGAGGTTGCGCTTTACCTTCCCCCCTAAGGACCAGGATGCTGGAGTCCCGTTAACGGAGAGAGTGTGTGGGGTTATGGCCAGGGCTCTATCGCGATTGATAACTGTCCTGTGGGCTTTGGGCGGTGCTGGTTGAATCACAGGTTGTGTGCTCATGAGGGTGGGAACAAAGGTCTCGCTTCTGAAATCAAGGTGTCAGTTGGCCTTGGCAGGTGCAGAGGCGATCATAGTATGATCTTTGGTGGCATAGGCAGGAGTTGAGAGAGAGCTCAGAGGATGCTGAAACAGGTTACGGTGATACCCCATCGATAGCCTCTTCCCACAGATGCTGAGGTGGAAGGTTGGTGGTTAGCAGAGCCGGTCATCTGTCTGGCTGCTTCTTCCCGTCGATTGGAGTAGACCATTCTGCCCGCCTAGTCTGACTCCACAACCTCCCTGGCTAGAGCCAAGACTTGCCTGACTGCCTTCTGCTGCTCAGACGTATAGCGAGGCATTTGGGTGGCAAAGAGAGAGAGAGATATTAATGGAATACTAGATGTTCAGCAAGGGTCGGCACAACTCTAGTTGGCAAAAGAATGTATCAATGGAGGTGGCACAGTGCAACGCCCAACAACACGTGTCTCCTCTCCCAGGATAGTGAAGCAAGCTGTATTATTGCTGGCACTCTGTTTCTCCATGGGGAGGTTCGCGAGTTGTGCACTGGGGTGACAACCACTGAAGGCCCCCAGCAGCAAGTACAAAGGTAGGGCAGGGTTATTGCCAGCACACCATGTATTCCACTCAAGGTTTCTACAGCAGCTAACCTCTCTTCTCCAGTGGTGACCAACAAGGTGGGGTTATCACAATACGTCAGCCTCCAGCACAAAGAGGAAGGTTAAGCCTGTGTAAACCTGAAAAACGAGAGGTGGGCGAATCGGTTCAAACTCCTGGAAGTGTGTTTGAGGCAACTGTATGAATCAGGGTAAAAAGAGGATACAGGTTATGAAAGAAAGAGAGCTGGTAGCGAGACACTCAGGTAGTTTATATTTGTTTTATTGGCAAACTCATAAAACAGAATAAACCAGCATGTACCTACAATAGACCTGATAGGCCAGATCTAGGATGCCAATTGCTATAACAGCATAGTACACTAGGTAGACACGGACGCCGCCGGGGTGAAGGCGACCTCGAAGCACTGTGAACTCTGTAGTGAGCGCGAGGGCTTAAGTAACAAATGAAGTGAAGAGCTTGTAGATGAAGTGTATGGCTGGTTCGCCTGAGCTCAGTTGTACACCATTACTCTGCTTCAGCACACATTGCCATACACTTCATCTACAAGCTCTTCACTTCATTTGTTATTTAAGCCAAAGTGCTAAACCCTCGCACTCACTACCGAGTACACACACACACACACATACATGTGCGTACGCGCACATGCACACACACACACACCAGGGCAAGCGAGGAGACAGCGGGGAGGGCATAGAGGGAGTGGCGAAGATGGCTGAAGACTGNGCGCACACACACACACACATACATGTGCGTACGCGCACATGCACACACACACACACACCAGGGCAAGCGAGGAGACAGCGGGGAGGGCATAGAGGGAGTGGCGAAGATGGCTGAAGACTGCCAAGCGCTGGGCTACTTATACCTCCGCTTAGCAGCTCGAAGGGTAGGACAGCACACACCCAAGTACTGGTGTGATGCGGGCAGTGGGCATACAAGCAGCAGCACCAGCTCTGCTCTCCCCTTCCATTAACCGGAGTAACAGGTGCAAGGACGTACGTCCTATCTGGCGGTGGCTGGCTTCCTCTCAGAGTTGACTGAACGGTGTGCTCTCCCTTATGTAATGACCTCCCTCCACCCATACAGTGGATGAGGTAACGTAGTAAACAAAGGTCAAACCATGACCAAAGAAAAGACTGGTAAACATACGCTTCTGGGATCTGAAGCATTCAAACCCTACCCTAGGGAATGGAGCTGTGGTACAGAATAGGCCTGGTTACATACATATAATACAAAACAAAGGTCCAGTTCTTCAGGTGGGATGAGGTAAAAGAAAAGTTTACTCAGTGCATCAATTTAATTGAACTTCTGTGAAGGTTTAAATGCTTCTCAAAATGATTAAACTATATACAACATTTCAAAAGGGAAGTTATAATTGCAAAATAAACAGATCCTTTGGCTTATAAAGGTAAGTAAGTTTAACAAGGCATCAAGTTAAACAAAGTTCACATGGTTAAACGAAACAAGAGGTTTAGCAACAAGCTGAACAAAATTCACATGGTAAAAATAAAACGCGTGGTTTAGCAACAAGGTTTACAAAAGTCTTGTAAAAAGTACAGCTGTTCCGATACCACCACTGATACCAAAACCGATACTTGTCTACGTGATATTATCTCTGGAATCGTATTTGTTCTAACGTAAAACTTATTGCAGTTCAGCAACACGTTAAACATGAAAGAAATTCGATGCAAAATTTAATTAAACGGGGCAAAATGCACAAAACCTTAGCATGAATCTGCGTATTATCAGAAACTCATGAATGTTTAACGATGATGCAAAATGTAGCACAATGTGCGTTAACAGCTACTTAAAGTGTCGTGAGTTGACTACACTTCACGTTGTGTATTGTAGAGCAGTGGATAGCCTCGTTGCCACTGAACAAGCAGCATAACATATTTGTGAGTTTGAATCTGTTACGTTCCACTTTATTTCTTAACAAACCGTTATTACTCAGCATTTTAACTGACTTAATCTTTTAAATTTTTTCAGACGGTACATATAAATTATGGAAATTTTTTAATGTCTTAAATGTATATCCACATAGGCTTATACATTTTTTTTATTGGATATTACATGTTAAAAATTACAATGAACAAATGTAATTACTGTTTATAGTATGGTATATTTATTATGAAATAACAATTTAAGGGGAAATATTTTGTTTGTTAGATTGCACTGTTAGAGTAAAATTTGCATTCCAAAAGTTATATCGCCTCAAAACACATCTATTCCGTAAACTCCTGATTTTGACCTGCAATTTCATGAATAGACTAGGAATATTAGTGTATATAAGCTATGATTATGAGTACACAAGAAAAATGCATGTAAAAGCAAAATATGAAATATCACAGTTCATAACTTAGTGCTAAGATGACCACATTTCAATATTTTACTAGACGTTTGTAATGTGTTTGGCTTCATACTTATTTTCTTCTCCGCACTTGTGGTGTTCATTTCAGTGACGTAATAAATAGCTTTTGTGAAACTTTGAAGACAGAAACTTACCTTGGTTTTACTCAAAGGAGAGATATTTTACCATCAAAGTATTACCAACTGTCGCAGCAAAGAGTCCGCTGAAGCAGAAGATAACGAATGTCGCAAGGAAAAGTGGCCACAATTACTAAAACACAATCTGAAACATGGTGCAATGCAAAGTTGCATTCCGAAGCAAACTAACAATGAAGGGTCATAATACGCCTCCTGGATGGTGAAAGCCTAGGGGGTAGTATCTGTTTTTAGATATGAACTGGCCAGAGACCGGACAGTGCTCATCAAGAAAAATGACGCAATCCACAGCAACCAAACAATGTGCAACAAATTTACTTTTCTGCAGATTTCCCTCAATTTTAGACTTCTAAACCAATTTTTTAGAGCTCCTCAGACACATGTAATAGAAAAACTGTTGATTTGAATGGGGTCAATAAAGAAAGGTTCTACTGTAAAAACAGTAAGTTAGTGGGTTTTGTGAGTAATGTATTTCAAAACAGTTATTAGAATGTTTAAAATGTAAATGGCCTAAAAACTGCCCTTTGAACTCTTTAAATTTTTAGTGTACAAATATGTTTTATTATTTTGTAAATCTGATGATTTTATGTGCAAGATTAATTTTGTTTGAAATTTTTATCTATTGAATGTGTTTATCACTCGCATAGGTTTAAACTGCAAACCTTTCGGAGACGTAAAAACTTTCCAAGTAAATTAATGTTAGTTTCTCACTACCTACTACAGTACGAAACAAGAGGAAACTGTGAGAAAATTGTGTGTGTTGGACGCAAAGCATTTGTTCGCCAGAACAGATGTGGCGGAAGGAGATATTGTGGCAACGCTTCTTTTCTACAAAAGTTAAAAATTTATTGTATTTACATGAAATGGACAATACTGCAGTCAACTCCAGCTGTTGTTTGTTGCAGGCTCTAATTCATCAAACTGATGCTGCCTCCATTGGGAAACATGAACGCCTTGTGTGATTACAGTGTTTAAAAGAGTGGAGGGTGCAAAACCACTACTAGGTTTATATCAATCATAGGGGTTAAGTGAGATATGGTTGGAGAAGTGACAGAATGCTGCGGTGGGGGAAACAGGCATACCCAGAGAAAACCTATCAGCAAACCGCAAACTCCACAACATTTACCACATACAAAGAGTGACTTGCCAATTTAACATGATCACCTTGTTGGGAGACTCGTATGCTAGTCACACAACCACCAGTGACCCTTATGCAACACAAATAAACACTGTGTTTGCATTTACTGCGGCATATTCTTCAAATGGTGAAGACAAAAATTGCAGTTCTGAAAAGGTCTGATAGCTACGAACCATGAATCAATATAAAAAACTCACTAACATCATTCATTTAAGTAGACTTATGTTTGCCTCAACTTGACAAGTGACGTTTAATCCACAACACCAGTTCCGATGAGCATCACAAAAAGTCATCTTATTAGAGACATACCTGTGTTTTATTCCCTGAACAAAGCATTCTGGACTAAAAACTGGATCAGTGACTTCATTGAGGACGTGAGGATCCTCCAACTGAGTCTTCAACACAAGGCGCAGGCCCTTGGGTCCCTTGGCTTGAACATTGTACTGCCAGAAATACCTCTCTTTCTTGCTAAGAGACGACTTGTGGGAGCCTGTATCCTCCCCATCACTGGACTCTGTAGGCAGCAACCAACAAATAAGTACCAATCCAAAAACCACAACTCCTGAATTTAAATAAAGGCACAGGACACCACAGAAATTTATGTGCTAGCCAAACAACCAATGCAACCATTGGGACCAAATTAACTACTATATGATTTGATAAACATAAGTAATTTGTACACATTTTTAATGTAGTAAGTTAATGCTAATATCTAGCTTGAACCAAGGTGGAAGTACTCTATCAGTTTCTTGGGACACCATACACGATACTGAAATATAAAACAATGGTCAGATGATCATTCCTTTCATTTGTTCATGGTTAACTGAGCACTTTTGAAAGTCCCTCTTAGGATATATTTTTTTTTTCTCATTTTGTTTTTTCTGCCATATGTAAAATGTAGGGTAAAACTTAATAATAACCATGGAAATATGTGATCTACTACTGGGCCTAAGAATAACATTCACATTCATCTTCAGCTGCAACAAAAATAAATTGTCCAAAATGGTCTCAATTTACTTCAAACTCATAGGTCTACACTGCAGTCAGATCATAGTCCTCACAGTAATCATAGCCATGTGCAACCACGTATCAGGATCTGCAGCACCAACATCTTCACTACTGGAATCATCATCCCCAGCAGCTATTTCACCACATCAATAACTAGCAGCAGCATTTCTGCCATGTGCGACAATGTATCAGGATCTGCAGAAACTTCACCACAACATTTTCAACCATGTACCAGTCCACAATAGATCTCCTTATGACATGACTTCCAGCAACAGCAGCAAATTCAGTTATCATCCCCCTCCGCAGCAGTGACACAGATGAGTAGTCCATACTTAGTGTATTTCTTCAGAATATTCAGTATATTAGAAACAAAACTAGTAGTGAACTAGAACTTACTACCGACAAGCTTTCCAAAGTATCATGTACACTGAAGAGCCGAAAAAACTGGTATAGGCGTACGTATGCAAATAACAGAGGTATGGAATCAATCAGAGTAACGCGATGCGGTCGGCAGCGCCTATATAAGACAACAAACGTCTGGCAAAGTTGCTAGATCGGTTACTGCTGCTACAATGGCAGGTTATCAAGATTTAAGTGAGTTTGAACGTTGAGTTATTGTCGGCGCATGAGAGATGGGAGATAGCATCTCCGAGGTAGCAATAAAATTTGGATTTTCGCGTACGACCATTTCACGAGTGTACATTGAATATAGGGAATCCGGTAAAACATCAAATCTTCGACATCACTGCGGCCAGAAAAAGATTGTGAACGAACGGGACAAACAACGACTGACGAGAATCATTAAACGTGACAGATGTGCAACCCTTTCTCAAATTGGCACAGATTTCAATGCCACCGGTATACCTTCAGACATTAGTCGAGTCCATGCCACGTCATCTTACGGCACTTCTGCGTGCTCGCGGGGGCCTTACACGATATTAGGCAGATGTACCAGTTTTTTTGGCTCTTCAGTGTATATGTATTTGTAAACATTGGTACAAAGAAGAATAATTTAAATATGTAAATAATTACAATTTTGTCATAAGGACCTTATCTACCAAAGAGTACACCCCGGACGAGACTAGTTTGAAGTCGTTGAGCCATCGGCTCAGGTGAAAGTGGTCCCTGCTAGAAGTACAACACGCACGAAGTTCACTGACCAACCCTCTGCATCTCCTCCCATGCTACCTTAGTGTTGGCACATCCCTGCCCTTTGTATCAGAGCAAAATCCAGACTGGATGGAACATTCAAACCAAAACTAATGGCCCACTTAATGGGAAAGACTCCCAACCTGCCACAACGGAAAACACATTTGCCAGAAAGCGTCCAGGGCCAGGGACCTTGACAAAGAAAAGGAGGATCTACAGTTCGCAGTTTTTCAAGAAAAGGATGTCATCAGGGACAGAAACCCAAACTTCCACCTAGTTGCAGGAGTGTAGTCCAAACACCCATATCCATCACGGTTTACATGGACCAGGAGGGCATCCATCTAAATACAGATAGGGAAGTCACCTTAAGACCTGAAATTTCTTGAAGAATTAATCCTTTTCACGTTGCAGAAAAACTGTACAAGGCCACCATTCTGAACAGCCATGGTTCTCTGAGCAGCAAGAGATAATCAATTGCCAACAGGGACACATTTACCTCAGGGGCTTTAAAACGCAGATCTGTAACCTGGAAGAAATTCGTTGAAACAGGAAGTGAGCAAGTGATAAGAAGGGAAGACTTGCATTATCAGATAGAAGGGAAGCGGTGGAACAACTGACCCGGATTGTACAGGCACACCGAAAGGTGTTAAAGCAGTGAAGCACCCTATACCCGATGGCGACTATTGCCCATGAGATCCATCTTACTACCAAGCAGATAATCCACAATAAACCGAGAGAGGTTTCAGCCATGAAGCGCACCATCATTAAATGTCAGATCGAGGAAATGAAGCATCTGGATATCGTTGAACCATCAGAAACGACTAACAACACTAGGGTTGTGTTGGTCCCTAAAAATGTTGGCACCCTATGGTTCTGTGTCAACTACCATGACCTAAACCAGATCACCCAGCTCCACCATCAATCAATATGGGGCACACACTTAAGGCTCTGGGCTAAGGCAGAATATTCAGCATCCTCGACATGTGGTGCGGATATTGGCAGATACCCGTTCATCCAGATTCGAGACTCTATACCATGTTCACTACTCCCTACAGAGAACCCTACCAGTTCAAAGTGAAAAACGCTCCAGCTACCTTCCAGTGTTTTATGGCTGCCAGCATTCTGATGGGTTACCTCTGAATATTTTGCTACGTCTAACTGGACAAATGACATAACTGTATTCTCCAGGGACTGGCAAGAGCACCAGAGGCATCTTAAACTGCTTTTGAGAGGTTCGAAATCCATGGCTTAACGTGTCACCTATCCAAATGCAATTTTGGTATGATGGAAATAGACTTTCTGGAACACAAGGTAATGCCCAAAGGGAAGTTAGCCTAGCCAAAAAATATAATAGCCATCACTGAAGCCTAGGCACCTCGCAACTGGAAGTAGTTGTGCAAATTCCTTGGGCAAACACTCAAAATGAGATTTGCAGAACCTGACATGCTGTACCTACTGAAAGGCGCAATCAGGATATTAAGAAAAACCTCCAAATTCACATGCAAGATGACAATCGTAGAAAAACTCCCGACATGGATAGAAAAACTGGACCCTTCAACTATTTACATTGTGAATTTAAACCCTTCTCAAAATGTAAATTACCACCTGTACTCATTTCAAAACCCTTGTATAACTTGCTTAAAATTTTGTTATGCAGCGTACCTTTGTCTTGCATTGTATAACTGCTTATTTCTTAGAATTTGTAATATGCATAGCCATTTGTTTAACCTTTTATGTCATACATACTGTGATTGGACCTGTACTTTTGGAACAAGACAAAAACAAACTGTTAACAAGGACTCAAGCACACTAAATAAACTAACACCAAAAAGACTCCAACATAACTTTTCTTTTACTGTAGTAACTTGAAGTACATGAGCCGAATTTGCATACCCATTTAGGAGCATTTATCTTGATGTACAGGTTACCAACCTTCGAGCTAGTCCAAAATCAGTTACAGCAGTTTGCTCTTCAGACAGCTTTATCTTCAGAACATTAGTTCCAGCAGAGAAGAACACGCCATTCATTAATTTGAATTAGGCTAGGAGTTTAGATTTTGTAACCCTTTCTGGGGATGTTAATTTACCCTTTTACTAACTTTACTCACGGGCTGTGAAAGCTTTCTTAAACCTATCCCACCTGAAGAAGTTCACCACTATTTTGTGATAACTGTACGTAACCAGGCCTTCAGCCTATTCTGTACAACAGCTCAGTTCCCAAGGGTACAATTTGGATCCTTTAGATCCCATTTGGTAACAGTATAACCTGTTTTTGCTTTGCCCCACTATCTGGCTTATGGGTATGAGTAGGAGGAAGATCATTGTGTGAGAGAGAGCATAACATCCAGCCAACTCTGAGACAAAGCCAGCTGCTGCCAGAGTGGACACCCATCTTTGCACCTGTGGCTCTGACTGACAGAACGGGGGTGGAGGGAGGATAGACTTGACGTGCCACGGGCAATGTCATTCATCCCTCTAGCCCCCGCCATGGCTGCAGCACCCTGCTGTCAAGCCCTGTTAGCTATACACGCAACTAAACTGACTTCATGCGAGGGTAGTGGAACGCAGGGCTTCTCCTGTACGCCAACTACCAGCATCACAACACTGCTTGGTGCTTGGGCACACGCAGCCTACAACCTCCAGCAGCAGGCAGGGGAGAGATAACCCACCACGCATCTCGACCGCACAGCCAGTGTCCTTGCTCTCTCTCTCTCTCTCTGCCCACCCATGAAACCCCCTAGCTCACCCTGGACCCAGTGTATAAATAACGCCTGCAGACCAAACTTTGAGACTGGTTCGCCTCAGCATAGTTGCAGAACATTACTCTACCCCAGCACACTTCGACTTCTGCTCCATCTCAGTGTACAAGTTCTATGCTTCACCACAGCTTAGCTACGGTGCTAACTCCTTGCGCTCGCTTGCCCTCGCCCCGTCTGCTTCTGTGTCGACTATCAACCCACTAGTGTAACGTATACAGATAATTCAATGTTATTTATACCCTTAAGTTCGACATACCTAATCATTAGTTATATAATTTTTCTTAAATCTCAATAATTATTATTTTTAAACAGTTTATTAGGGATTCACCTACATTTACAGTCACTAATTTAATTTGTATTTAAATTTAACCTCACATCTGTCACATGTTTATTTTTGGTTATGTTATTATCAATGTGATCTCAAATTTGTATTTTATTTAATTGTTGTGAATTTTTCTGACCAGTAACTGATGTAAATTTATTGAAATCAGTATTACTGTAGCTTTGTATAAGCTTTTAAAAAAAATGCAATCTCTTTGTCAAGACAGTACAAAATTCAAATTTTCAGCTATGTACATGATTGCAAAAAAATTGCTGTTTTTTTTTCTTTCTACATATTGAATAAGGGCAAATGTGTTTCAGGCAGTCGCAGATTTTATTTGTAGAAATTTGCAGCATTCTGTCAAATAGTATGTAATGTATAGAACAAAACAGAATGCAGTCGAGTTGTAATCATAATGGGTATGAAAGAAGAGACCCCTATGTACTGGAAATGTAGACTTAAATTAATGTGAACAAGAAAAGAAGACTTCAGCCCGACTTACATGTCAGTAGCTGTACTCCATTTGAGGCCTGTCAGAAGTAGGCCGCTTCCAGGTGAATTGTTTCTTTCTCTTGCTACGGTCCGGCACGGTATTAGTAAATTTTGAGCCCGAAATTTTTTTTTTTTTGTGTTTTACCAATAATTGACGTCCCAAGTTGAAACTGTAAAACAATAACAATAAAAATTTTTTGTTAGGTAAAACCCAGAAGCCTCTAAGTTTTTAAATACCCTGAGCTAAGCCGACGTAACTTTGTTTTACTGTTTATAAAGATTTTGAGATTTGGTACATGTATAAGTAATTTACGTATTTCTGTTATTAAAGATTCCCGTATGTACATTTTAAAATCACCTACTTCAACTTGCCATCAATTTTGTCTTTAATTTTCAGTTGTACTCCATGTGGAAAACCACATAAAACATAAATTTCCATTTTCAAGGGCAGCCCCATTCCATAAGGATTCATCCAATAGTAATAAATAATATTTGCATTTCCTATAAGTTTAGAGCAAATGTGTCTCATTTTTAATAATTGAAGGGTTTTTGTATGTTTATAATATTTTCTTGTGTTAACTGGTTGTACTGATAGTATGGTAAAAATCGGGTTTTTCTTTTTTCATAAAGGAATATTGATTGTTATATTTTGCATCTCTGTAGCAGACAATAGACACGGCTACACACTACACCAAATTCAAAGTTATCGCGAACCTCATTCCTATCTTGCCGTCACTCACTTATAACTCTATTAAGTTTTTATATTAAAATATAACACTAGGAACAATTGGCAACCTAGGTCTAGTCCATCAAGGCCCTGGTATGGGTGCAAGCTGGTTGTGCTGCTTTTTATGGTTCACCAATAAAACAGACAAACATCCTGGGGGCATTTCTCTCCCTATCTATCTTTCAACACTTGTTTTCTCACTTCTTTCCCAGACTCTTCCAGGAATTGACACGGGTCCAAACCCTCCTTTTGCCCTTTAGGCTTATTCAGCACTTACCATCCCACTTTGTGCTGGGACTGGGGTATAGTGATAATTGCATATTGTCGGTCACCACTGGAGGGGAAGTATTAACAAGTGACACAAAAAGTACTTGATGAGCAAGCGATAATCCTGCCCTACTTGAGTACATGCTGAGGGCTGGCAGTGGAGGTCATCCAACAGCAAAACCCATGAATCTCCTTATGGAGAACTGAAGTGCCAGCGATAATCCCACTCACTCTGCTATTCTGGGAAAGGGAATACATGTTGAGTAGGGAGATTGCAATGTGAGGGAAGTCATCGCCCTCCAGGAGGCCACCTCGGAATCAATCCCTTCCCCCCTACAGTGTACATCCTTGTTGCCACCCAGCTTTGCAGACCTTCATAGAACACCCTCTATTCTTCACTACCTCTTTTTCTCACCACGACCCAAACACCGCATCATAGGGCTGGGTAGCACAAGGCAGTCAGGAAGGCCTTGGCTCTGGCCAGGGAGACTTTGGAGTCCGACCAGGTAGGCAGCAGGGTATAATCCATCCAACATGAGGAAGCTGCAAGAAACGCCACCACCCAGCAGACAACCACCACTCCGGTTTTGGGAAGGAGTTATCAAGGAGGAGACCATGTTTCATGCTTAAACGTCCCTCATGCTCTCTCTCCACATCCCTCAACACCCCTAAAGCAGCAACCGAGCACCTGCAAAGACAGTCTAACTGCTAGAGTTTAGCCGACGTTCACTCCTACCTGGTCAATCACCCAAACTGTGATACGTCCAACACCACCAAAAGCCCAGAGGACTACAATTGGACTTGACCATACTAAGATTATCCATGTGCAATCACTCACCGCCTACAGGACTCCAGTATTCCGGTCCCTGGGGGAAGGGGGGAGCGAGGTTAAGCTTCAACTAGGCCTGCCCGCTGAAGGCACTCTGAACAGATGGGGCATCAAAGTGAAAGCTAAACTACCCTTCCTAAATAAATTAATATGGAAAACAAAATAGCAGATTCAACACAATTTGCATCCTGTTACAAACTATGAAGTGATAGAATGTATTAAAAAACTCACTACTAAAAAGTCCACTGGAATGTATGGGATTTGTAGAACTGGTGAGAGTGCAGAGACAGGTCAGAGGACATGCTTAGAGGGTTCCTCGACTTGTCTAAAACATTTAATACTCTCAATCACGAATTGAAGGAGATGCAGACGGCCATAAATAAGGGACATCGCTTCCTAGGGTACCTGCTACAAAACTTTGCTGTGTCCCACCCAAACGGTGGGAGTGTTGGTCAAGTAGACAGTTGGACACCTGAAAGCCTACTGCCCACAACAGCAGCAGCAGGAAAAGAGGCAGTGAGATGAAGAGCATATGGCTTTGATGAACAGAGTCAAGCATGTGTGTGAATAAATTTGTGACACTGTCGGGTGGGACTATTGAACTGGATGCATGTGTGACACACATTTGGAATGACAGAAATAGAAAGATTGAAAATGTGTAAATAATGAGTGTAAATTAAATGACTGTAACAAATATAGACACATTGATAAGGACTTTAAGTAGAATTGCAATAGACATTAAATATTGCACTTACTGAGAATAACAAGAGTAATAGTAGAGATTGAAAGTTAAATGCTGTAAATAACCGCTGTGTGAATAAATTACAAATCAAATTCAGTACTTTTATCAAGACCTCCATCCCTCATGAACTCGAATACGCCCCTCTGACATTTTGTAACAAAAATATAGTCTTTCCATCATGAATTTAGAACTGTAAGAGCAGATGTTCCACAGGGCAGTGTTGGGACCACTTCTGTTTTTGATACATGTTAACAATCTAAATCTCAAACTATCCAATGTGCATGTAATTTCTTTTGATACAAACATACACTTCTGTGCATACTAAGTCGTATTCAATTCAGTATATTTCATAGTTTAATATTATATGTTTTGAGAAATGTATTTGTTTATGTATATGTACATATAAATGTGTAAGTGTATATTATGTTGTAGGCCTATATAATATATTGATGAGTTCAATAGCATGTAAATGCTCAACTGAACAATAAATCTGAATCTGAAGTGTTCTTTAGGTGGTGATGCAAATTAACCACTTGATGAAATATCACCCCATAATTGGTTTTGTACATAAAATTATTACAATAGAACCCACTAATAATATTCCCATTTATAATGTTTTCTCAACTATTAATGCAGGATTTTTCTGGTCCAAACAGTTTTTCCATAAGCATAACATTAAACATTCCCTGAAATAATGTTTTCACTTTCCCTTGTATAATGTAAATTGTATTCAGTCAACAATTTAATCTCTTGTCACCAAACCATCCATACGACTTCAATTTACAACTTATTTCATAACTTAAGCACATGTTTTTAGTAATGTTGGTGGTCATATTCACATGTGTACACAAACACAGTGCATTTTATTTGTGCAGACATCAATGGAATCGCTCAGGTCACTATTCTAGGTGAAATTTATCCATGCCTGGAAGAGTTCGATAAATAACATTTGCATCCTGTGTAAAGTTGAAGGCAAGTTCATCCTCAAAAAAATTTCTGTAAAAATTAACGCAAGTGATGTCAATAAAATTAACATTAAGCCACAACCATTGCAATAAGGGAGTGAAGATAAAACTACACAATTGCTAGCTAATGAATTATTGGATATTCAGAATGACTAAGTTGTTACCTCCCAGTTCTGTGAGAAGCAATCTCTTTTTCATTAAGATAATTATTTACCGAGGCAAGGAAATCCAACAAGGAGAATATCTACAATGATGGATTAGTTTGATAAATAATTGTGCATGTTATTTATATTCTTTAGTTTATAAACTAATTTTACATATGGTGGTTTGCCATCCTGAATTCTTATACTTTCTCTCTTATAATGCTCCTTTTTCATGATTCCCTGAAGAACATTATATAGCTTATATATCTGTACGTGATTTTATTCCGAAACACACTTAATTTTGCAGGTTTAGAGGTACTGATTCAATGCAGTCCTAGGAAATATTTCATCTTTCAATTAAAGAAGACAAAATATTGTTTTCTGCAATTTGAAACATAAATTTTCTCAAAATTATTTTTAGGATTGCATTTTTAAGACAAATGGTTGGTTGGTTCTTTACGTTAAGCCCTTTCAATTCAGTTCAAAATTTTGTAAATTACTCCCTGGGTTTGGAAATACAGCAGTTTCCATTTTATTGTAAACAAAATTAGAGACATGTTTGAACACTAATCTATTTTTAACTTTTGAAACTATAAGGTGCATAAGCTCACACAAATAGTTTGAAAACATACTGAAGGAGTTAATATTTTCCCATAATTTATCATCATAGTTTAATTGGCAATGATGTTGCAGGGTCTCTATGAGTATTAAAATGGATTGTATCCAATGCTGAAAATAAGTCTACGAACAAAAAAAAGAAACTGAAAACTGATAAATACCAGATATTGAACAACAAATAACTAGGAACTATAGAAGAACCTATCCGATAATATACATGACTCAATAAGCGACAGGCAATGAACTGGACAAGAAAATTTCCCATCAGGTACTACTGTATGAAAAATTCTGCATTTGTGTTCATAGGTATCATCCTCCTTCATACCTCTTCCAAGAGATTAGTGGCCAACAGGACTGTCTGTAATCACCGCTCAGGCTATAAGGTGCACGGTATAAGTCACTGCATATTATCCAACATAAACAGTGATACAGAAATAATGTAATGATGCAATACATTAATTATCGGGATACCTGGTTAAATTTCTTCTGTTTTGCGAAGCTTCGTTATATTTTATCGGGATTTGAAATTAAAGCAGTGGTATACGTTTGCAGTTTCAGGAAATCTTAGCTTTGTTACACGTCAACATTAGAAGATAGAAGCTTTCCGAACTGCAGGTCGACAGTTTTTATTCTAGAAGGTTTGATTATCTATTACCGGCGATGCAGTTTGGATGGCTACGCAGTTCAGCAAGCTTGGGAAAGGGATGCCGGCCCACGCCATGCCCTTATCTGAGGAGAGGGGGAGCGATAGGCACGCAGCAACAAATACTCTATGTGCCTATCACTGGCTAGCAGTAGACAACCAGCATTTGCAGAGGCCGCGTCGGGTGTAGCAAATAACCCCCACACCTGCAAACTTTATCCCGCTCGTTTATTTCTCCGCCGGTGTGGGAGGTCGCTGCTTTGTAAATTCTTCTTGCGATGCAAGTTTTCTAGACGTAAATTAACAATAAACTACTGTGGCGCTGCTCTCTGTTTGTTTGTCTGTGAAGCTGTTTGTGACTCTGCATACCGGACAACTGTACGAGAAATGTTTTATTTAAATGTTAAATAAAAGTACAAAGCAATAAAAAGAAACTGGACTTTAATTTATATTAGTTTTGGCACCTTTAAAGTTTTATGCTTCTACCGATTGAGCTAACTGAGCTGTAACTTCCAATGTCGATCCCAGACATGGCGCCCAACGTGGGGCGACGAATAACCACTGACTCGGGGTGTTACAAAGACTGTATTTCCTTGAGTCTAAGATGCCACACATTCTAAGATGCACCCCAGCTTTAGTGCTTAAAAATTCTAGAAAAAAGTTTTAATGGGAATTTAAGTTACACTTTGATTAAAAACAACCTTCAACATGTAAGGCCTGTGCCCCCTTCCCCTCTTAAAAGTAATAACCTTGCCCCACCTTGACCTTGTGAACGACTGCCGCTGATGAAACAACAGCTACGTCTTCTAACAGCGACAGTAACAATTTAGACCCCATTAACTTTTCGGTTTTCTGTTGATAAAAAGTTTCTAGTGTAATTAACTTAATTTAGCTTTCAAATTCTTGTCGAACATAAATTTATTTCACATCCCATTTCTTGTATTTCACCTCCCAATACTTGTTTAATGTAATTTTATTAAAGTTTTCTTATTCTCATAGAATGTCTCTACATTTGTGATTCTTTTACATAACCTCTGTAAACATCATCGCAGATTAACTGGTAACAATATCAAAGACCACTTCCCAAAGTGTAGTGTCGCAAACTGGCGTCCAAATCTACTATAGTTACAAGTGTGGCCACTAGAGCTCTCTCGTGTCCACTATTTTTTACAATGTTGCGCTATGAAACCTATTTATCTATGGTTTAACAGTTTGTTTACATTTTGGTGATAAATATTCTTCCATGTGTAGGTATGTTGTTTCTGCGGGTAAATTTTGTATTAACAGTATAAAAATACATGTATTCAATTCTTGTGGGATTAAATCCATTTAATTCTTTCATACCCACATTTATTGAATATGCTGGTGAATGTGAGACACCATAAACTGTAAGATACAGCCTATTTTCAGATCTTAAACATTTACAAAAAATATGCATCTTAGAAGCACGTAAATATGCTATTAAAACTGCATTCTTGTTCATTTCTGGCTATCACACCTTCCAGTCATTCTCTTGGTCATAGATGCAGGATCACCACTAAGAGAGATGGAATGAGACACACGCACAAAAATAAAACAATTTATTGAATCGCACACTTGCATCATGCCTTCTTGTACAGGCTCATATACAGTACCTTTAGACTAAAGGTAAATACATGGACAAGCCTGCCATCTCCTCCCCTCACGATAGGCATTTTTCCTAACTGTAAATTGAAAATTCACCAAGGAAACCGAACACTTAACATATAACTAGAAACAAAACCTTATAGTGAATAGCAATAAAACTGAAATCAAAATGCACTTTAATATAAAACACCAAAATTACTCAAATTATGAACATTGACGTAAAAGTGTTGTTTGGAATATTGTGGTGTTGTAAAAGTGTGGAAATAACTTTTTTTTGAGAGAGAGAGAGAAATTTGCGAGTATTTCTTTTGTGGTTTGAGGATTTTCTTACCTTCCAGCTACGTGTGTATAAGGCAACACTTGTACTATTATGTCCCTTAGAACATTACATTCACATTAACAAAACATGAGCACTCAATCATAACACACAAAAACACTTCATAAGTAAATCACAAGTCAGGTGGCTACTGGCTACACCAACTACTGGTGAAAAAAAATCAATGTTACATTACTGTATTTTCTTTAATAAAAATTTTACTGAATGAAGAAAATTAAAATTTACTGAAATTATAATGCTGACTCAAAATGAAACGAATAAAAAATCACATCTATTAAAAATTCTAAACTTGCTTAGCAATGAATAGATGTTTTATTACTTCGGATTACCACCGTTATTACAAAATTAATGTAAATACATTTTTTTTTTTATTATCACGTACTGCTTTTCAAGTATCAAACAAAAAAGTTAATGTTACCTCTAATCAATTACACGTCTGATGTAACTGGGGAAAAAAGTCAGAGTTCTTACTGCCCCAAAAATTAATTTAGAAATCCACAAAAATTGTTTCAAATTAATGCTCAACCCAAATTAGTTAAAATCACTTGAAAAAAAGTTTCTCAGGGTTTATAAAATAGGCAGTGTTCTGGTCCTAGCTACATGACTTCTGGATCATATTCCACATATTTAAGTTTAAAAAGTCCAAAACCGTAAAAATATTACAGTTGAACTTGCAAGTACAGAATAATCATTGGCCCTTCCGGCCATAAAAACTGGATGGTATTACTCAGGAAAAAGATAGCAGCATACCAAATAATAATCGCGCTTTTTCAATAAGCGCTGAACAGCAACCACTAAAATAATAATAATTTCCTACACCTATGCTCTCTTCTTAAACTTGGTGTGACGTCCTGTCTATTACATAACTTCTGGGACTGCTAATACAAGCCTGTTTTAAGATAGCGCCCAGCATTTCTACGGTTTAAATGCTAGTGTGAATCAACATGGCCACCTTATTCAAAGGTCCAACCCAAAAGCCTTGCTTTCAACAACTTCACACCTAAGCAACACAAAAAAAAAAACTACTTCCCTTTAAAAAAAATTTTAAATACAGAAAATTTAAAACAAAAGAAAATTAAATACAATTCGAAATCTGAAAAAGTATTAACTACATTCCTAAAATTATTAAATAAAGGTAATAACACTAAAATGTCTTAGAAAAAAAATACTTTCAATATTTAGGTTTAAAAATTACTGAAAATCATACTTATGAAAAATGAATGGGTGGTC
Source organism: Clitarchus hookeri (assembly GCA_002778355.1). Classification (NCBI taxonomy): domain Eukaryota; kingdom Metazoa; phylum Arthropoda; class Insecta; order Phasmatodea; family Phasmatidae; genus Clitarchus; species Clitarchus hookeri. The sequence goes on from NQII01003191.1 coordinate 173,194, forward strand.
TACAAATACCATAAAAATTTTGTTGACACAAAAGAAAAAGAATTACTTGGGGCTAAGAGTAAAATTACGTGAAAATTAAAACATTGCATAACAATCAAAACCAAAGAAAACATAAAATAAATATTTACCATAAACATTACTTTTTATTCAAGTTCTATACTAGAACAGTTATATTCCAGCAGAAATTTTAACTATTCCTGCAAGGTTATATTTGGGTAGAATTATGCTAGCTACATCCCACAATCTGCAGGGGCCACACAAGAAAAAAAATTATCTTGTAATTGGACTTACTGTAGGTAATAAAAATCTATTCACATTTTAAAGTAATGTGAAAAATATTTTAACTAGCCTAGATGAACACAAGTTATTACCTCCATCCGAAGAGAAATCTTCATAGTGATCACTGTTGTCATCTGAATCGTGTGACAGCTCATGAGATTCTGGACTCAAAACACCACCTGCTAACAAGACAACTCGGATGTTCTCTTGAACACAAGCAATTACATGATTTCCTATTTCTCACATTAAAAATCTAGCCTGCTGTGTGCACTATCAAAGTGAACAAATTAACAACACATGCATATTCTTAATGAGTGATGTGCTCATAGCAGCAAAACTCAACATTATACTCTTGTCTCATGTAAGTTGGCCAGATTCTGACAGGTCTGCAAAAGTAGCACCACTGTTTTCATCTGACTACGTATCCTTCCACCATCAGCTGATCGGCCACATGGCAACGATGTTGTTTATTTTCATGCTGTCATTATCAGCTGATTCCCTTGTCAATGTACTGTTCGTGGGACGTTTTAGGCAAACTTGCTACTAATAAATACGTAGCTGCGATTGTAGTAATAGTAACGTGTACATAAATCATTAATCAGTAAATTTTGTTAAAGGGCAAAAATATAAATAATTAATTTAACATTTAGTAACTACAAAAAACGTACTAAAATTATTAATAAATTAATAATGTTATATGTCAAAAATATAAATCACTAATTATAAATTTATCAAATAACAAAAAAAATGTGCATGCAGGCTAAAGCACTTTAAGCAACAAGGTCTTAAACATCACTCATTTTTGCATGTTTTTGATATTGCCCATTCTCTTTTATTATTTTTATATCACACGTTGGACATTATAGCTAATATATTCGAGTTGGAAATATGTGACGTGGAATAACGTTAGAATTGCTTAAACACTATTCACGCGTGTCCCACTTTCTTCGGAAACAAGGAAATGTGTTTTTGGAGAACAATATAGCGTATAATTTACATAGACGAACGATTACCTGGCAAATAGAAATAACTAGTACTCAAAATTGCTGTACACAAAATATATGTTACTTCAAAAATTATGCAGAGCTCGCGAAAAATAAAACTATTGGTATCTGTTCGTAAATTGGTTGTATATTGCACACGAAAGGACGGAAGCTATTCTTTTCTGGCTGGTAATGCTTCAGAAAAGATCCGATACATAGCGTACACATCATGTCAGAGCGATGTCTGAGCCGCTTCTTTTACTCAATAGATTGCGTATTTTTTTAAGTTAACTGTTCTTCTATTACTGGCTCGGAGTGACATGAATTTGAAATATATTTCATCAAATTATTTTAAAAAATAATTCAACAATATTATGCAATATTTCTGTATGCTTTTGGAATTAATATCAAGCACGTAAAGAAAGTGGGGTTGGAGAGAGTGATAGGACATGAAAAAGGTTTTGAAATTGTGTTTTATTTGAATACGGATTGTTTTAATGTAACTCATTTTCAACACATATACATTTCTACTTTAGCACAAAGTTTAGTTTCTAACACTAAAAACGCTGTTCTACGACCACATAAAATAAAATGTATTAATTAATCTAGAAACTCTTTCTTATCACGTATTATCTGCTTGTCTAATGTGCGTCAGCAATGCACTCAGAATAGCCAACGTAATATTAACTTTTGTTCGTTCGTGCATCAGCTGATACAGGATTTTGTAAATGGCATTTTGTTTGTTTCATATACATCAAGTTGCCACTCACTGACTGTCAGAATCTGGCCAACTTATATGAGACAGAGAATATCAATGTTATCATACAAACATTGATACTAACAACTTGAAAAAATCGATTAACTTGATAAACTTTGTCAACCCATAAAAGTGGATCATATCAGACCCTCAACATTATTCATAATTTGTTGCATAGCTGAGTTACGCACCTGTGGAGAGAGAGGATATAGACTCAGCCTCAGCCAGAGAGCTGGTGGAGAGCAGATGTGGTCGGGGCTCCCTGCGCTGCCAAATCTGCTCAAACCCCAGATGGGTGGGAGCGGAGGAAGAGAGGCGAGACACCGATATTGCACCAGTAGCTGCATGGCAGTCTTTCAGCGGTCGACTCACTCGCCCAGGTACTGACTGACCCAACAACTGTCTGTCTGGCAACAGCGTCTCCTTCCTCAACAACAGCTCGTGAAGCGTGCTGTGCCTGTAATGGAGAGGACTTGCTCCCGAAGGCGGAGGGGTGGCAGACGAAGATGCTGCAGAGTGCAGCGGCAGAGACGAGCTGGAGCTGTGATGACTTGTAGGAGATGCCACACCATGACTTGCAGGGGAAGCCACACCAGGAAAAGAGGGTGCAAAAACCCCACTGCCGGGCACACCTGTGCTAGATGGGGTACCAGAGCCCACCGAGCTTGAGCCGGTCACCTGGACCAGAGGAAAGCTCATCAACTGGGACTGAGCACTAGCATTTGGCACATTTGGGTAATTACTGTTCTCCTCTGGCAACAAAATATCGTCGAAGCTGATCCCGTCCAAGAAATTATCATCACCAACACTGATCTCAACCAGACTACAACCTTGAATTAGATCACTCTTGTCCAACTGAAAGAACTCATCATCGTCCATAGGAAACATATCACTCTTGCTGGGCTCCCTTTCTTCTATGGCTCGGGCTCCCCACATTGTCATTCCACCTAGCGTATTGTACAAATCTGATGATCCTTGTAGGCTCGATGGCACATCTATTCCACTGGTCTGTGACACTGGAGTAGAGGGGATGTCGACATACTCAAATGAATTGTAATTTCCCATTCCACACATTATCCTGCGTGTTGGAATGGGCATGCTTGCAGACATGCAAGTGGTTGTATCCATCGGCATTTCTTCCTTCACTTGTATACCCATGTCCAGGAAGAAGTCTTCTGAATACAATGGATCTGTCATTCTTGAAAAAGTCTTTCCACCAAACTGGTTGAAAGTATTACTTCACTTTTAGGAAACATCCATATGCTGAAACATAATCCATAAAGAATTAAAATTAACTTTCTGATAAAACAATTAAAATAAAGGTCTGCCAACATAATACACTAAACAAACTGAAACTCCTAACCAAATGTGATTATACTATAAAAAGTTTGAAAAACCAAGGAATTGTGGAATACAACATCCACTATTCCAGATAGTATGAGGTTTTGGGGAAAAAATTATTTAAGAAACAAAAAAGCAAAATTGATGATGGAAAAAGTGAAAACATAAGAGATAGTAATAATACAGCCTACCAAAGTTTTATTATTATTACAGGCTTTCTTTTACATACTGGAGACAATATTCAAAACTATACCTCATCCAAAAACTGCTTCTACTAAATTTTTTTAAGGAATTGTAATACGGAAATGTAGAACACTACAGACACAACAGTCAGTAAAATTCTAAAACCATGGAATTACACTATGAAAGTTCCTAATTCGGCTAATAGCTTGATATATTGAACAGCAGAAATAATTTTATAATTGAATAATGAATTTTAGATGTAAGCAATTTTAATTGAATATATACTTCAGACAAACAGATGAGGGAGTTGGGGTGCCTTAACCTGGTATGTAATCTACATTGTTCTCACAGGATCAGTTCAGAGATTGTTAGAAGACACTAACAAACCCCAAATGAGCATACGCGCACTGGAATGGGTGATGGCATTTCCAACAATAGGCTCTTTCTAGGGGATGAATATGCCTTAAGTGAATCTCCCAGTTGAAAGCGCCATAATGTTGTGAATTGTTATCCATGGCTGTTACACAATTTGCATTATAAAATGGGCCATCACTCCATATAGCATGCCAAAACCACAGCAGTTTCCCTTTTTCCCTAGCATTTGAAAAGGAATATATGCCTTACACCATCTGGAAGTAAATTTGTATAAATGCCTCGAGTGGCAACCGTTCATGAGATTTCAAACCCTTAAAGAGTCCTATAGAGCATGCCAGTCACTGGGCTAACCGGAGCAGCGAACCCAATACCACAGTGAGTGGGCGGGACAAGGCTGGATGGTAGGAGGCTTGAATTTGTATCTTCGCCATGCGTCACTCCACCAGGGTGGTATGGACGGGGGAACATTTCCACCCCTCCAGCAGTCTGATTTGAACTGTCCACCGTACAGGGTTGTACACTGCGTCCTCACTATCTCCCCCTCTTCCATGCCTTAGAAAGTTGTAATGATGCAGTATTATAAATTTTCGGGATACACAATTCATTTTCTTTAGTTTAACGGGGTTTCGTAATATTTTATCGTGATTCGGAATTGAAGCCATGGTAGTTCGTTTATCGTTATCGGACATACGTTTGCCGTTTCAAGAATCTTAGTTTTCAGTAAGCGTCAACATTAGATTAGAAACTTTCCAACTGCGTCGACAGTAGTTTGATTATTTTTGGCTGACGGTGCAGTAGGGCGGGCTGCGCAGTTTCGGATAGTGCGGGAAGAGTGTGCGTGGCGGCCCACGCCAGGCCCTTATCTGTGGAGAGGGGGGTGATAGGCACGCGACAAATACTCATGTACCTGTCGCCATTCGGAGCAGTCGATAACAAGCAGTTGATAACCACCAGCAGTAGACTCTCGGCAGCGACTCGCCGAGGCCGCGTCGGGCGTGGCGTATAGCCCCCACACCGGCAACTTAACCCTGCTCGTTTGATTTCTACGCCAGTGTGGAAGGTCTCTAATTATTAATATTCTGGTGAGGCAACGTTTAGAGATATAAAGAACAATCAAATGGCTGTGGCACTGCTCTCTACTTGTCTGTGAACCGGTGAAACCTGTTCGTACTCGTCATACCAGAGCTCTGTATGTGAACTGTTGCATCTTGGATAATAAATTAAGGTAAAGATAATGAACCGGAACTTGACTACATTATTTAATATTTAATCGGAGCCTTTGTTTTTTTTTAAGAGATTCATGTTGCTGCTACTCAGCTAGCCGAGTGGTAATTTCCAGCCGTCAATACCTTGACGTGCAACATTACAAAGTGTTCCCACAGAAATTATTTACTGTTATTTAGTTGCATATGGCATGTTGTATGTAATTTCAGGTCACTTTGCACTATTCTGTTGTTTCACATCAGGAGAAAACTACAGCAGATTTTATTTTACCAGCACGTATCTTAGTGATATTCTCCAATTAGCTTGTGTTTGACTATGAATGTATTTCACAGCAACCGCCAGGATCTTTATCGAAAAGAATAGTCAAAATGCTACAAATTTAAACAATTTTTTAAATTTGTATGCCTATTGGTAAAAAAAAACATGCTATCCAATTATTGTACTCATGGTCGCCTTGCTAGTTGTGGCTATGCTATAGGTAAAAATTGAAATTGTAACAAATCAGTTTATGAATAATTGTATCTTTTCAGAAACCACGCAAATTAATATTTTTTATTGTATTCATGTCTATACACAAAGATTTTAATGATTTAATATGAATTTATGCAGATGTATAAACCAGTTTAAGCAAAATGCTTTTGCACAATGCCAAAATGTTATAACACTTAAATAGTGACAACATTATTATGCGAAAAATGAGTATGGTACTAATTTAAGGTTGAAGCATTCCAAAAATAAGTATTTCGGCTTGTACCAACCAATTTTTCTTCCAATATTCTACTGGAATTTAAATGGTGTCATCTTATGCAAAGCACTTGGATAATAAACTGCCCGTACTAGGAAAATATGTAACATGACAGGCTTGTCTCTGCAGAAAAACACACAACAAATGGAAGCTATATATTTTCTGGGAATAACTGGCAGAAATATAAGTTATATATATATATTTATACACACACATATTCTGAAATACCATAAAATATGTCAATTATTTCTTTGTTAAAGCATTTAGAATAGGTTATATATATAATTAATTTCAAACTTTAACATAGCCTCATACTACGTAATTGGTGTAACATCATTTATTAAAGTTATCATTATAATTATATTTGCTCTGATCTGGACTCAAATCGAGAAGTAGTGATATAATGCTTACAACTCTCAATTACCTATGATACTATTATGCTTTTGCAGTTTTTGTTACTTTTTTTCTACAGCTTTATCTTTGTATTTTACAAACTTGGGTTTATCATCAAAACTGCAAAACTTTGCAAAATGAGATAGCAGTACTTTTGACATTAAACCATTCTTAAAATAAATATACATTTTAATTGAATATACAGATACTGGCAATTGGAAGAAAAAAAATAGATATACAAAGAACAAAAGATAAATTATAAATGCAGTGGATCTTTGGGACAAGTTCTTTATTGATTACATATCTAAAAACATACATCTTGACACTAATTTTATTTTGGTAACATTAATGCAATTGTTTATTTACTCAACATTATTTAATAGCAACAGTGGCTCACAAAAAGAGTACGCTAAATAAGAGTGATATTGCCAGATTTGGAAACATACTGCAACAGGTTATTTTATATTTCTATGCTTTCAACACAATTACACAGAATTTCCCCTCCATTTAAACCGTAACATACAAAATTATTGGTATAAACAAACAAAACTATTGACAGTTATTTTCCAATAAAAGAATTTATAGGTAGGCTACGTAAAATGACGTTACACAAAAAAAAAAAGTGTAATTTCAGTTATTGTAAAAATGGCACAAACTAACTTAGGATTAAATAGATGTGCCAAATTATGAAACAATATCAATATTTGTTGTAAATTAGTTTTAATATATAATAACAATTAAAATAACTAAACAAAAATAAAACTGTTTACGGTCACAACAAATATGGCAGTTTACCACCATATAAATTTCCAAATTTTAAAAATAACTGTTTAATATTTAATTTCTGTATTCAAGGACAGAATATATTTTTTTTCATTTGTAGTATTTAAGATGCTATGGTGCATGAAGAATTATTGGTCTAAAACTCAGAGTATAAGTTCTTACCCAGTCAGGCTTTTTTACACTTCTTTAATAGCATCTATAATATGAGAGGTTTTTAATTTCCATGTTTCTTTATGACTCTGGTCCACCAGCTGTGGCAACATGCAGTCGTTACAGAATTTCTAAAGATGTTCTATTGCTTGCTCCAAAAAATTGTTAACTCCTTCCACTCAAAATATTGCCCTATCTGAATATCACGGACGTCCAAATACGAAATATTTCTTCTTTTCTGAAATGTGTAGTTTTTCCTAAACTTAACAATAGTATTCGTGTGTTTTCTTCAGTATGAATTGGTCACATTCAGAGCTTAAATTACATACGTTCCCTTCTTTCACAGCTGCAGTAATATATTTTCCTAATACTAAAAATGGGCACTCAACTTCTGCAAGACCCTTTTCCCCAATACAGCTATCGAGAGTAGCACCCAATAACGGAAGTCTTAGTCAATGAAAAATCCACATATTTAGGTTTTAATTCTTTATTTTTTTATAATTGTTCAATCTCCATCAGTTTGGAATTTTTATCATGTTCAATTTCAGAAACATTGACAATTTTAGAAGAGTAAACAATACAGCGATATAAACTCATGCAACGTCAATGATAAAAGAATTTTCTGCCATGTTTCAAGCCATGTCTGCTCACAACTGGAAAAATATATCCCTTTATCTTACTGTGATTTTCACATTAGGGACCATGATCCTTACATCCAAAGGTTTTGACGAGAGCTTTCTTACAGGATTTTGTGTTTCCTGATACTTGTTTTCTGTTCTCATCATCTGAATTTTAAACATTTTGAACATCTGTTTGGACGAATGCCATTAAACATAATTTATTTTTAGCAACACATAGTGAGGCTTTTCTGTATTTTGTACCACTACAGCACCGGCAAACCTTCCTCGATACAATAATTTGGTTGCATAATTTTCCTTTTTCCACCATGAAATTCTTGGAAATATTACATAGGATTGTTTTCTTTTGTTGCCATCTGTATTACGTATGAGACTTCAAAAATGTGCAGCCCAGTATTCACAAGCTTCATAACGAGATGTTATCACCGTCAAGTGGCGAGGAGAGAGTTTGAGACGGAGTTGCAGTTATAATCCCAGGGTGCCATGCTGTGATTTCACGCACAGCAACATAGTGAGCAGAAACTCTTACCAGGGTCATGACTTTGCCACGTGGCTGATCAATTGATGCCAATAACTAGAGACCTGAAATATTTGCGGATTCATTTCGGGACAAGCTAGAATTCCAAACACGTGCACTTATATAACTTCAGCCATTGGTCCACACGGTGTTCGACGCTTCCTTAAGAATGCTGGCCCAAAGTCGCCTTCAACTGTCACTTCAACTGTGACAGCAGACAACCTATGTGCAGCTGATATCTATCTACGTATTTGTACATATGGCTGTGTAGTCTAGCCTACAGGTCACTGAACTCGTGAATTCTTCAGTTCTCTACCAATAATGCATCCAGGATATTTTGTTCCACTGTTGGCCACGGAGAATGACAAGCACAAGTACAGGGGTGGCTGGGTCACTTAAGGGTAGGAATTAAGGGTGACCATGTGTATGTTAAATCCAAAGTCATCCGGCTTTTAATATACAATAAAAACACTGCAAAGTGAGCAGTGAATTCAATTAAAATGAAATTCGCAGCAGCGCGAAAACACTTACATGAGGCCTCGTCTAAACCAGCCCGAGGTAAACACTTATTAAATATGCAAAATCCCTCAGGTGACATAATTATTTAAGGGCCCTTTGTACAACGGAAGGGCCCAGCCAGTTGTGAGGGTAATTACAAAATGGTTTAAGAAGAAATTACACAGCAAAATTACAATATCAGTGAACGCAAAGTTTATGACCCTCCAGACCATGCAGCATGCACCAGTCCAGTTTGAACTTTGAGAAGAGACTGCCCAATGGACGTTGAAAGAGGGGATATGAGCCCGTACCAGAACTGGTGGCCCCATGCAGAAAATATGAGTGAAGAATGAAGTGTGACCAAAATGGAAGGAAAACAAAATTAATACTAATTCACAAAAATGTGCACAGGAGTGCACGGACGAAACAAATATATATAACAATCTTACTTACTAACATAAACCCTTTTTCACTGTTGTCTTCTGCCGTTGGGGTCTGTCTTCATTGCAATCTGCACAACACACTGACACACACAGAACACATGCATCACTTGACTCTGCGCCTCGTGCACGCGTGGTTCATGATGAGCTTCTGCCAGCCGAAGAACGAGATCGGATGACAAACGCTTCCCCCGCTAGGCACTATACCAAAATGCATGCGTCCTGATGTATGGAGGTGGTGTGGCGCTAGGCGTTAACTCGTGCGTGTCGTAGGAGAGGAGAGGGGGCGTGTTGCAGCAGGAGTAAGCCCATCTGTAGCAGTGAGTGCATAGGTTGTAGTGCCTTGGTGCTGCGTCCTCCCAGGGGTGGAGTGTCCTCTCTGTGCTGCATAGGATGCCTACATGTTCTCTTAACCCTGTGGGTGAATGAGATTGCATCTGTATCGGACGTTCCCAGCCAGAGTTCCCCTTTGTTGTTGGTTCTATTGTCCCTTGAGATGTCTGTAATGCAGAAACCCTGCGTCTCGCCACCCCTATAGATGGGGAGTCTCATCGTCCGCCTCATCTAACACACATCGGAAAACGGAACTGTTCAAGGAAATGTCTGGTGGCCAATATAGCCAGGGTTGTATAAAGTATTTCCAAGCATGACAGGGGCTGCTCGACAATAGGTGCAGGGTCCTCTAGGGGGAAACCCGCAAAACCTGGGGATGTGGTCAATGAATAGTCCGTGTCACATGGAGTCCCTGCACAGGTAGAGGTGTCCTTAGGTACAAAGCTTCGGGTGGAAACCCCGGGAAGCCCATGGGCGTAACAAGTGTGTCGACCATGCTGTCCTGTGGTTTGGCAAGGGCAGGGGTTGCAAACACCGTGGTCAAGTCAGTCTAAATCGACCCCTTGGTTGTGCAGCTCGATGGGTCGTTTGCTGCGCGCAGGTCATCACAGTGGATTTTCTGTGCTCTGCCACTGCCAACCCGTACAAGGTAGGATGAAGTGCACGCACAGTCTACTTTGGTCCATGGCCCTATCCGAGGGGCTAACCCCACAAAAATTCTCTCTGCCCTGCTTACAGAGGGTGAGCACCAACGTACACATGCTGTCCAGGTTGTAACTCAGGAAGGGGAAGAGGTGGTGGCGTATAACCCACTACATACGTTGCCTGATGGGCGAAAGTCAAGTCTCACTGATGCTGCATCCTCTCCCCGCGGTGTATGGGGTTCTCCTCCGGCCCCTACTGGTCCTGCACATCTAGATGACCCAGCCTTGGCAGGTTCCACCCTTGCAGCAACTGCGCAGGCGATACCCCAGTTGCGGCAATGGCGTTCTTACGTATGCAGAACACCCAAGGCAGGTGTACATCCCACTTTGTATGGTCTTCCTCAATGCGCATCCACAACTGGGCCTTCACCTCCCAGTTCCAGCACTCTGTCAGGTTGCCCTGTGGGTGGTAGACAGGGGTGGTGTGGTGTTTCATGCACAGTGAGCACAATATGTCCGCCATCTTAAGCCTGCAAACTGTGTGCCACTATCTGTCATGAGCACCTGAGAGTAACCCCAACAGGAAAAAAATTCTGACTCCGGCAGGTGAGTAATGGTGCTGGCCCGGGTGTTAATAAAAGGGAATGCCTCCACCCCATGAGTAAAGATGTCGGTCAAGATGACGAATCATCTGCCCCAGATGGTCATAAAGTAGGGGCCCATAACATCAAAGGCGACTGTGTTGAACGGCTGAGTGAACTTCCTGGGACGCTGCTGCTCCATACCGTCACAGTGGCGGGTCATGAGCATCTGGCACAGCACGCAAAAACAAACTGGTGAGTCTCTTTGTCGATGCTGGGCCAATGAAAGTGTTCGCCCATGGCACGTCTTGTTCGACACCTAGGTGGCCTGCTGAGGTGTCATCATGGTGCTATCTGCACACAGCCGCGTGGGCTGGCCGCAGCATTAACACTTTTCAAGGGGCGTTTTCATAGCGCGCACGGCACTAGAGGACGCCATTGACTAACCTGTAGTGGTCTAGGTGTCTGTATGCGCATGTTGCCCATCTGCCCTGTGCAAACTCCTCTGTTGCCTGTGCCCTAAGGACTTTGCCCCATATCTTGTCAAACGCTTGACCCTGGTTAACCTGTGCCATTAGGCACAACGCTTCCAGGGACTGGTATACTTGTTCACTGTGACAGAATAGGGGAAGGATGTCGCCCCAGGTGGTGTCGTCACGTGCCTGATGGTTGGAGTTTAGGTGGGAGGACAGCTCGTCAGAAAGCTCGTTGTACATGCCAAGAATGTGTTTGACAACAAAGTTCAATGCCTGGAGCGCAAGAGCCCACTGAGTGAATTCTGACTTTGCCTCTGCACCTTCTCTAACCAGAGAAAGCATTGGTTATCTGTTCTCACTTTCTCACTGTGAACTCATTTCCCTACTGGTGGTGGCAGTAGCTCTTCAGCACCTACAAGACTGCGAGGCATTTGTGCTCATTCACATCATAGTGTATCTCAGCCTTTCCGAATTTCGTGCTCGCGTAGTCAACAAAAGAGTGCTTGCTTTGATTGTCAAGCTGGTACAACACCGCACCCAATCCTTCATGGCTCCCACTTGTCTGCACAATAAAGCGGCAGTAGTCAAGGCGGGCTAGGTGGCATTCACAAGACCTGCAATTCAGTTCGTCGAAGGCTTGTTGAGCAGCATCCAACCAGCGGTATCAAGGCGACAGTAGGTCAGCGAGGGGCGCCGCAACAATGGTAAAGTCTGGCACAGTCGTTAGGAATCAACACACAGTGAAAGTTTTAAATACTGTGCTCTGCAATAAAATTTACCACACGAAGACTATACTGCATTATGATAATATTATCAGTTGATAATCCTGTATTGTGATTCTTGTTCAACGGAAAGGTAGCAGATTTTTTAAAAGATCTTCCACGGTGGGACAAGACTCCTCAACAAACCAATGGATAATATGGCGAGGGGGGCACGGTGGGACAAGACTCCTCAAAACCAATGGATAATACGGCGAGGGTGGCAACGCAAAGGAGAAGGTTCCTGTTTGAGGCTCAGCACCTGCTGTGCGCCTTTCGACAAGGCCAGATGGGATTAGTCACTGAGCGGCCAATGAGAAACTCACTTCTTTATTTAAAAGCAGTATTTTACTATATTGAATTTGGTGTCCTAATATGAGTAATATGATATGTTTGATGCTTTAAGAGTATGTGTCCTGTAAACGCGTATTGTTGACTTTATTAGTATGAACAGAAATTTTTCTCTGTATCTACAATATTGGGTAAACTGAAAATTTTTGAACCATAACAATTAATACCTGCAAGTATGTTTACTAACACACGCTTGAATTTTTGGAAACTTTGAAATTTTATTTCTACCCCTAATTACTGTTTCTTAATTTGTGTGATTTCTCCCTGTCAAACCATATCATTGTATACTGATAAGCCAAATTCCTAGGTCACTTATATTCACTTCTATATAGATAAGATTTGCTTACCAGGAAGCTTTTTATTCCTTGGTTTTGTTAAGCAGGATAGGGTTAAACTTTTGTAAGCACAGGGACTCTCTATCTGGACTTGATAGCCGTCAGGTCATGTAAGACTAGCTCCTGCAAATTTTATTTTTAAATTATGTAAGAACCGCCCATCATAAAGCAGGGGACGATGGAGGAGAGCCATCCCCAGTGTTATACACTGAAGAGCCAAAAAAAACTGGTATAGGCGTGCGTATGCAAATAAGAGGTATGGAACCAATCAGAGTAACGCAATGTGGTCGGCAGCTAGATCGGTTATTGTTGCTACAATGGCCAGTTATCAAGATTTAAGTGAGTTTGAACGTGTTACTATAGTCGGTGCACGAGAGATGGGACATAGCATCTCCGAGGTAGCGATACCATTTGGATGTTCGCATACGACCATTTCACCGGTGTACTGTGAATATCAGGAATCCGGTAAAACATCACATCTTTGACATTGCTGCGGCTGGAAAAAGATTGTGAAAGAATGGGACAAACGACGACCGACGAAAATCATTAAACGTGACAGACGTGCAACCCTTTCTGAAATTGGCGCAGATTGGATTTGTGGACTGCCCTGCAGGATTCATGGTGTGAATTGCCTCCTGCATACCTTCAGACATTAGTCGAGTCCATGCCACGTTGTCTAGCGGCACTTCTGCGTGCTCGGGGGNCTTCAGTGTAAATGTGCGCAGGCAAAGGAAGAGGCCTAAAATGCACCAGTTTTAATTTATTAATGGATTTCAAGTCACCAAGATGTCCAAGGGGACGCTTGTTACTCCATTGCCGTGGAACATTCTGACGTGTAAGACTGTAATAAATAGTATGATCCAAAGGTCCACTTAAAATTCTAACTGTTGAAATCGTCAAATTAATTACTTGAAATGAAGAGGAACTTTAAATATTTCGTTTTGGATATTTTTATGTCCACTTTGAATATTTTTATGTCCAGAGGTCCTGAGAATAGAATTTTGCTCTAAAGTTAAGCTAGTTGGAACAGAATTTGTTTAATGAACTTATTCAAAGTTAATATGAATTTGTTTAATGAACTTTTTCATCAAGAATTTATTGCATTAATCTAAACTACCACAAACTTTCACGTAATGCTGTTCTTGAAACATTATTAACTTAGAGAGAGAGAGAGAGATTAATTTATTAATGCTTCTGAGAAATATTAACATATGAATCAGAGTCACTATTTATAAGAAATCTAAATTTTGGAAGGAATTATTTCTGGTAACTGCAGATGTTCATATGTGTCTGATGCTTATTTGTCTTGCTATTTTTCTTATTTCAGTAATAAAATTTTCATTTGAATTCAGTATATCTGTGTGATCTGTGTAGCATTGGAATTTTAAATCCTATTGAAAAGTGTACCATTTGTGTTGCATCTCTGTATGTTCTGTCACAGGATACTTCTACACCAGGAAGTAAAAGGTAAACTTAATTTACTCACCTGTTGGAGAGAATTAATGTGTTTGGTAATTTATGATTTTGACACAAAGAGCTTAATGTTGTATCCAGCTATGGTAAATGGGCAATAGTATTTTAATCCCACATCGTTCTTAGTTGCTTAGCAACCCCACAGACAAATTTGTTGATTTCATATGTGCAAGGCGTCTCTTTCCCACAATTACTTAATTACATTTTTAAAAATTTCAAACTAACCAACAGCAAAATAAAACAAGTTCACATAATTATATTATTATATTTTAAAAAATGATTGTCATTAAAAATACAGCTAAACAATTTAAAACAGCACTATAGGTATTTATTAATTTATTTGTATTTAATTTTGTATTTATTTATTTATTTATTTTTACTCTGTTGATCCCCAAATGTTCTCAAGAACAACTGGGTTATGAAGTATGTGAATATGTTACATAAGTCTATACATTTACTGAGAACTTATAATAAATAATATAAGTTTAACATGGGAAAGATACATATTTCCTGTTAACTCACAAAAATAATAATAATATCTAAATTGCAAAACAAGTTACGGAAAAATACATAGGTGTGTTATACAGTACTTTATATAATTACATTTTTGGCTAAAAACATGACAATTATAATTTAGGTAATTTAAGTGCACTAAGTAAATGCAAGCAACTTCTGTACAATAACTTTATTACAGATAAGTATAGACATAATTGATTGCAAATACTAAGCTATAATAATTGTATCAGCCAGCTGTTCACCAAAAGAATCAAAATATTCAATAATAGAATAAAAAGTTTGAGGAAGTAAATAATATTTTATCTTGTGTATAAACGATTGTGTGTCACGGAAGCAAAGATATGTATATTGAGGCAGAAGGGAGTTCTCAAATTTTATTTACTTTGCTACCATAGCTACTGTGCTGCTAAGAAGAAAGAAAAGTAATAATGCAGATGTTTATGGATGTACATAAATACATTAACTGTTTTGAGTAATATACCAAATTGTCAAAGTTAACAGTAAGAATGCTGTTTTTTATTTATTCCACTTGATTTCAACAAAATAATGCACTGGTAAGTCCAAAACTACTCTTAATATTTTGGTGAACTTGCTTGTAGATGAGGGCGAAGAAGAAAATTTGGAACTCCATCGTTAGTACATGGGAGTTAGCACACGATTACTGTTTTATTAGCACTTTTAACCAATTGCATTTCTTAACAGCGTAGATTTAAGTTTATTTCGCAGCAGTGTCTAGAAAATTCACTTATTATTTTCTCACTTTGGCTTAGAGTTCATGGAAGTTCATCACTATGCTGCTTTGAACTTATCAGCTCAGAGAGATAAGAGAATTATGTGGTAGATATATCGGGGTTTCTCTAACTTCCTTCTTCGGTTGAAATTCAGATATTCTAGCCACAACTAAGTGAGGTAATTGGTTACAGGAACAACAGTCCCAATTTCTTAATTCCTTTTAAAATAAATTATTTCTTTTAACATAATAATCAGTGCTCATAAAATACACATTCAAATACCCTATAAACTTATTAAATAAACATAATTATTTAATAAAATAAATTACAATACAACTTGTATTCAAAGAAACCAAATCGACAACTCTCAACAATATCAATGGAAGAAAATGTGTGTGTAATGAAGTGACGTGACGTAATTTGCGTTAACAACGTATTATCAAAAAAGATATATATATTATTTTCAATAAAATTTTCAGGTAACTAAAGAAATATACACCTTCAACAATAAGGATGTGGATTAACTTCAAACTGTAAGTACCAGAAAACCACTAGTGTGCATATCCGTGTATTAGGGTGTCACCGAGGTTTTATTAGGCGAGAGTAATTAATACATCTTGTAACCTGATAGGCTAATACTTGTTATACACGAGCTTGTCAAGGTGATAATATCTCCTTTCACTCTTGTGTATAAAACACATCTTCAGTGATCATTATCGATTTACAGCACCCTCGAGCATTAACGTCCTGTTACTTGGCATTACCCAAATACTGTCGTCGGTAAATAACTCCATATTAACTCAGCTCTAG
This sequence comes from Clitarchus hookeri, assembly GCA_002778355.1. Lineage (NCBI taxonomy): Eukaryota > Metazoa > Arthropoda > Insecta > Phasmatodea > Phasmatidae > Clitarchus > Clitarchus hookeri. The sequence continues at coordinate 189,508 of NQII01003191.1, forward strand.
CTGTCAGAGTGTATATAAAAGTGCGGTGCAGTTTGTAGATCCTTTGAGAAATTAGTGAGCAAACAACATCTTGGCATATACGGTAATACAACATATTGTAATGATGCAGTATTATTAATTTTCGGGACACGTGTTTCATTTTTCTTTTGCTTTGCCAAGCTTCGTATTTTTTGTTATCTGGTTCAAAATTAAAGCAGTGGTGGTTCGTTTCTTGTGGTATATCGTTATCGGACATGCATTTGCAGTTTAACGTTTATCGGGCATCCGGTTGCCGTTTTGAAAGTTTTCTGTTTTTGTTACGCGTCAACATTAGATTAGCTTTTTCAGACTGCGTCGACAGTTTTGTCCGACAAGTTCAACAATCTTTTACTACTACGCAGTTTCGGATAACATAGGAAGAGGATACGTGGCAGCCCACGCCAGGCCCTTATCTGCGGAGAGGGGGGCGATAGGCACGCGAGAAATACTTGTGTGCCTGTCGCCATTCAAGCAGTCGTGCGCATATCGCCGGGCAGTCAGTCGATAACAAGCAGTTAGACGCTCAGTAGCGACTCGCCGAGACCGCGTCGGTCGTGGCGCTTTACCCCCACACTAGCAACTTTATTAAACTCATTTATTTCTTAGCCGGTGTGGGAGGTTGCGAGATACTCGGGCGATGCAAGTTTTTGCGAAGTAAATTAATTAATTGACCACTGTGGCGCTGCTCTTTACTTTGTCTGTTTCTGTAAACTGGTTCGTACTCAGCATACCTGAAGATCGTCTGTGAACTGTTGCATCTTGGTTAATAAATTAAAGGAAAGAACAAATAAACCGGAACTTGACTTTATTTAATATATAATTGGCGTCCTTTTTAAAGAGTCTCGTGTTACTCCCTCTTGAGCTAGCAGAGTGGCAACTTCCAGTCGTCAATACCTTGACGTGCGGCATAACAAATATGGTGGCCTAACTGTGTGGCTGCAATATTATAAACCTGGCTATAACTGTGCGCGTGCCACATTACAAAATGGCGCCCCACGTTGGGCGCCATATATGTAACGTTGCCTATGTTGTTTATGCCCGCCATAATTGTAACGAGGTATACTCATAGTTAGGTGTCATATTTGTGACGTTCCACGCAGCGCATTCAGCCGCCATATTTGTAATGATAAAGCGTCTGTGATGACGGCTGGAAGTTACCACTCGGCTACCTTAGTTGGTAGTACAGTAGCATGAAACGTTAAAGGTGCCAATAAATATAAATAAAGTGCAATGTTTATTTTTACTCTGTACTTTTATTTACTGGAAAGATTGAAACAGTTCACATACAATCATCAGGTATGCAGAGTACGAACCAGTTTACAGGCAAACTAACAGAGAGCAGCGCCACAGTCGTTTAATTATTCATTTACGTCTCAAAAACTTGCCTCTCAAGAAGAAAATATGAAGGCAGGAGGGAGGTCCGTTCCCTCCTGGCACCCTACCGACCTCCCACACTGGCGGAAATAATTTTATAGAATTTAAAGTTCAAGCTGAAAAGAATTGAAGTGAAAAAAAATTTAGCTGTCATGGGTGCTTGCCGGTGTTTGGGTGAAGTTCGTCACGCCTGATGCGTCTTCTGTGACTGTTGGTTACTTTTTCTTTTTTAGGCGATAGACACCCCAATCATTTTTTCTGTGGGGGCCATATCCCCCCCACCCCTTCTCCTAAGATAAGGGCACGGCAGTCTGCATCTGCCAGCAGCGCCATCCAAACTGCGCTGTGTGTAAAATTTAATCAAACTCTCTCTACCAAAAACTGTCTACCTGAAGTTCGGAAGGCTTCTGCGTAGCCATCCGAACTGCATCATCGGTGAAAATTAATCAACCTTTAGAGCCAGCAGTGCCATCCTAATTGTGCTGCAGCCCGCTTAATGTGCCGTCAGTCAGATAAAGATAATCAAACTTCCTAGAGCAAAACTGTCGACAGAGTCTGAAAAAGCTTCCATTACTAATGCTGACACATAACAAAATTTAAGATTTTTGAAACAGCAAACATACGCCCGATAACATTATACCATGATAAAACGAACCACCACGGCTTTTAATTTCAAACCAGATAAAAATATTATGAAGCTTAGCAACGAAAGAAAATGAACCGCGTATTCCGATTACTAATAACTTGCGTCGTTACAATATCTTGACAGTTGCAAATACATAAATACAAAAGACAAAGTACCCTCATAACATAACACATAGACATAAGACCCTTTAATAACAAAAATAACATAAGAACACTAGACTGTTTTAAACATAATAGCTCAAGACTTCTCACTTTAATAGGACATTACTAAAGCCAACTAAGCATCTCACACACTCTTGATAAGCTTGAAACATCTCCTGGACAAGATATCGACAAGTACCATAGGCTAGTCACACATTTATATTCAGCCTTTGCTAGGTAACTTAGATTTCAATACAGGGCTTTCGATAAGGTTTCAATTGTGTAATATTATACTCGCCCACTGAAGTTCCTTCTACAGTAGACAACTCGTAACAAGTATTGCGTGTCACACCTGCAACACGGTATAGACCTTCAAAAACAAAAAATAATTTCTTAGTGGCATTTTCCCAAAATGAACTAGGTCATTTAGCTTAAACTTCCACAACCTACTAGTCTTATAATGTTTCTTGCGACTTACAGCTGCAGTATACAGGCATTTCCTTACTAATTCTTCTACTTCATGGCGTATCTTCTCTGGGTCTTCCGATGTTAAACACTTGTCAAGTTTTGGTAGAACATCTCGTGGAAATATATCCCAGCGCTGACTTGTGGGGACCTCATACGGAGTATACCCCGTAGATAAATGTACAGTATGATTAATTACCAACTCAATTAGGCTTATCCAGTCTCGCCAACTCTGTTGTGCCTCTTGACAATAGATACGAAGCATGGTTTCCAGTGTCTTAATACTTCATTCTACCAGATTGCTTTGGGGGTGTCGGACAGAAATAGTCGTCAAAACAATGTCAAACTGACATAGCCCCCACCCTTGCCATACCTCACCTGTAAATTGGCTTCCTTTATCAGATAAAATACACACTAGTTTGCCTACTTCAGCAACAAACCACTTCAATTTGGCTAGCAAAGTTTTTGCATTAGCTTGTACTAGTGGATTCAGCTTTGTGTAATTTGGAAATAAATACAACCTTACAAACCGGTATCTCACTCCTGCTTTTGATAGTGGTAAATGACCAAAAATAACCACCTGACACTAGTTGAGCCCTTAGTACGAAGAATAGGTTGTAATTCACATTGTAAATTTTCAGTTGGTTGTTTGGCTTTTTGACACAAGTCACATAATGAAGTCACATATATTATGGCGTGTAGCACATTAGGCCAATACATTAGACGCTTCAAAGTATCATTCAATTTATTTGCTCTCACATGTCCAAGCGTAGCATGAGCCTCATATACTACCTGGGAATTAATACTTGAAGGTATAACTGGTTTCCAAATTTCTTCCAATTAACATAGCTATCACTATGATAAAAAAAAATTCCTTCTTCTGACACAGAAAATTTGGTGGATCTTATCCTCCGGTGGTAGGACTTGTAGTTTGGACGTAACTTTTTGACAAAACACATCCTGATCTTGCATAACTGGCAAATGATGTAAGATCTTCTTAAGTGGTTTGCTGGCTTTAATGGCTGAGGAATTTATACTGGCTATAATGAACTCTCATATACCCTTAGATGGTCTTAGAAGATCAGGTTTAGCATCGGGTAGCTTAGATAGTCAGCAGCTTCATTCTCGATTTATTTGATGTACTGCACTTCGAAGTCGTACTCTTGTAATATTAAACAATGAGTTAATCAATCTCCAAATAAATGCTTTACCAGAATACAGGCAAGTTAATGCTTGGTGATCCGTTAACAACTTTATTTTCTCTCCAAGCAAAATATCTCTAAACTTCTGTGGAGCCCAAACTATAGCCAGAACTTCCCGTTCTGTCACTGTACAATTTTTTTTAGCACTGTTAAAAGTCCTACTAGCCATAGAAAAAGTCTTCTCAGTTCCGCAGTCATCTAACTGTGCCAACTTAGCACCAAGGACATACACCCTATTGTATACTCGTCCTTGCACTGGATGGTAGATCACATTTTCTGTCAGAAAGATAGCTTTCAGCTGGTCAGAAACTTGCTAATGTTCTGTGGTGCAACTCCACACTTACCCTTTCTTCAGCAGAGAAAATAAAGAAAGAGCAATTTCAGAGAACCTTGTTGATTACTTGCAGAGTGATATTGAGGTTAAGTGGCAGGAGGTGGTGCAGAGAAATTAGGCATCACCTGCCATTGCGCAAAAGGTTTCTGCCCCTGATCATAATTTTGTAATAGCATTGGTGGAGCTACTGGCACTCCAAAACCAGGTTGCATCATACCCATTGGTTGCATTTGCCAAAATTCTGAATTATTGTTCCCTTTTTTTACCAATAGGAGAACCAGATTGATTTTGTTGTGGTGAAATGTTGGGATTATTGTTATGATTAGGCAAAACATAAACAGTCCCATCAGAATGTATATAAGCATTAGGCTTAGACGAAGTGTCCTTGTTACCATTTTCCTTTGAATTGTTGGAAATACCATTCCTGCGGTACCCTGGTGAAAATATTTTTCCCTTCTTTTTGTTTGAAGAGTAGTAAAACTTGCTCCTTTGCACTAGGCCTTCTTGTTTTAAATTATGTTCATCCAAACCCTCTTCAGAACCTAGCTGAATAACATTTACTTTGGGATTGTTACCAGGAAATTTTTTATGACCTTTATTATGCTGATTTCTGGGGTGCTGGTATAAGGGTGAAGTAGAGGTGGTGCTGGCCTATCACAATCTTGACTAAGGATAGGTTTCTGTCTTTCAGACCGATCTATTTTTAAGATCTGGTGATGGAAATCAGACAAATTTATAAAAGGTCTGTAGGCCCATTTATCCTGATATCTAGTTGGAAGCTGCAACACAATAACTTCAACAAATTCCTCATCTTCCATAGGTGCGTTTAGATGTCTTTGTGGTCAAACATCTCGGAAAAGTGTTGTTCAAGTGTTAGCCCACGCCTTGGGTCATATTTGTCCAGGTGTAATCTAGCTCGCAAATTACCCTGTATCTTGGCATTCCAGTACTGCTCTAGGAAAATTGTTTTTAACTGGCTAAATGAGTGTGTTTGCCCCTTAACCATTTCCCACCACTAAAAAGCAGTTGATTTTAAACTAAGGCCTAAACAAAGCAAACAATTTTGCATAATCTTCACGTCAGATGTAGCTTACAGGATTCTCACAGGTATTTCCAGCAAAAGTTGGAATTCCCTCCAACCATTGCTTAGCTGGGTGACGGAGCAAAACAGCAGTGGGGTTCAAATACAGAATTATTTGTTACAGTAGTATGAGAAAATTTGGGTTGTGTAGGATCATGCACTTCAGTAGGTGCATGTTCGTGCTGTCCCGTAGCTGGTGTAACTCTCAGCTTACTCAGTTGTTTGTCGACCATGCTTAATTCCTAATGTAATTCACGACTTTGCTGCTCGTAATTTTGCTTGGCTGTGTGATAAGCATTTTCAGTCTGTCTCAGCCTGTCGTCTATATGATGTTCGAAACTAGTTAATTGTTGGTCAACATTTGCCATTAAATATGGATCTGGTGTGGCTGAAATAGCAGGCCTCCTTTCTACTGTAGTGATTCGGGGATATAGTCCGGTCATTTGAACTTCTAATGAATTACATGAATTTTATAAAAAATTTTGCAGCCTCTTGGTTGCGGACTCTACCGACTGCTTCACGGTAATTAGACCTGACCTTACAGCACCTACTTGAGGTTCATTTTGTTCCAAAGTGTGTGTGTGTGTGTAATGCCTTCATCTACACGCACCTCTAGTCTACCAAAGCTTTCGCTGAGTTGTTCTACCAGTACTGCCCATGTATTGTGGTTCTGGGTTTTTTCAACTTGTGATTTCAATACTGATACGGTACTTTGTGTGGTAGAAAAATTTGCATGAAGGGTCTGCATGTTAGAATTTAATATAATTTTCATTTTGCTTGATTGGCATTCCAAATTACGGGTAGTGGTTTCAACAGCTTATTCAGAAAATCAAATTTCTGATTTTGTTCCCGTAATTCATTTTGCAAATTATGTGTTTGTGTATCCTGTTTATGCTCTATTTGTTCATTTAATTCAGCATTAAAATTAAGTTGAAATGATTGCAAACTTTACAAGAGTGTTTCTACCGTTAAAGGGTTACTGGTCTCAACATGCGCAATAGTACAATAATTGGGATTTCATTGGAAATCATATTTTCCGTGGTATTCTCAGAAACTTCATTATTTACATTAATTTCAGCGCAAGAAGTGTTTTCAACAGTATCTGTGCTCAATTCATTAATGTATGAAGGGATACCGGGATGAAAAATATAATAATAATAATAATATAATTATGTGTACTTGTTTTATTTTCCTGTTGTGTTAATTGAAAATGAAGGATATGGGACGAGAATACTATTGCTAAATTTACCATAGCAGGATACAACATTAAGCTCTTTGTGCCAAAATCATAAATTACCACACACATTATTTCTCTCCAACAGGCAAGTAAATACCTTTTTCCTCCTAGTGTAGAACTATGCTGTGACAGAAGATACAGCGATGCAACACAAATGGTACACTTTTCAATAAGATTTAAAATTCCAATACTACACAGATTAACACAGATATACCCTGAATTCAAATGAAAGTTTTAATTTAAAAAGTTAATATTTCTCTCTCTCTAAGTTAATATGTTTCAAGAACAGCATTACGTGAAAGTTTAATTAGTTTAGATTAATGCAATAAATTCTTGATGAGAAAGTTCATTAAATAAATTCATATTAACTTTGAATAAGTTCATAAAACAAATTCTGGTCCAACTAGATTGACTTTAGAGCAAAATTCAATTCCCAGGACCTCTGGGCATAAAAATATCCAAAACGAAATATTTAAAGTTTCTCTTCACTTCAAGTAATTAAGTTGATGATTTCAACAGTTCGAAATTAAGTGTGCCTTTGGATCATACTATTCATTACAGTCTTACACTTCAAAATGTTCTACAGCAATGTCGTCATAAGCATCCCCTTGGACATCTTGGTGACTTGAAATCCACTAATAATTTAATACTGGTGCTTTATAGGCCTCTTCCTTTGCCTGCGCACATTTATAACACTGGCGATAGTTCTCCTTCATCGCCTCCTGCCTCATGATAGGCGGTCTTACAAAATTAAAAATAAAATTTGCAGGAGCTAGTCATACATGACCTGACCACTATCAAGTCTAGATAGAGAGTCCCTGGACTTACAAAAGTGTAACCCTATCCTGCTTAACAAAACCTAGGAATAAACAGCTTCCTGATAAGCAAATCTTATCTATGAAGATGGTAATATAAGTGACCTAGGAATTTGGCTTATCAGTATAAAATGATATGGTTTGACAAGGATAAATCACACAAATTAAGAAACAGTAATTATATAAATCTGTGACATTAAAATGTTTAATTAATTAAAGTTAAGAAAATAAGTGACAGATAATTAAAATAAAACCATGATAATTTCTGCATCATTCTGAATGTAAAAAAACAAGAAAATATTAAACTTACAGATGTGAACATTGAAATGAACTCATAATATTTACCAATAGAAGTGTCAATGTGAAATGTAAACAAATAGCAATTCTTATATCCATACATCATGAATGTCTGGTAATTTGATTTTTCAGTTTTCATTAGTGCATAATTATTGTGAAATACTATTATATGATACAAAAAAAATGAAGTCTATAGTCTTAAAAGCAGGTTATAAAGGTTTTCTTCCCTTACGTATGTGGTTTAAGGCTCGGCTTCACCCCTTTTGCAGAAATTCTTCGTTGTTGCATCATAATTTCAGACTCATAGTAACTATTGACAATTTACAATTATAGAAAAATTACATATTATGAGTTGTTTAATATTTTTGTGTATAATTTTAATTGTGTTACCTACTTAATGTAAAAAGTTGAGAACATATTAATTTTTTATTAGTAAGTTCTTGACTTTTTTACAAGCAGATAACATACTATTAAAATTACGCACAAAAATATTAAACAACTAATAAAATGTAATTTTTCTATAATCATATACTGTTCGTAATTACTATGAAACTAAAATTATGATGCGAAAACGAATTTCTGCAAAAGGGTGTGCGCTGAACCTCAAGCTGGTTTAATGGACATACAATATAATCTGAATAATTGTGTAGTTTAGTGTCAGCTACAAAACACAGAAGCCATAGCCACAGGCATTTACATACACAATCAGCCAGTCACAATCATAGCCGCATACATCCCACCATCTTCACCACTAGACACAGGCGAAATAGACATGCTATTGCAAGTATCTCCATGAGTGGTAATAGCAAACGACTAGAACGCCAAACATCCCGACTGGCACTCCAGAAGAGCCAATACACATAGCAGAATACTGCACAGACAAGCCAGCATGCACGCCTATATTGTAGATGCACCAAACACACCAACATTCATTCCAGACAACCCACATCATGCACATCCAGATGTACTGGATATTATCGTGAACAAGGGATATAATTTCCAGTGCAGACTGTACAGACACAGCCCTTTCCAGTGACCACATACCTGTATTCATGGACATTCACCATACATCTCGCCCCCAACTTGCAAAAAAACACACACACACATATTCAACTATAAGAAAGCCAACTGGGATGGCTACCAATAAACACCAGCCCAGGAGGCAGACACACTACAACACATTATAGATACAATAAACACACCTGAACACATTGATAACACAGCCATTATAATAGAACAAACTATCATCACTACAGCAAAAAAAAAAAAAACATCCCAGCAGTCACACCAAGAGAAACAAATACACAGTTCCCACCTTACATTAAACAGGTCATATCACTGCGAAACAGACACAAAAGGCTGTGGCAGCGAACCCGGGACCTGTACCACAGAGAACTATATCAACAGGCACAAGACACAGCGGAGGTGCTGATCAGTGATTTTAGGGCGCAGCAGTGGGACAACTCAGTGGCTGCTCTTAAGTCTGCTGACAACTCCCTGTGGAAGATGACTCGGCGCCTGACTGGGAACTACTCGACAATCCCGCCACTCACGCATGCCACGGGGGTTGCCTACACGCCGGCGGATAAAGCGAATGTGTTAGCCAGTGCTCTTGAAGACACGAAACAACTATGCAGCAAACCCTGGCAGACGTACTAGGTGGGGAAAACCCCGAGGAAACCACGGATATAACTGCAGCTGAACTGATGACAGCCATGAAATCCACTCGTCGCAACACCGCACCAGGAGAAGATAAAATCCAATACACACTCATTAAACACATACCATACAAATTCATTTGCATTTTAGACAGTATTATTCACTTATACTCCGATATCATCATTTCCCCGACAGATGGAAGCAGGCCAGGGTGGTGACTTTCCACAAACCCAGTAAATCATCCTCACTACCCACCAGCTATCGCCCTATTAGTCTGCTCTCTACTCTCTCCAAACTATTGGAGAGAGTGGTGAATGGCAGGGTGCTGGTACACATTTCATCCCACCACATACTTTGTGACAAACAGTTTGGGTTCCGGTGTGGGCACTCTACAGTTCACCAACTCATCCAGCTCACTCTGGAAGCCACAAAGTCTATTGAATATCGATATCACACTGTTGTCGCCCTTCTAGACATATAAAAGGCATTCGACAGGGTCATTCATCCTGGTCTGCTTTACAAACTTCACGAATATAACTTTCCTCCCTACCTCATCCGTTTCATTTCATCACTCCTATCACGCACATTTCATGTCAGTCTCGACGGTGAAACATCCATGGTCTGCCAGGTAAAAGCAGGAGTTCCCTAGGGTACCATACTAGGTCCGGTCCTGTTCAATCTCTACATCAACAACATGCCACGAGCCTCTCCGGCTTGTGGCAGATCGGCTGTTATGCCGATGACACTATAGTCTTTGCATTGTTGATGAGCAGAAACCGGGCCATAAGCCACGTACAGACTACCCTGGATGACATAGAGCCCTGGCTGGCGAAATGGCGCATCAAGGCTAACACAGTCAAGACAAAAGCACTCACTTTCAGCACCCGACACAAGAACCTGCCCACAAAACTACAATTTTGTGGCCAGGAAATAGACTACAGTAACAAGGTAAAGTACCTGGGTGTAATTATGGATAGGAGGCTGTACTGGAGGCATCACATTCATACTCAGCTCGCCAAAACCAATTCCCAGCTAAGGCAGCTGTTTCCACTCCTTAATCGCCATAGTTCGCTCCGCACCCAAAACTGTGTAATAATTTATTAAACACTCATTCGCCCCATCCTCACCTATGCCACATAAGTCTGGGGAACAGCAGCTCGCTGTCACCTCCAGAACAGTCTCCTCATGATAATGGATGCACCCAGGTACACACTAAATGACCAGCTTCATAACGAGCTGTAAGTGGAGAGAATTGAACATCATATGCGCAAACTGGCCACAGAGCCATACAAGAATATCCTGAAGGTAGAGAACCCCTTGGTTCGTGAGTTGGCAAACTACGACAAAAGGCTGGTGTGGAGGCGTAAATGACAGAAAGCCCTCATCCTCCCTCCAACAACCTGACAAAACATGTATATAGTTTAGATTACTAATTGTATATAGTTGTGACGGAGCAAATGTCGGCCGTAAGTATGTATATATACTATTGTTTAATTATTATATTATTTAGATTTATTACATCATCTCAATTTATTATGTTATTTCAATATAATTATATTATTTCAATTTTATTATATTCCAATTGATTATGTTATTTTGATTTAATTTACTATATTATTTCGATTTTATTATGCTCTTTTGATTCAATTAATTACATTATGTTTGTTACATTAATTTGACTTAATTTAAACACTGTATAACCATTACTATAATCCAATGATTATTGTATGTGTATATAGATGTATGAATGAAAAAAAAATTGTGTGAATGTGTACATGCACACAGGAATTTTTAATATATATTACAGGATACATCCCGGCCGAGTTTCTGCTGGCTTTGTGTCTGCCTGTAATGCCAGGAGACTGCTGAATGCTGACATATCATGACAACATTTCATTTACAACCGGTTTACCTATATTAAAATTACATTCCACTACACCAGATATCCATCCACATCCTAGGGAGACCGGGAGAAATGCAAACTAGTAGCATCTCGCTTCTTGCCGAGTTTTAGCTGCAGTTATAGCCTCTGGCGCGAGGTAAAAACTCTTTAACCTTTAATGATCTAGACGAGCCAAGGTAAACATAACTAATTTTCTTTGTGATTTGTTAGAAGCCTGGCGTGGCAATGAATTTAAAGTTAATATGCAGGGCAGTGAGAACACTGCCAATTTTTTACAAGGCAAGGCACGGATAAGAGTAAAAGTTATATCAAAATTCGAAAATTAATCTTTATTCATTCCATTATTAGTGTATTAGTGTTACAATAACAGTTACCTCTAGTTTTTACAAGTTGATGTGTTTACTGCGTCAAATACTTTTTCATTCCTTTCTTGAAAAAATTTCTGTCATTGATTAATAGCAACACTTCCATTATCATGCACTTTTCAGTTACAGCTCCTAATGGGTTGATAATTTTAAATATATGCGCCTATGTTCCAGCACAGATTCAGTATTTGTTTCCCGTCAAAATGCTTGTTCAGAATCTTATCAGCTGGCTAGTTGCTGTAATGGATGCAAATAAGTATGCCTGTCGGAATGTATCAAGTATCGAGCTGAGTAGAGTATGCTTATATACAATAATGCATTCCTAGGTTCGGACAGACTTAATGACACTTGAATTTACAAATTCAACGTACTGATTATTTGTACGAACAGTCACCTTTGCAGTAGATCACAACCACAAACTGTAAACACTGAGTCACATTGAAGACCTTCGTGCATCTAACACACATATTTCTTGACTAGTGAACAATCATATACAATAAATTTCCTTTCACATAAGAACAGAATGAAAACGCTACTATGATGTATGACATCATTCACGATTAATATCAAAATTGTAATTGTAAGTGCTAACAGTACTCGTATTTTATCATGAACACCTAACTATAGTATAATAATAAATTAGAATTAAAAACAATGACCGTTATATAGTTTTGATAATTCGTTCTCGCAGAGGAAAATAAAACCAAATTGTAATTTATATCGCAGGAAATTTCAGCAAATACAGGATTCTACGAGAGAAACAAAACACATGCCATGGTTGCCAATAGTAAATCATGAGTTGGGTATTCACAACTGCAACAAAACCTGATAACTCGCATGAGAGAGGCTCGCATTTTAGTAGAACATGAACGAACACATGGGTGAGCCAAGGCCAGGGTGTTGACCTACTTTTGCCGGCTGCGGCACTGGCAACACTGCATGGGTGGTGAGGTATTTCGACCGCTACCTCCCAGTGCAGAACACTAGCGCTCCTCTACATCAGCCCAAGAACTAACAACAAAACTGGTCAGATTTTTTCCTATCCCATGTTCATTTTAGTGTGTATCTTTACTCAATGCTGCAAGTGATGCAGATGTAACACTACACTCAAAGTTTAAATGTACCACTGGCTAATAAAACTCAATCAATTTATGGGGAATTTTTACAAACATATTGCAGTAAATCATTTTTATGAACATTATTTATTCTAAGAATTTTGGAACATGCTTAAATTCTTAGAACATTAAAGAAAAATAAGCAAACCTTTGAATATTAGTTTCAAAACCCATACTGTCTCTTCATTTTCATGAAGTACACCACAATATACAAGCTCAACCAAATTATTGCTGGACTCGCATTGTAAATGTATAGTCCAGGGATCAAGTTACGCTTTCTTGAATTTCTAATGTTATTTCATTTAGACCTAATCATATCACTTTAATTCACATATAAAAAAATTAATACACACACTGCATACAAAAACAGAAGAGAACAAAACAAAAGGTATGTTTCAAGTTTTCTATAAAAAATTAAAAAACTCTTCACATGCAACGAACATCACTATAAACTTCTTCCACATTTCATTAAATGCACTGCTGAGAAAACCACCAATTTACATTTGTTATGTATGCCCTTCTGCAAAATTATCTCACCTCTTTATTTCTATACCTCCAACTCCAATTTAAAACAAACAACTTTAGAATTTTTTACAATCGAAATATGCTATTTCTGAACACAATGTTCATGACAGTTCAACACAAATCTTCATACACAGAATGTCTCATAAAGATTTGAGGAATAACAAAATTTCATTACAACAAAAGTAATGAACATATGGTAATGAAAAGAGTACAGAACGAACAAGTAACTGAAACTGTTTATCGCGACACCTACAAATGTTCAGTGTGCGCCGCAGGTAACACGGCGTACATCCACACATGCAAATTGAATTGTCACTAGGTGGGTTCTTGCCATACTTTTGATGAAATGCACATTAGACACTAATCACTGATTTCGAGGTGTGAAATTCCAAAACACAACAAAAAACAATTTCTCAACTTGTGTAGCAACCATTGAATTCCCACTGAACAACAGACAGACATTACTGTGAGCAACGCCTAGTGGTAGGACTGTAAACTTGCGGCATAGCACAACATACGCAAATTGATTGTGTTCCACATTCATTCTGCACAGTTTTCATTAATGTATGTTAAGTTGCGGTAATTTCTGTAATCCCTCTATGAAGCACTGTGTATTTGTTTCATTACTACCAACCCTCCATGTTGTTTATTTTCTTACTTCTCTTTTTTATTGCAGTATTTCTTTTACATGAAAGAGAACAATCATTCGTTTTTAAAACAGTGAACTTCTAGATGGGATATTAAAACAAACAAAAGAGTTCTAATAATTGGACTATGAACGTATGTTGTTACAAATGTCAAACTAATAAAAATGTTGGCACTTGTTCTGGTTATCAGACAATATACTTGAACCCCCTATTTTGGCATAGAAGAAATCAAATTGTCACAGCATTGGCTGTCACTCTTAAAGAAAAATAGCATAACACAGGAAAGGTGTAATATCTTATGAATGGGTAAGCTTATAATAGTTATTTTCCACATTTGTGTCAGTTGTAAGATATCAAAAGTTTTTCCAGTTTCTAGCAACAAACTGGAAAGGGTAATTAATATTTACAATGATGAGAATGAGGACTGATTACATAACCACTTGCATACACTTGACAACAAGCACACAGCTGCAAGAATTTTCTCCATCTGTGATTAATATATTCTCGCACTTAATACAATTTAGCAACCAGATATAAATATATTGGATGTACATTTTATGTATTTTACTGCATAAGCACAGCAATCTTCATAGCCCTCCTTACTATCACATTTCATGATATATACTGCAAATTACATGAAGCCCCACTAAAATTCGTATTAAGTGTGATTAGTAATAACCATATATATTATTTTATGGTATTATTTTCCCGATTTTCGGAAAAAGCTATTGTTTATAATTACAGCTTTCTGTACAATCTTTCAAAATGAAAATATAAACTGCACTCAACAAAAAAATAGCAATTATTTTATAATATATGGGAACATTTCTAAATTGCATGTGAAAGTGAAACTTAAATGTATTTGTTAATTAAAATTAAACTTTACGAATAGCAAAATATAAACAAAACCGTGCACACCATTGTTTACAAATTTTTTGTACAAACAATGGAACAAAGGCAATATAAAAAAGGCTATTCACTGATACAACTTTAATTATAAGGAACCAACACAATAACAGCTGATTCCATAACACTGAAAGCATGACAATACTGGTCACGATCAAAGTAAAATACAAATTACAGCATGTCAACCATTGCATCAGTCATCACAAAAAAAAAATTCAATATGCTTAAATAGCCGATTTTGGAACCAAAACAAATATATTCTTTTGAATATTTTACGATTGCACAACATGGTTCAACGTGATAAACATTGAATTATTTATGCAAACTACCGTTTAAGATCCCGTTAAAAGAGACATATTTAATGACACGTGTAATTCTACATACCTCATATTTCTATCCTACATGTCGGATATTAGATTTTGACTTACTTGTGACAACAAAAACACGCTGGTGAACACGATTCCCGCGCTATCCATGCATCTTAAAGCAACATTAAACCATGACTCTTCAATTTCACATATTGGACAATAGGTTTACAAGTGTTTACACACTATGTCACGCTTTAAAAACAGCTTTAAAGAAATACTTAAGAGACACAAAAAAGAACGACACGCGAAACAGAACAATGTATACACTTGGAGTTTATCCACTTGATCTGGGGAACGAATACACAAGAAATTACTGAAAGGTCACATGCTAACAATCAATCGAAACACGCCTTTACCCAATAGCGAACGCGAGATCAGAAAACTGACCAATCCAGAACTTTGTTTTGATTACCTGACAAAATTTGCCGAAGTAAAACGGTAGGAGAATCTAAAAGACAATTCCCAGAGTATGTTTCAGTGTTAATAGCAAACACAAACATTTTAATTTTCGTAAACATAAAATATATACACTAACTTCCTGAAAATACTTTCTTCATTCAGAATCAGCACTTGGTTGAACATGACAAAATATATTTTAGATTAAAATTTACAAAGTATGCAACTTTTACACCCAGATAAATTGGGATTCTCTTTTAATACAGTTAATGACGTCAGTTTAAAAACTTGTTTTGTCTTGAAGGCCACGTGAACCTGATAAATATGGGTCCATTCCAACACAGAATTATAAATAATGAATTCAAAATTTAAAGATCCTAAAAAAACCGTAAACCTGAACAAGAATTAAGAAGAAAATTTAAAAAACAGAATATTTATCCCTTGGTAATTTTTATATTGCAGAAAGTACATTTCACAACCACCTGTATCAAATCGTAGAATAAATATTGAGGAAATTAACCAAATAAAAAAAAAGCATTAATTACAAAGTCCTAATATTGGGTCATGGGGGTAAGAAACATAGAGTGAATATGCTATCACACATAACTTAACTGAAGTCTCCCTTTTCCATAATGGAACCAACATTGGAATGCTTCCACACCAAAACGACTTTAATAACTAAAAATGGTATGAGGTTAGAACCCTAATACAGTCAACAAATTTTTAAGTGGTTTTCTTTATACTTCCTCTTGCCAATTTTTAATGCAATTATAGTAAATTTATATTAATAGAAATATTATTTGATTATATTATATGATACATTTTGATTATTAAAATATAACGAAACACCTCCACTCCTATTAAACAAGTGTTATTGTCTATTCCTTGTGATGGGATGGAGATAGGTCAATATTGGGTACATGAGCAAAAAACAAATAACAGTGTAACTCATCTTTAGTTTATGATAGGGCGTCGGGAATGGGTGATGGTGATGTCTGATGAGTGCCATTTCCTCAGATCCTAGCTTCTGTTCGGCCCACCTTTTCTGTGCACCTCGCATAGCTCCTCTACCGAGTTCTCAGCACCTGAACTGCAGACGGCAGTCGTAAACACTTCCAACTGGAATGGATTTTATGAAAGCATCCAGCCAGGCTACCATTCTACCACTTCCCTAAAGCAGCTAACCACCTTTCATGACCCCAAGAAAAGACTTTTAGGGAAGTACTTGTTAAGAACAGGTTAGCACTTACAAGTTCAAACCCCGTAGAAGAAACATCAGTTAAATGAAGGTCGCATTGGGGCATCAGTGATAACTATGAACCAGCAACCCCAAGTGTGCCCTATTATAGCCAATTCAAGGTGAAATGAGTGAAGTGAAAGTGTGAGGAGTTCAACTCCAATTTTTCTCAAGAAAACCCATCAAGAATGGAGTCATTTAAATGGGAGTTAGAAATAAATTGGAGCTGATTGCGCAATTAGGGTTACTTCCACAATTTTCCAACTTGGATTGGAACAGTTTGCTTTTTATATACTTTTGCTCGCTTTTAGACAATTATGGCACCAGGCAATTCTGACCTTCGAACGACCTGCTGCTATGATTGTCAGTCAGAATCACAGGAACATAAGAGTGGTGACGCCCCACGCCCTGGGCACCTCAACTTCTTGAAATATGTATCACCTTAGTATCAATAGATTAAGTATTTTTGGAACTTTTTTTTTTTTTTTTTTTACTTTGCCCAGGAGTAGTTTCTACACCTCTCTGCAGACACACCATGCCCAGGGGCTTAACTTCTACTAATTTATTTTATGCTCCACGCTTTCATAACATCCAGTGGCCACAGCCCTTAAATGTGCTCACTTGAATGTCTGATATACAGAGTCAAATGTGAGCAAACAAGGTGACCTGTTCTCCGTGTTTAATTTCATTTGTCAGGTTGCATCACGACCTCTTACTAATAAGTGTTTTCGAACCCCAAATATTTATTCTGACTTTATTCATAATTATTATACTGCCAATATGGACGAAATCAGACATAAAGTATTGTAAATTAGGAGCATTGTGGGGTGATCAAAACAGCCTCGCATTTAGTGGCATAAGAAAGGAAGCCTACACCCTCCTAAGTAATACAGGTTGCATACAAACCAGAATAGTAATCTGGAATCATCATTATCATCACCATCAACAGTCGCCAGGTATCTTCAGGAGATGGCCATATGGGTAAACGGACCACTGCTTGCTCTCTCTTACTCTCTACAGATAATTGGCGCAAAGATAATACATTTTAAATGAATAACCCACCTAACCCCTTTCCAAAAGGAGCAAATCCCGTCAACCGTGAACTGGGTTTAATTTTTGACACATTTGAAGATTATTGCGTAGTGAGTAATTTATGTAATTTATACCCAAAATGAAAATAATGTCATACATAAACATCCTTTAGCTACAACTTTGTGCATAGTTTTTACATTTTGGTTTCATAACAACTGTAGAGCCTTATCTTGATAGCATTATCTCAACCCATGCTTTGAGGTAACATTTTGGCACTGTAAACTTGATGAAAGACCAAACTCATAGGTCTCCATGACAGTTCGCTGCACCACAATACAACAACGGCCGAGCAACATTTTGACGACAAGAACAACGGGCATAGCCATCAATTACAGTATCTCGGTGGTGTTTGGGAAAATACCCTATTCGTCCCACACTCTTCGAGTCTGCTGGCAGTCCTACTTTGATCCCGCCATGTGAACATGAAGAGAACATTCTCGTGATTCGGATTCCAACCGACCGACAAATGTGCTAACACTCAAAACTGCACCATCACGTAAAGGTGACAGCGAGATTCGTAGTGCCCCTGATCAGAAAACGTACAAACAACTAATGCTTTTATGCAACACCAAATGATTGCGAGTGTTAGTAGTCCCCAAAAGCAGAGTATAGTCGTTCCCAGTTCATCCAGAGTGTGGACAAGTGAACTGTATATTGGGATATAATTTGAAATAACATTAAAGTGTATTGCCAACGATTTCTTACTTATAGCACGGGCTTCACCTGTGCAGGACTAAGTTTAGTTACCACAGGCTTCATCTGACTGGGGGCATTCAGTTTATAAAATGAATAGTGAGTGTAATAAAGTACGTGTTTATATTTGCAGCAGTCAACAGGTTTAACGACTCGGATAGACACATTTCTAAAAATACGTGCCCATAAAATTAACCATGAGAAAGTGTGTTATTATCAATAATTAAGCGACTTGTTAAGTTTATTAAAAACTGTAAGTTTCTGCTACGGAGAATGTAAGACTACAATTGGTCAAGGGGATTTTCCCTTGTATAGAATGTAAACAATTAAGGGCTTAAACTTAATTTGCATTTCTTTTACGCTCATGCGTTTAGGACGACCAGAGTCTTCACGGCAAGTGGAGGGAAAGACGCAGCAAGCCATTCAGGTGAACATTGCATTCATCGGAGTAAGCCAAGTGGTTCGCGAATCCCGAGTGCTTCATCAACTTTTCTGTCTACCACCAAGAACGATAGTTTTCACTTCTATTTAAACCAGAATATTATTTAACCGAACTTCTTCGCCTAGGAGGAACACCTTACATCATCCTGCAGACCTACAGCTTAAGGAGTGTATGTTCAACTTTTAATCCGGAGAGCAAACACTCGTTTTCCCGTGTTAGCCCCTTACATGTTAGCCCCTTACGGGTTTAGTGCATCGGGGCCTCTTAATGGCATGAGCATCAACAATTAATTTGTACTGTTGGAACGTCAATAAATTATATCAATCTCTAAATCAGCTTTATATTTACGGACACATCCAACCATTCCTAGTTTTTTTTTTTCAGTGTATCCTGTATTATATCAATGTTTAATTGATGTGTAGAGTGGCATTACAACTCCGCATTTAGCTAACTTGATACCAGCATAACTGTCCAACTCACAAAAAGCACTACAACAGTAATGGACTGACCATGACTGCCCAAGACTAACAGTCTAACGAACCACAAGTAATACCTCTTCAATTGAGACATAGAGGATTAGGAGAACAGCTTAGCCACCCGGATGACTCGGCCATGACCCACAATAGCAGAGCAGTCGGTGAGAAAATTACAAAATGTATCCAGTGAGAATTTTCTTTCCAGAACTCTGCATAAAGAACAGTGTAGTGGTTATGTGCCTAAAATTCTCCAACCAAGATCTCAAATCACATTCCCAAACACGGGGCTGAAAAAAGACACTTTTCAATTATTTTCTAAATTTCTGAAAAATTTCTAGTCACATTTTTAAACTCATTGTGCAGAAACTTTTATATGCCATCCAAATTTTGAAAAGTTGTATTAAAACAGTTTTCAAACATTTAAAATGTGCTAGCCATTGTGACAGTCATTCACGAGAATCATAAATGTGTTACATCAAACTACAAGTCAAAAACATGGCAAACAAATTACATATATTTTTTTTTTTTTGCCAATGAACAAGTTAATGAACAAGTTAAGGATACCTGAGAGGTCGAAGATAGTGATACGGACTCATCCAGTGACTATGATAAGAAAACGTCACCATATTTCACAATATTACCATTTAAACCAGAATGGGAGCCCAATCACTGGGAGAGCTCGAAATCACAGATCTCGGGATTGTGGGCCAAACGAACAGATAACTATATCCCCTGACGTGCATGGTATAAATTTAAAGGAAAACATAATATATAATCAGTGTATTCAGGCTCCACAGCATGCCTTAATATTACCTTTTACCTTATAAATGAAGGATGTCTCCTTGAGGCGTCGGAGATTTCCTTGATATGGCCAGAACCCGAAATACAACACAGTGAGAACTCACAAGTTACGATCAACTAAGTAAAATATTGCCGAATAGTGTACACAGTTACATGTAGTCAATACAAATTAAAGCAGACCTGTAAACTAAATAAAAGTTCCAGTAAATTAAATTAATCTATAGCAGTTAACTGTTCCGAACAAAGTATGAAAATCCCCACGATGCGATGCACGTGCAGCACCTAAGACCAGTGGAATAAGATTGCCGGAGATGGCGCGGGTCAGCAGCGTTCTTGCCGAGAGCTCACACCAATAAGCGAGGTAATTTACTTAACTGACATCATTAACAAAGGACTTGAAACATATACACAAAAAACTTTGAAACGTCCTGAGCTAGTTTTCTTAATCCCGACCCTTCGTACAACTGTGTGGGGTCCACTCCAGCAAGGTGGCGAACCCTATGCAGAAATTGGCGTGGCCAGCCAAAAGCAGGTGTTCTCGCACGTAGACAAGTTATGCAATTTGCAGTTCTTTCGGGGGCTATGTAGTTCCCGGCAGCCACTGTTGGACGTAACGTTCCCTTGTTCCCTGGCCCATTCTAACCTCTGACTGTGGTGTCCTTCTCGTCTCACCGTTTCTGGGGGTCCTGAGTTCGTGGTCGGTTATGGATATGCATATTCCTCGAGTCGTACCAGACCTTGTCAGTATACTAATTCTGACGGCGAGTGGCAGTGGCCTCATTCTATTGGTTTCTAAGACAGAGCAGTATCTCTAGGACGTGGGAGCCCATTTAGTATGGTCATCACCAGCGTGAAACAGGAACTGTCTTTGAACTCTTGGTTTCTTCATTCTGAAGACTTTCCCTGTGTGTGGTTCACCGCCGTTGTGTGGTGTACTGCCCACCTCTTGGTGCAGAGATCCAGCCATCGCTGTCCCCTTAACTGCGGTCCGTTGTCGGAGATGATTACCTTTGGGAAACACTAGCTGGCGAAGAAATAATTCTGTAATGAACCTGCTACGTTTTTGAGGCGTGAACACGGGAGAGGATAAGCCTCGCCCCACCTGGTGCACAAATCCGTCACCACCAATAAAAATCTCTTCCAGCTTGGGGCGTGGGAATATGGTCCCATCACGTCCAAGACAGTGGTTAATAAGGGTTCTCTGGTACGCGGGGTTGCTGTTGAGTAAAGCCATCGGCACAGCGCATTTTCAGGCGGTTACATGTTTCGCGGACACATACTAATTCCCATAATTATCGGGTTAGCCCTGGCCAGAAATAATAGGTAAGTATGTTCTGCGTGGTTTGCGCGGCTCCTGGGTGTCCCGCCAGGCGGCTGGCGTGCGAGTGTTTGAGGACGAACATTCGTTCCTCCTACGTGGACGTACGTTCGACAGACCCCTCTTCCCTTGCGAATCGGGTTTCCAGGCGGATATCGACCACGCGCCAGTTGGCCAGCTGTTCTCTGGCACACTGCGCGTGGCGCTCCACGACATCTGCAGACAGCTGTTGTTCAGCGAGTACTGGTTCGTATACGGCATCACTGTTTAGGTCTTCGGTGGCATTACTTGTGCCTATGGTGATGTGCTGTAGCCGTGCAACCGGCGGACTGTCTGGCGGGAGTAGGACTTCCCACTTGTCTTCATCACGAGTTATTTCGTTTGAACAGTGAGCAGGGGCAAGGGCATCGGCTAGTTGTTTTTTTCGTCCAGAACATGTTCCACTACGAAATCAGAGGCCTGTAATGTCATGCATTGCATGTTTTTCCTGTGGACAGTGCGCATATTATGCAACCACATTAAAAACCGATTGTCGGTCCTCAATGTGAACCATTGGTATTCTAGGTGGTGACGGTAGTGTTTTAGTGCCCCATACAATGGCCAATCATTCCCTCTCATTCACCCCGTAACCGCGTTCGCGTGTGGCAAACTTCCCGATACTTACATCTATGACTCTGCATTCCCCATCATCATCTTATTGCAATAGTACGGCGCCAAGCCCATCTTGACTGGCATCTGTTTGCAGATATAAATGCCTCTGGGGGTCTACACGGTACGGTTAGGCGCACTTATGAAGTCTATGTTTGATTTCTTCAGACGCATTTTGGACGTCGTCGTTCCGTGGGGAATGCTGCTGTGTCGACAACAGGGCGGTTGGTGGGGCTGTCTTCGAGGTGAAGTCTCGAATGTAGTGACTTAAACAGTTTATTAGCCCGAAACATTTTCGCAGGTGTTTGCACATTTTGGGTGCTAGATAGTCTTGAATTAGCCTCAATTGTTCGTGGTTGGGCTTGATACTCTCAGTGTCGACCAGGTGTCCCAGGTATTGAAGACATGTTTTCCCTACAAGATATTTTCTGTTGGCACATGTTAACCCACTGACAGTCAGTTGATCCAAGACGAGTGATAGGTGTTGTACGTGTTCTTCCCATGTTTCTGACCAGATTACAACATCGTATAGGTATGCAATCGTACACTCCCCTATCAGACCATCCAGGATGCGGACCATCATGTTCTGGATGGTGAAGGGGGCGCATTTCAGCCCAAAGGGCATAGGGCAAAATTAGAAACTGCAGCCATCTGGGACCATGAATGTGGTCTTGTGATGGTCTTCGGGTCGTACTGGTAATTGTCAATAATCGCTCTTCAGGTCAAGAGCTTGATAAAATCTTGGTGGCCCCTAACATGTTTAGTTAGAGTCCACATTGATTAAGGGTGGGAACACATTTTGGAACACATGGCTGAGCGGGTGGAAGTCCACCCAAAACCTCTAGCTTCTGTCTTTCTTGAGGGCCAGAGTGATAGCTAAGTTGTAATTGCTTTCCCAGGGTTCTATTACCCCATCCCTAATTATTTCCTCTATTTGTTGATTAATGATCCTCAGGTGATAAGAAACATAATAAAGAGGGGCGGGCCAGAAGGGTTCAACTTTAGTGAGTGATATAGCATGTTCTACCATGCTCGTTCTTTTAAGGGGATCTGCCACAGCAAACACATCCTGTCGTTCGGTCAGGACTCGCTAGATCGCGTCCCTATTTTTCGCGGGTACTACAGGGTCGAATGTGTCTAGTTGGACAGATAGTTCGCTGTTTTCTCTGCGATATACTAGATTGTACACCATTCGCTGTTCGGTCAGGTTTTTAAGGCCCTTGTGGCCAACACACCCTCCCTCCACCCACACTGCAACTGTACTCAGATGAGTAATACAGTGCACTGCACTTTCTCCTATTGTCTCTTCGGGCCATTCACTTTTCTTGGTGCCGTAACTCGGTATTCTACAAGTTTTCTCATTTTAAAAACCTGTCCTCCTGGCCAATCAAGAATACTCCGATTAATCACTTTTATAACCCTTACCTGAGTATCCCATTATGGGTCATCAGAAATTCGCCGATTCCATTTATAGAAATCTTCCAATCTCCTGCCAATTTTTGTGGCGAATTCATTCCATAATTTATGCATTTGTTTATATTCCATGATTGTTCCAATTCCCATGTGAATGCCCATTTTTTCCATCATTTCCTCAAGCCAGTTTCTCAGATATTCTGTCTTGAGAATCACATGCTGTACGGTGGCATCGACACTGCAGACCTCGCACAATGGAGATCGCTCAAACAGCAGGCTGTGAAGCTTGGCCTTGAAGTTACTGTGACCAATAAATAGCTGCATGCTCTAATGGTAAGTCTTAATCCATTTACAGCGCATTCTTGTCCTGATGTCTGGAAGAAGTTCAAAGTCTGCCTGCCTTTGTCGGAGTTTATCCATTTCTCTTGCCACCCTTCAATTAGTTCGTTGTAAACTAATTCCTTATCTTTCTTTGACAGCCTGCCAGCTTGCGCCCTCTCCGCCACCAGGCCCCTGTATCTTAATAACAAGTCCACAGGCAGCACTCCAGCAACCACCGGGAGAGACTCATTGGGAACAGTTTTATATGCACTTGTAATGGTCAGCAGTCCCACTCTCTCTACACTACTTAAGTTTCCTTTTGTGCCACGAAAGTTCAGCTTGATGGTGCCACATAATTGCACCGTAAGAAATAATGGCCTCAAAGACGGCCTTGCATATAGTGCGAAGGGTACTATAATTTAGTCCCCAGCTGGTATTACCAAGTCTTCTGAGATTTTGAAACACCACCACTGCCTTCTGTGACACATATTCGACATGTTTCAGGAAACTCATCTTATCATCCATGATGACACCAATATACCTGAACTCTTGCACATATTTAATAGAACATCCTCCGAAGCGCACAGTCGGGTAACTTTTGAGCTTTCTTTTTTAAAAACATTATCTTTTTTTTTTTTTTTTTTAATGGAGAACTTGAGCTTCGTGGCTCTAGACCAGTTCTATACCTTCTCCATAATAATGTTTGCTTTGGTTTCAAGCTCTTTCCTGGAGTTACCAGACACCAAAATCAGTCCATCATCAGCATACCCGAAGACTGTGCACCCCAGCGGGAGCCCTAAGTCCAAGAATCCATCAAAGATTATGTTCCATAATATCGGTCCTAGAACAGACCACTGGGGACATCACTTCTTAAATTTATTTTGCACTTGTCTCCATCTATTAGTGAAGAAATCCTGGATGAACCTGTAGATATTAGCAGGGCACTTTTTCACATAAGCCCGAACATCACCTCCGGCCACCAGGCATTGTCGAACGCGCCAGATATATCCAGAAAAATAGCCATGATGTATTTCGTTGAGGATTCCCTGATCTTGCTCATCACATCATGAAGAGCGAAATCCGTTCCCATTCCTCTCCTGAATCCATAGTGGCGATCATTCAGGGTTCCTTCGGCTTCCAGGGCCATTATGAGCATCTGGTTAACCAACTTTTCGAAGACCTTGCCCAGCACCAGAAGTAGCATCAACGGCCTGTATGACTTGGGGTCATCCAGTTCCTTGTTATTTCCTTTCTGCAGAATTCGGAGGCACCCTCGTTTCCAAGGGGAGGGAAACACTCGAGTTTGGAGATAGTCATTCACAATCCTAGCAGTATAGTCTTGATGCGAGAGTAACATTTATTCAAGATCTCAGGTGTTACCCCCTCGATTCCAGGAGCCTTACCATTTTTCATTTTATAAACTATTACTGTCAGTTCCACCAAACTGAACTCAGGGGCATCCTGCACTTCGGGAATCGCGGCCATAGACTGTCTCTTAGAGGTGTGATCCTCCCCCTCTTCCTTCATAGAGTCATCAGGCAGGAGTGTGTGGAGCAAAACTTCCATTGATATATTCTGATCTGTGATCAGATTCCTGTTAATTTTCATACATGGTGGTGGCGCTGTTCTTTTTAATTTGTTGGCTGCTACTTTATATACGAGACCAAACAGGTCCTCATTACCAATCTTGGTAACGAAGTCCTCCCATGATTTGGCCTTCTTTTCCTGAACCCTACCGAAGTAAGCCTGCTTCTTAACCCTGGAACTGATAGAGAATTGCTTCCTTTCTTCTCATCGAAGCTTGTGAAGCTGCCTTCTTTCTCTTCTTAGGGCTTTCCGCTCTCGCTCCACTTCTTCATCCCACCAAGAAATATTTGGAAGTACCTTGGAAGTTTTCCGCAGATTCTCTTCGCATGTCTCCTGTATAATCCGAGTCAATTTCTCGAAATGGTCGTCCAGGGTTCCCATATTGACTCTATACGAACACAGCTTACTTAGCAGGGCCCAATGAAAGGCCGGCCAGTCAGCCATATTATGTATATAGTGAACATCCTTTTAAAACTGTTCAGGCTCTCGGACACCATTACCATGTATCTCGAATATGATCATCCTGTGATCACTAGAGCTCTCATCGACTACTGTCCAGTGTTTTACACTATTACATGCCTTTCTGTTCATCGCAGTAATGTCCAAATAGGACTGCGTATAGTGCACCTGCGAGACGTAAGTGGGTAGTTCTCCTTCCAAATTTGCCACATCCATATCATTGGTGAGCAATAATTGACTAACCAAATATCTTGCCTCGTCCATGACAGGAGAATGCCATAGTTCAGATTTTGCGTTCACATCAGCACAGATTAAAAGAGGTTTTTCCCTTAAAGTGTCTGCTATAACCTCCCATCTGTCCAGATGATTCTGCATATCGTCCCAGCACTAAAAATACGAGGAGACCAACCAACACTCCGTAGTTCCCTTTATTACGTGGACACATGTATTATGTGTATCAGACACACTAGTCATCTTGAAGATGTCCATATTTTTATTGGCTCCAAGTACCCTAGCCCGGGGCATTATTTCACAACTATATACATCGCCCCGCAGACCAATAACTTCATCAAATGACACATATGGCTCTTGAAACCGAACAATATCATGTTTCCACTCCTCGACGATCCTATTGAGCTCCGCAGCCACCGCTGCTGACCGTTGCATATTCAACTGACCACATCTTATAATATTACACACCATAATCTATCCTGGCAAGTTCAACGGACAGGGCTTTTTGGTATGCCGGGCATTCTCTGGAATCCACCCTATGACCGTATGCTTGGCCTTTCTTATGACAATTAGCACAAATCTCTTGTACTCCCTGACATTCTTTTGCGGACAGTTACCAAACTCATGCCTGTCTCACTACACCTCGAACACGTGGATTCTTTTTCTCTGCATTTTCTAGCAATGTGCCCCCATTACTGACACTTATAGCAGCGCGAGAGCGAGATATAATATCGCACTCGGCAGCTCTCGTATCCCACATAAATGCGATCCTTCTCTATTATTGCGTTTCTTACTACTGGGTCACACTGCAGTACCACGTTCACCCTGTCCGTCTCCCTGCGGCCAGTTTTATGGCTGATGGCCACAACCCTTTTAAGACTCTCCAAGGTGTGTCCTTCACATTTTCCATTACAGAAACTTTGCCGGAATATTGTTTCTGGCAATTCCACATTACCCTCACTTCGAGGAACGTCGTATACTACGACTTTCGGGTCGCGTCTCCTGGGTGCCTCCAATTTTAATCCCAGAGATTGAATCTTAGTGGCATTGTTGATACTCTGCAGGGTTTTTTCATCGCCCGCTTCAACCAGGATACTGCCACCCCTTATGTCTCTGATATTTCTTATTTGGAGTCCTTCTCCCTTAGGATCGAACCCCTTTTTCAGTATTTCTCTTGTCTCCGAACTAGAGTTGCCATCTCTTTCCATGTAGACAAGTACACTTTTCTTGGCCAGTTTCAGCTTTATCTCTAATCCGGCCGCCTGAGTGTAACTCCTGATCACAGGAACCTTATGTTTTGGAGACTTGAGAATATCTTGCTTCACTCCAGTTTGCTCCACTTGTTGAATTCTTATGATTAATTTGATATTTTGTATTAGCAATCCATATATATATTGCTGTGGACATGGCTCAGTTTTGGTATTAGCCAGTTCGTTTATGTGGAGTTGTTCTTTGAGCTTTTGCTCAGAATCCACTCCATAATTGATGAAGCCAATTCCTTAGTTTCATCATGCACTTTCATAATGTTATCCTTTTATTTGGCCGACGAGTCACTCCTGATCTCACCAGGGAATTGAAACCTTAACTTCATCTTGGCTTTGGGTTCCTGGCTTGAAATACTTGGCACAGGTTCCTCTTCAACACTTACTGATCTTATAAAAGACCTGGGGGCCAACTTCCACATCCTGGGATTCGGGGAACACCAATCTGGAGGGCTTAAGGGGTTTACCCTTTCTCCCTACCAGGGTGAACTCCTGTACTAATTTTCTAGTTGCAGCCTTAAGTCTGGTTCCTCTTCAGACGATGAGGATGCCTCTTCCGAGCCTTCAGATCTTCCTACTTCCACTGCTACATTTTGTGCATTAGCACTGCTCTCTTCTTCTGATTCCGCTTCCTGGAATTCGCAATCATAGACTTCTGGGACCCAAGAGTCCACGATGGGTGCCTTTACACCCTGGATATTCTTCCAGATTTTCCGGTGCACTCGTTTTTTTCCTATAGACATAGGAAATTTCTCCCAATTAAAATTGGGGTGCTGTAAGCGATTTATTACTGCCAGTGTGACTTCACTGGGAATATATTCCCTTTTCAAGAAACTGGTCAGTCCCTTCCTTTTTCTTTTAGGGGTGGAGATTTCTCAACCACCGTGATCATCAGTCCCTCCATGAGACCAGATCTTTATTGCCCAAAAGGGCTACTTGAAGAAGCCATGGTGCTCTTGCGCCGGCAGGACCCGCACTATGGCCCTTCCCACCTTAAACACAAGTCTCTTGTCTATCTGTGTACTTAATTAAATAAGTCCCACACTACATATACGTAACACTGATGCTAATAAGGTTTTACACTATAATAACAGGTCCACTCTATCCACTACTAGTTGAAGCCTTAGGAGGCTATCCCCTAGAAGCCTGAGACAGTGGGCCTCAGACCAGCTGATATCCCTTTACTCCCTCTTTGCCATCTACAAGGAGTCCCACTAGGGGAATTGTGACCACACACAGGTCCGGCACTAGTCTGGTGGACTGATTACCTCGTAGCCCGATTATCCACCCGGCCACGCAGAGGCAAGGAGTCTGTACCGGCTGCCCTCCTTGTCTTCACTTACAGTCGAACTCAGAGGACAGTCCTGAGTGTTCTTTCTTTCCAATTCTTACAGAGCCATCAACTCAATTCACTCAAGTGAATCTAGTTCTTAATCGCAAAATGTGCCACTCTTTTGCGATGGGTTTGATCTCACGACGACACTTTCCGGTGCGGTACCCTGAGAAAACCTACCCTGTTCGGTCAGGTTGTTTAAGGCCCGAAGGCCAACACACGTGTCCTCCATCCTCCCGCACTGCATCTGTACTCTCATGAGTAAGGCAGTGCACAGTACATTCTCCTCTTGGTCTCTTCGGGCCAATCACTTTTCTTTCTTGCTGTAACTCTGTATTCTACCGGTTTTCTCTCTTAAAAACCTGTCCTCCTCGCCAATCAAGAATACTCCTACTTATCAATTTTTGTGAGCCTTTACCTGAGTATCCCATTATGTGTCATCAGAAATTCGCCGATTCCATTTATTAAAATCTTCCAGTTTCCTGCCAATTTTTGTGGCGAATTCATTCCATAGCTTGAGGAATTGCTGGTCTTCCATGATAGTTCCAATTCCCATGTGAATGCCCAATTCTTCCATTCTTTCATCTAACCAGTTTCTCAGATCTTCAGTCTTGAGACACTCTGTGATTACATGCTGAACGGTGTCAACGACGCCGCAGACCTCACATAGCAGAGATAGCACGAGCTGCAAGCTGTGAAACTTCGCCTTGAAGTTACCGTGGCCGATAAATAGCTGCATGCTGAAGTGATTTGTCTTGAACCATTTGCAGTGCAGTCTTATTCTTATATCAGGGATGAGCTAAATATCTGTCTGCCTTTATCAGAGTTTGTCCATCTTTCTTGCCACTCTTCAATAAGATCGTTATATACTTTTTCCTTGTCTTCCTTTGACAGCCTGCCAGCTCGCGTTCTCTCCACTACCACGCCCCTGTATATGACCAACAAGTCCACAGGCAGCACTCCAGTAATCACAGGGAGTGAATCATTGGAGACAGTTTTATACACACTTGTAACGGTCAGCAGTGCCACTCTCTGAGCACTTATCAGATTCCTTTAACCCGTTCGGACAAACGTAACTGAATGTGGTCCATGGCGATGATGTCCATTGAACAGTCACGAATATGTATTACCACTTGTACTTCACCCAAACATTCGCTGGTCCCGTTCAATGTGGCCAATTGTACTATTTGTTTGTACCTGGTGTTCAGTTGTTGGCCTATTAACTCCGCCTGGACAAAGCTATGCATGCGGCCGTATCGGTTAAGGCGACGATATTCCACTCATCCAAGCGTATCGGTATTCTGACCAGCTGATCGCTGGCACAGCTAACCTGACCTAGGTATTGGTGTATATGTTCGTAATTTGTAGTTTCGCGAGTTCCGGTTGAGACAATGGCGATTAGGGCTGCCCCAATTTGCGCTACTCAGCTTTGTCGTTTCCCTTCAGTTCACTCGCCCAGTTCGGGAAAATTTTGTGCCAGTGGTATTGTTTGTCCTTACATATGCGGCAGCAAGGCAGGTTTGTTGGGCCCTTCCCACTATTTACATCCTGTATTTTGGTGTTGTTTCTTATGCCACTCTTCCCTTCGAACATACGGGTGTTCACAGTATTGCTCCGCGCATCTGCCCGCCCACCTTTACTGTGCGCATTAAAATTTGTCGCCCTGCACTTCTCCGTGTCACTTTCTACACTGGTGACCACTCTACTGCGCAGTATTCCAGGTGTCCCATCATGCTGCTACGCACAACTGGAAGTGAGTGGTTTCAGCTGGTGGCATGACCTCACTGAATAAGGCCCCCACTTCTGGGAGTTAATTCCGGTTGCTGTTGGCGGTCAGGGTGTTGACCCCTGCGATGATGCCGTTCCGTTACATGCATGTGGAAGAGGGGGTCATCCCCACCACATGTGATGTATGATGGGCGAATCAGCCGATGCGGCCGTTTGGGGTGGGGGAGAGGGTGGTAGACTCCTCCACCTCTGACTCCTCTTTCTGCTGTTGCTGCGGTGTGGACGTCGGCGTGATGTGGGTGTTGTCGAGGGGAAAGGAGAGGGCCCTGGTGAAGGGCTGTGAAATCCCGTTACACTTCCCCCATCACTTTGGGTTACGTCCTCCAGTGAGATGTCCCCCCGCTGTTGGTCCTGCTGACGGCGCTGCGGCGGAGCTATCCCGAGAGCTGTCCTGTCGGGAGCTCTGTCCGAGTGGTGTCTCTGGCGACTCGCCATTGGCAGCATCCCTGGTGTCCAGCATCGTGATGCAGGGTGTCATAATACTGCGGAGTGACCGTTCCAGGCCTGCAGTGATGCGTGCGGTGTTGATTATGGTGCTGGGTGGCCGCAATCCTCCCTCGGGTTCTTCGTCCTCCACGTTCCTCGTGGTGTTCTTGTGATGGCAGACATAGACCCCTTTATGAAGCGTTCCTGGTTACTGTGAGCTGCTGTTAATGCTGTCTCCCTGTTATGTCTTCTGGCCGTTTCATCTTCTGGTTCGCCCTCGCCCTACGTGTGGTATGCGGCAAACTCTCCAGGTAGAATCAGTTCACGGCCCTGCATAATCACTGCTGGATTCTGCCCTGTAGCTAGTTTCACCCGTTTCCTTATGGTGAATAGGGCGGCAGGTAGATGTTCGGCCCATCTGGTAAGGTCTTTTCCCACTCTCATCTGTAACTGCATCTTGAGGTCTTGGGACACAGTCTCGAATGGTTCCTTCGGCACCCTGGGTTGTTGTTGGGTCACCCATCTGTCCTCCTGCTCTTGAAGTGGTTGCAGGGGATGCACTCCTTGACATACCTGCGTACATCCCTGCTTGCTCCTGGCCAGTGAAAATACATGTGGAGATTCCTGGTTGTCTGGGTTGCCCCAGGATGTACAGCAAACTGGCTATTGTGGGTGTGACTTAGTACCTGTTCTCGAGCACCTGTAGGTACACAGTGGCACAAGGTTGTAATGGGATGCTGCCAACGGGTCTCTACGTGCGTGTCCCGGTTGCGCCACCACTCACCTTCTCCATGCATGATTCCTGTCTCCTTGGTTTTTGTTTGTGCATATTGATGTTGTACGTTGATTACTAATGTCTTAATCTCACCAGTTTGGGGTCTGTGTCTGGTGTGACCTCCACATTACAGATTACCTGACCAATGCCTGTTGATGTTGTAATGTTGACAGTAGGGGGTAGTAAATCGTCCCACTCGTCCCTTTCGACGGCTACCTCGGTGCCTGGTTCCCTGGACAGTTCCTCGGCCAGTTCGTTCTCTGCCCCGGGGATATGTTGTACTACAAAGTCAACTATTGTAACAACAATGCCCACCGGGCGAGTTTGCACCTGGCTTCCTTCATGGAGTGAAGCCAGAGTAAGCACCTGTTGTCGGTTTGTAGGGTGAAGCGCTGGTACTCGAGGTACGCTCTGTAACACTTCACCGCCCAAACCACTGCCATACATTTCCTCTCATTTACATCATATCGACCCTCAGTCAGACCAAACTTTGTGCTACTATATTCAATAATCTGGCGCTCATTGTTGTTGCCTAACTGAATTAGTACGGCGCCTAGGCCCTTCGTACTGGCGTATGTTTGCAGGAATAGGTGCCTACTAGGTTCGTGACGTCCCAGGGTTGTGCACTGCCGGAACTCTCTCTTCAGTTCCTGGAAGCAGCTTTCATGTTCGACTGGAATTTATGGTTCGGGGACAGCATGTCTGTTAGGGGCGCTGTTCTTGTTGTGAAGTCCCTAATGATTTCTGTCAGCCAGTTGACCAACCCAAAGAACTTCCTGAGCTGTTTGCGTGTTCTAGGTGCCTCATGTTGGTCTACGAGGGACAGCTGTTCCGGTGTTGGCCTACTGCCGTGTTCGTCCACTTTGGGGCACTTCTGGTTTGTATATGTTAATTTATTGATTGCTACGTGCTCTAGTACTAACAACAGGTGTTTTATATGATCTTCCAAGTTCTCCGACCAGATGACCACGTCATCCAGGTATGCGAGGGTAAAATCCCTTGCATATCCGACGAGCACTTGTACCATCATTGCCTGGAAGGTGGCGGGTGCACATTTTATCTCGAATGGCATGGCACAGAACTGGAAGTGTCACCCATCAGGGGCGGTGAATGCTGTTTTGTAGCGGTCTTCTTGCTTGATCAGGACCTGCCAGTAGCGGCTGCACAAGTCCAGTGACGCCATGACCTTCTCTTTTCCTAGCGTGTGTAATGCATCTTTCACACTGATGTACGGTGGTGGTGCACTTTGTGTTATCAAAATAAGGGGGCGAAAATCCACACAGAAGCGCCATGTTGCATCTTTCTTGGGTGCTAATGTGATTGCGCTGTTGTTCTTGCTGTGTGTGGGCTCGATGATGCCTTCGGCTAACATCTCCCTGATCTGCATAGGAAGTCCAGCCACCATGAATTCCGCGACGAGCCACGTACCAATGTGCTGTTCGCTGAAACAAATGGCCGATTGCCACGTGACTTGATTTTCAAACTTTATGAGCAAAAATTCACGTTAGTATAAATTTTACTGTTGCGAGCTGTTAAAACTTTTATTTTCTTGCTGGCTACTGACCGAGTTAAATACTGACTGCCTATTTCTTACCTTAAATGTTTCGTGTTGAGTCTTAAAAAAATTATTACACTGATATATATAACTTTTTACTATAAATGTGCAATTTCAAAATTTCATTGAACGCGTAAACGGATTGCCAAGTGGTCACAAACGACGCGGTGTGGTCACACAATTTTTCGCGCCATTTCTGAGTTGGTTAAAAGTACATTAGAGTGTCCTCTGTGCAAGACGGATTGCACACAATTACACATGTGGTGAATGGGAGCGTGATACATTCACATCATTTATGACAGTATTAAATGTTTGTAACATGGTGAATTAGACACACTTTACTAACGATTAATTTTTTGTCAGTCGGTAATGCATGGCTTGGCGAACTGCCCCTAGTTGGCGCGCCAATTTGACGTGGGGTCGGTTACCAGAGCGGGATGGATGTTGGATTTTTGCCAGGCGCCATCGCTCAGTGGTGAACTAATGAATTGAGGGTCATACGGTGGACGGCCCAGGTGAACCTTCCATCAGTTATTTGCTTGGTTGTCGCGTACTTATAGTTGCACTCTTTACATAGGTTGACGAGACTGTCAGCCGTCTCGTACGCCTGAACTATATTACTAAAAAGGCGGATGATGCTAATAAGGTTTTATCTCATAAATGTTTGTAATGCACTATTGATGACACGTCCGAATTATACTAGTTACAGCATTGCCAAGTATACCATGAAAACATCCCTGGCTGTTGTGTATGCGACGACTGTCTTTTTATGTTTGTTGAAATTACACTTTGTAGTACACACCGATAAATTACACTTTGTAGCACTTTTCACTCTCTCTCTCTGGCCTACAAGCCCGTTGGTGTGGTGTAGCTGGTGTGGTTGAAATGACTGCAGCAGTCAGAGTGGGCACAAAGGAGCACGTGAACGCGTGGTTCACTTCAACATCCACGGCTGTTCTTAGGATGTGTTCTTTTTCGTTGAACACCATCGGCCATAAGGCCGGTCGGTATATGTGTCTCACCATTTCCACGATCGATTCTAGCATGTCTTCCTCCAGGAGATGTGGATAATGTCTGTCGGCTAGACTTAACTTTCGGCTTATGAATATGTCCAGGTCTTCGGAGGTGCCTTGTTCGGTGGCGACCTGTCGTTTTAACATGGTATACACGTTCGCGTATCTGGCAGTAAATTTTCGTACGAATCGTCCCCAGGACACGTATCATGTGGCAGAACCCCACCATGATTTTGCTTCCCCGAGTAGCTGGTTCCTGATGACACTCGCCCACTCTTCCTCGCTAGCCCCGTACTGTTGTAATCGGGTAGTGTACTCTTTGAGGAATGCGCGTGCGTCCTCAACTGTCTGGCCGGAGAAAGTTAGGGAGTGTCTGAAATTTGGCGGGTGTTACGTAATTCCGCTCGGTTAGTCTTGTCCTGTGCTCGGGGACTGATGGCCACGGTGTCTCGAACTGTGTCCCGCTGGCTCCTATCATTCCCTGCCATGCGGGCATGGGTGGCAAGAGTTCCATTCACTGGCTTTGTTGGTTATGGAATCTGTATTGGGCTGCGCACTTTTGTTGACACTGTTTACACTTATATGTTCCCTCGTGGACCGTCTGCCAAACACCCGCACACACACATGTGGGGTGAAAACTCGCGTTACACTCTTTGCAGTTTATGCACATCTTGTTGTGGTTCACACAATATGCTGTCTGACACATTGAACCCTGGTTGTTGTTTGGGTTCTCACCGGTTGCTGGCTTATGCTCGTGCTCTGGGAATTCTGGCTGGCATGTTGTCCACTGTTCTGTGCATTGAAAGCATTGGAATTTATAGTGTTGCAGGATAATCCATTTTCAGTAGTGTAAGGAACTCGTATGTATTATATGTTGGCAAGTAGCACAGCGCATGGAGTTTGTGCCAACCCCCGCACACGTGGATCGCGCGCAGCGGTAGGCGACCGCTGTAGAAGCGAGTGTAGTCAGGAAGTATGCATAATATTCGGTCGGCAGGCACCTGCATATACCTGCACGTATGCTACATTTGTCGAAGGGATCAAGTGTTTGGGGTTTTCCGCACTGCTCACACTTCCGACAGGTGGATGGTACAGTTTGATTCTATTCTATTTCTCAACATTCTTTTTTATATCACACAACGCAGTCGCACATGGAACATGAGGTTGACGCACGTGGTAGCCCGGTTCTCAGTTGTAATTGCGGACTATCTTCCCGGAAGGCAGCGGCCTTCACCGTTCGCGGGCTCCTCGTGCACGTGGAGCGTATCACCCAGTCCGGTTATTTGTCGCGGCGCTGTCACACGAGGTTGTGCTTACTTGATGGCCGGTCGGCTGTGACATCAGTGTCTATTGTCCCGTGTGGGCCTGACCTATGCCATGAACTGGCGGCATGGACCGCGTTCTTCCTGGTCAAGCAGCACAAATGGAGAATTTTAAGTCCAACTGTCTTTTCTTCTCCGGAGTTGCACACACATTTTTGTTATGCTTTATTTTTGCTACACCTACTTGGGCAAGCTATTTAACGTTACCTGAGCGTTCGGGGATAGTGATACGGATGTCGTCCGGCGAATATGTTAAGAAAAAGCCAGAATATTACACAATATTCCTATTTACAATAGAATGGGCGCCAGCTCACTGGGTGAGCACGAAATCACAGTTCTCAGGATCGTGGGCCAAACAACCACGTGGATGTCCCCTGACACGCATGGTATAAATTTACGGGAAAAAGTAATATATAACTGGGGTATTCAGGCTCCCCAGCATGCCTTAGTATTACCTTTTACCTTATAAATGAAGGATGCCTCGTTGAGGCGTCAATGACTTCCTGGATAGTGCCAGGACCCAAAATACAACACAATGAGAACTCACAAGTTACGATTAACTAAGTAAATTATATTGCAGAATAGTGTACACAGTTACATGTAGGCAATACAAATTAAAGCGGACCTGACTCACAAGGGCTGCCAGCGGCCGTAAGTACACAAACAAGGCCAAGAATGGCGTAAAAACTTACACGATTAATTAAACCTCCGGGGTCGATAAATTGAGCTGATGGAAGGGTGCTGCGAATGCAGGGAAGACTCTGTAAACTAAATAAAAGTTCCAGTAAATTAAGTTAATCTATTGCAGTTAAGTGTTCCGAACAAAGTATGAAAGTCCCAGCGATGCGATGCACGTGCAGCACCAAGACCAGTGGAATCAAACTGTCGGAGAAGGCACAGGTAAGTGGCGTACTTGCTTACTTGCTCGTACCACTAAGCGAGGTAATTTAATTAACTGACCTCATTAACATAGGACCTGAAACATGTACACATAAAACACTGAAACGTTCTGAGCGAGTTTTCTTAATCCTGTAGAGTTAAAGCACTAATTTACATACAAACATGATTATATGGTGCCTTGCAGAGCACGTGGGAAATTTGGGTCTGTTAAGTTTTGGGGCACTCTACGACTGGTACGGTCAGGTTGAAAGAAAGACTATTTATTTCCCACGTCACTAATTGGCTTGATTACACACACAATTACACTCTGAAAATTATATAGAACACTTCAAATACCCTAGTCTTGCTACTTTACACCTCATTAAATATGCACATAGCAACTGTGGGCCGATAACGTGATGACAGTTGCCGTGCCAGACCACGCAAGGAGTGGTCCACGTCAATGTGTTGTTTGTAAACTTCAGAAGTGTCAAGTGTCTCATTGTAATGCCATCTGGATGTCTCAAATCACCCTTCAGGGGTCACATACATGTAAATAGCCAAAAAGGCCTTTAAATCCTCTATGTAAAACTGCACCACAACTGGCACGTGGAGAGTTTACAAAACAAACAGCAAAGTGTGTAACTGTGCATGCAACATAACAGTGGTCAAATAATACGGCGCCAAACTTTCTCAAAATGTTTCTGCTACTTTGTAACATTTTTTGTAAAATTGTATGCATCAGATTTCAAGTGTAAGAGCCCTTTGGGCACCTATGAAGAAATATAGTGTCGTTTTAAACATGCTTAGACAGTGTTAAAAACGGTTTCAGGCTCTTCAAGCACAATTCCAAAACAATTTGGCGAACATGATCGTAAAATTTCAATATGGTGGAAGTGTACACAGTCAACAAAGCCCATTGCCAATAGCACCCCGCATTCCACAACGATGCAGCCATTTTCGGTCACCCTGTCACACAACACCAGTGAAGTTACACGCCACTGGAGAACAACGGATCCGAGCGACGACAAAGAGATGTGTGGGCGTGCAAGCTTCACACTCTCTTCACAGCACCCCTTACTCTGTGCCTGTCCTACCCGCTCACGGATCTATAGGGCGGACTGTCGCGGGCAGAGAGGTCCACGACCATGCATCAGCTGTAGCTACGAACAGTAACTACCACGTTGCGTCTCCCACGCCCAGCTCACGCGAGCACACAAAGGATGTAGATAGATATGCACATTTTGACGGGAAAAACGGTGGTCCTGTTCAACAGGTTTGCGCGCATGGTCACGAGCACAGCTACACTCTGTTTGGCTAATCTCCTAATGGGAAAACAGTATCGGTGCAAACCACAGAAAACTACAGATGCTCAAACAAAACCACTACCAATGCAATTACGACTGTATGAACGGTGCACAAATTTTGTTTGGCGTGACAGAAAGGGACAGAACATATTAACTTGCAAACACTGTAGCCAGCCATACCACCCACAGTGCATTGAACCGCAAGAAAGCACGCACAATCGAGAGGGACAGTTTGTTCGTACGCGGTGTTATGACAGTCAGACAGAAGCGACACTAGACTATCCAGACATACTCAGTGGTAACAAATTACCACCAACACACTGCCAACAGCCCATGTGCTACGGTGTCAGGAACGATGTAGTAAAGTGCCAGCATTGTGTGCATCAGGCTCACCAAAGGTGTGTTCCCCTGAATGAGGTAATGGCGACCATGGAAAATTCATACGATTGCCAGGTGTGCACAACGTGTTGTGCGCAATGTAAGGAAATGCAAACGGCCATGCAGAATTCATGTCCCGCCACTGTTTTTACTATAACACTTGTACAATCTACGTCATACCAGTGCCAAGCAAGCACAGAACAGGGAAAACGTACAGATGCAAAACAACAGCCAATAACACATCAGCACATTTTTAATCGTTACAGATGTTCGCGGGCTTACAGACAGAGGGCCTCCAGGCCTTCCTCGAGGATTGTACAACCTACTCCACCATAATGGAGTTTGCGAGGAAGAGTAGCCTAACTGTGTCGAGGGCAAGCTGGGCGGTGACGTACGACAATTATGGCAATCAATTAACAATTACGGGATGAAATGTACCACATTTTTATCAACATTCCAGTGTCATTGTAATGGTACGTTCTCCTCGCTACATGTATGCAGTCACGCAGTACTTGACGAACAGTCGGCCTACGAAACTCTAATAGCTTCCACAATGCGAAAGATACACTTGATACAATAGTACACCCAAGTATGACAGTGACCGAAGTACTGGAGGTAGTAGCATGTACAGTCCTACTGGAGTACCGAAGAGCATTAGCACCACTAATTCATAGCTCATTAGAGGCATTCATACGCTCTATAATTATCTTGGACAACACCAAGCGCGAAAAACAAGACTGCAGGAGAGTACATCGCACAAAACCGCAAGCAAGTTGGGCAGAAGCAAAGTAAATTACAGCAGGGTGGTAACAATGGTGTGACTCTGAAGGACACACCCCCCATTGTGTCACAATCGCCAAAACCAAGTGAACCCATGGTAACCAACAATGGGAAACGGATAGGAAAAAAAAAAACAAAGAAGCAGCCTGACCCATTCAAAAACTGCCCAGGCGAGCAGTAGCACTGGCACTGTGATTGCCCTGGAATGAAGAGGGGAAAGGCAGTGGATGAGAAGGACAGTCCACCGCCATCGGGAAACGAGCGGAAGGGGTAGGTCGACCAGACGTCACCTCCTCCAGTACTGACGAGGTGATCCAGACTCTCACCCCACAACAGTACCTACTGCAGCAGCTCCACACATATAAACAACCTACACCAAGTAAGTTCATATGCATTCCAGTGTATATCAACAGTGCGAAGTGCTATGCCCTTATTGACATGAACGCACCCCACAACTTTGTAAGGCCAGGGTANGCCGCACCCCACAACTTTGTAAGGCCAGGGTATGTTGATGTGAGAGATCTGCGGCCTCCAAGTGAAGCCATTAATTTAGCCACAACCAACAATAGCGAGGAAACCATGGGAGAAGCCAACATCACGGTATGCATATGCGACTTCGAGACAAGCATGGTGGGGCTCGTCATCAACGAGCTACATGATGATGTCAATCTCGGTCTCCCAAGGCTATATGAAAAAANCAACCTACACCAAGTAAGTTCATATGCATTCCAGTGTATATCAACAGTGCGAAGTGCTATGCCCTTATTGACATGAACGCACCCCACAACTTTGTAAGGCCAGGGTATGTTGATGTGAGAGATCTGCGGCCTCCAAGTGAAGCCATTAATTTAGCCACAACCAACAATAGCGAGGAAACCATGGGAGAAGCCAACATCACGGTATGCATATGCGACTTCGATACAAGCATGGTGGGGCTCGTCATCAACGAGCTACATGATGATGTCAATCTCGGTCTCCCAAGGCTATATGAAAAAANACAAGCATGGTGGGGCTCGTCATCAACGAGCTACATGATGATGTCAATCTCGGTCTCCCAAGGCTATATGAAAAAAATTCGATAGTTGAACCAGGAGCTAGGAGTGAGTGAAGTGATTTGGACGGCACTTAACATCGAGGTCTTGAGATCTGATGAGGAAGATGTGAGGTGATTATGGAGCAGTGCCANGTGATTTGGACGGCACTTAACATCGAGGTCTTGAGATCTGATGAGGAAGATGTGAGGTGATTATGGAGCAGTGCCGGAATGAATAGGTGTGGGAAACAGGAGATCCTCAAGAAAACCCGCCGACCAGTGGTATCATCTGGCACAATTTCTACATACAAAAATCAGGGATGACCCGGCCGGGGTGCAGCTAGGAGAATCCATTCCGGCACAAGGGAACATAGAACAGTCTACAATCTAGACCTCCATCCTGGCTACTGGGCATCAAGTATCAAGCTTGACGATCTGGGTCACAGTGGTACCACCATCTTTCCATGATGTGGTACAGGAGTGCGGGAGGAACGACGGGATGTATTTGCAGCTGCGGATCCGTTATGATGTACCAACATCGTGGAGCATGCAATACCAACAGAACATGACAGGCCAATTTTTACTCCACCACACAGCTACATTAGCCACCAGAGTTAGATCATCCGAGAAAAGATACGTGAGATGTTAGCTGAGGGTGTCATCGAACAGACAGAAAGCCACTAAAATTCAGCAATCACATTGGTGCCAAAAAAAGACAGAATATGGTGTTTCTATATCAATTTTCAACCCATCAAATTGGTCCCCGAAAATGCCCCCCTCCCTACATCAGCATTAAGGATGTGCTTAACATCTTAGGAAAAACCAAAATAATGTCAACTCTAGGATCTGTACAGTGGCTAATGGCAGGTTCCAGTGAAGCCAGAAGACAGACACAAAACTGCATTCAGTGTGCCAGATGGAAGACGGTTTCAATTCTGTGCGATGCCATTCTGCGCTACACAAGAAAAAAAAAGGAGTGGTAGTCATAAACTGTTCCCTGATGTTTAGAAGGAAGTGTAGGGGAAAAGCCTGTTATCTCTTACATCATCACTCCTCTCCCTTCTCTCTCTTTATCAATAAGCCCTCTCCAGTAAGCAACATTGCTAGCAGATGGATACATTTCTCCAAGCCTTCTTTGTTTCCTTGAAAGTTGAGGATTGGGACAAGAAGAGGAGGGGGGGGAGAAAGGAAGAAGTGCCGTTTTTAGAGGTGTCACATTCCAGCACTGCAAAAAAAAAAAAAAAAAAAAAAAAAAAAAAAAAAAAAAANCCACAATGTTTTGGCTTTTAGCGCCACGCCACAAGTTATTTAATTAAAGTATTTTCCAAACATATCACAATCACCACATATTAATGTTAAAAGAATAATTTGTTACACATTTAGTAACCTTAAATAAATTTAATACAACAAGTTTATCTGTAACCATTAAATCTTGTCTTCACACTTTGTTATTGTTCAATTCTTCCATAGGTTAAATATAACATTTAATAAATTTTACCTGCATTGGTTTAATGAAGTTGCAAGCAAAAGGCAATTATTCAAAATATAACCAAATACTGGAACAGATATTTAAATTGTACAATCGGTACCGGAACCAATATTTTTTGTTATTCGACCCATCCCTTTTGTTTGTCATTTAAATTCAGTAATTTATTTATAATCCATTAATGTGGTAATTTAAACTATGATGACATACCTGGTTTTGTCGCTGAAGATTGTAAAATAAGAAATTAAGAAAACACGGGAACAAGAAAATAGATTGGGGGAGGTGGCGCCACCTTTTCATGGGCCTACAGACGGCAACATGGCAAATTCAGCTCTGCATGGAAGGGCCCGATTGACACTTTCGGGGTTGGTCACAGGGCTCGTAAGATGAAGTTAATGTCCGGAGGGCGCCAGATAATCATTTATGGGAATCCGCTTGGGTTAGCATAGACTTTTGAGGTGGGTCGCGTTCGAAAAGCCCAGCCTAATGGACCCTGCGCCCCGTGTCTTAACGAGGTCGCGTGTGATGACTGATGTTGTCGGCTAGGTAGGCAACATAACATACACACACTCCTGAACTGAACTGAACTGTGGTATTGTGGCTCCCTAGCACCCTGTTCCAATGCACTGGCTTAAAACACTTCAATTACACAAGGCAGGTACTTCATGGTTATAAGGGGCCGTCGCTCTGAAGCTGCCCGTGAAGTGAGAATAAGGTACACATACACATCAGTTTCAAGGAAATACCAGTTCTATTTGAGAAAGTCCGGATGAGATGGTACATAAAAGTGAATCAAGCATGCGTCACTAGACCCGGCACTGGCCTAAGCTGCTGGAATAAAGCATCGACAGACGCTGGATATAATGCAAGGGGGCCACGAGTCTGCTGCGGAAGTGGAGTGAATGAAATGTAACACACAGCCCTTGAAAAATACAAAACCAATTGCACAATGTTAATCACTGTTTACATTATCATAACAAAATGTAATAAAAATTATGTCATAATTTTTATGGCATTTTCAAATAATTTCATTGCAAGTCTTTTCACTACCTGTAAAGCAAATACACACATAGAACCCTTGTATACACCGATAAAATGATTAATTAAAATAGCTTTTTAATTAGTATTCAGAATACGTTAATTGTCACGAGAATTTAGAGTTTAAGTGTCCCACTACCAGAGTCAAAACAAGTGTTTCTAATGTAATATTTATGGCACTTATTAAGGATCTGACTTATTGCTGGCATCTTCCTTTAATGAGTGTTACACAATGCTTCAATTGGATTTCTTAATAGTTACGAGATTAATTATATCCCATCGACCACGTGGTCGGCACTTGCACTACTTTGTTATTTGTGTAGGGATTTTCCAACATTCATTTGTTTTATTGTTAAAAATTACAGTGGTAATAATGAAATGTATGTTATGCCGTTTAATAATGCTGTGACATAATTACGTCTTGTGGCACTGAAAGTTATTGCACTGACTTCGGCGGCATACCTTGGACGCGTAGCCTCCGGTCGTGTGGCTGGTGTTTGGTGTAGGTAGTTCCTACCTGCTCCGCTAGGTGGTGTGCGCAGGACGACAAGAGCTCTGGAGGAAACTGCGGTCAGCATCAGAGCTGCACCAACAGAGAAAGCTGGTGTATCTGCACTACACTTCACAGACTACACAATTTTTGGTTGAAAGAAACAAACCTATTAAGTCTCAAGTTCGTTCCACCAAAAAAGGGGATCAAATCGGATCCAGTTAGGTGTAGGTTAACATGTGAATGTGTAGCATACTGACATTGTATCAACACTAAAGTGTGGGCACTCTCGAGTAGCATTTCTGTACTACCTACAATCATTTGTTATTGTTTATTTTCTTACCCACTTATATTACACCATCGCCCAATTAAAATAAGATAATTATGCATTGTAATGGCAGACTGTAGTGCTGAGACACCATTTTCACAAGAGGCCTTTTCAGTAGAGGTGGGACGAACCCAGATTTTGGCA
The DNA here is from genome assembly GCA_002778355.1 of Clitarchus hookeri. Classification (NCBI taxonomy): domain Eukaryota; kingdom Metazoa; phylum Arthropoda; class Insecta; order Phasmatodea; family Phasmatidae; genus Clitarchus; species Clitarchus hookeri. The sequence continues at coordinate 233,056 of NQII01003191.1, forward strand.
CTGAACCAAACTAGAACTTGACCAAGAATAATTTTATTGAACCAAACTTGAACCGAACCATCAAAACTGTCCATGAACCAAACTCTAACCGAAACATACTATAATTCATCAAACTCGAACCAAACTTTAAAAAATGCCTTATCCACACATATATGCCTCCACAGTTCAGCCCTTAATTGTTCAAGGATATAACAAAAAACAAACATGTGGAACCACCTTGAAAAGACAGTGTGCACACACAAGTTTCTGCATATTAAGTTCTAAATATCAATTACAGTGGTTCTGTGGATCATGTTAGCAGTGCTGCCCACTCAAGTAATGAGAGTTTGGTTACTGGTCATTTGGACTTTGCTACGACGTGCAAAGTGAATACAACATATATACATACAAACTTCACAGTTCTGCCCCTGTTTTATCAAGCATATAACACAAACATATATATCAATATTCACAATTTCACTGCTAATTGTTTAAACATGTAACACAAACAATAAGCACATACATGTACAACCTGCATGCACAGTTTCAACATTAATAGTTCCAAAATGTAACTGCCAAATTTTTTCTAATTTGAAAAAAGGTACAACATTAACTTACCATTAGCTTTTGGTTCTTATACATTTGATTGATAGATAATTGTAAATGTAACGGCCAAATTTTTCTAATTTGGGGGAAAAAGAAGGTACAAAGCTAACTTGCTATTAACTTATTTGGTTTTTATACACGTGATTGATAGATAATTTATTAAAACACTGAGGAATTTATCTTTACAGTCATTTTAGAAGTATGCGAAAACCACAAATTAGCAACACAATAAAAATATTAATTGAAAAAATCCTTTTTCAAAAACATAAGCAAATCACTTGTTTTGTGTACACTCATGCAGTAAATTAATAAAGGAAAGCGTCCAGTTTTACATATTATAGGGTTCAAGGTAATGTTGTCATCACAGCTTAAAAAAAAAAAGACACACACATGACTAGTTCAGTAATTTTCCAACTTCTTAGAAGTGAAATAAATTTGTTTCAAAGTTCATAAATGATGTTCGTTTTTGCCAAATTATCGAATTGAACACAAACTAATATAAATTTTTCGAACCGAACTAGAACTGATCTTTTACATGGCAATCAATTATGAACAGAACCAAACCAAACCGAACTTAACCGTAAAGTACAGGTTCGGTTCGAAATTCAAACGTTCGACCTATCTCTACTTTTCAACCTTAATGCCTAATAAACTCACCATAACTATAATGTGGGATTACATCGTCCACATGCACACTGGCGCAGTACTTGTGTGTCGGGGTGCATGTCAGGTTTGGTCTCGGGAACATGAGGAGGTAAGACATTGATTTCCTTAGTGGTTTCTTCCCTTTCTTCATCAGGTAACCACAAAGTGAAATATTTCATATTGCAGCAGGTGCTGATCTGTTGCAAGCCACTGAAAGTTACCCACAAAGCACAATAAAAAAACTGATTAATAATGGTGAGATTTCTTCACACTGGAGTATGTTCCTTTTGTGACTAGAATGGATGATATAGTATAGATCATTTAATAGCACCTCTTCCAGACTATTACCAAATTGTAGTCGATATGTAGGATGGAACTCCTGTCGAAAAAACTTTAGAAAATCTAACTACTTGAATCATATGAATCACAAGTAAAATAGTGAGACTGTGAATTCAGTGGCATTTCAAGCAAACTGAAGAACAAAGAAAATAAAAATCTTAAGAGAAACTGTAAAATGACAAACAAATATTGGATATGTGCTTCTGATCTCACTTGGCAGGATCATGACCAGAGAAATTTTTATGCCACTAAAAAAAGATTCGTAAAGAAAAATTTTAAATTGTCACAAGTAATTACTAGGGCCCCAATTTCACGGTAAATAAAACAAGCTGATTTTGTCATTAAAATTTCATAATTTCGTCAAAAGGATATTTTCATTTCATCAAATAAATTTTATAGCAAAAAAAACATGCATTATTATGAGAACATGAATCTGTTTTTTTTTTTTTTTTTAACGATTTTACTCAAACTAAATGGAATTTGTTATTCATTCTTTTAATCAGTGCATATTTAAGTGGGGAAAAAAAAAATGAAACTATAAGGATGGAAGGACAACCTTACGAGAGTACGATTGTCATGTGGTCACATCATAGTAATTTTTGTGTGACAAATCTTTTACAGTACACTCCCGTTTATTCGTGCTTCTCTTTAACGATTTTCGGCTCATCCATGCAGGTTTCTGGTTTTTTTCAAAGTTCACTCTAAGCGGTAAGGCGATCCTGTAATGCGTGTCGTTTAACAAGCAGCGGTACCATGTACGTCTATCGCTGTGCTGCGTGAGCTGATGTTTATCTCTTTAAACTGTCAGCCTGTCACAGAGACCTGTGCGAGTCATCCATTTCCGCCCGTTGAAGCACGTATCTGATCGCACTCATCTCAGTTGCCACCCCAACACCACGTCTTGCATTGCAAGTTTATCGGTCACTCGGGCAAGGTTGTTCACCGTTTGTAGTGCCATTTTCGCAACATCAACAAAGCGTAAAAGGACAGTAGTTTTAACTACCGTGGAAAAGTTAGAGATAATAAAAAAATTTTGTGCATGGTTTTTTATAAACAAAAAAAATTGCAGACCTTTTCAAAAAAGGCACGGTTCAACTTTTCTTACATTTTTTCATATTACGTGTTTAAATGTTTACAAAAAACTTAACAGTTCAGAATTTTTAAGCTTTTGTATGCACGTGCATGTGAAGTCAGTAAAATTTAAATAAGCTCCTAGTAATTAAAGATGTATAGAAATCTAGGACGTTTCAACCCAGTCTAAAGACTGAATGAGAAATAAGCCTACACATGATAGAGGTGAGTGCTTAAGTTTTTGTAAAATTCATTATGGTTGTCATAAACTTTGAAATGAATTAATTTAGACTTTTTTAAAATGGGTTTTCCTTGTTTAAGCAACAGTGAACTTCAGGTTTTGCATTTGTATTGTAAGGGTTATTTTTTTAATGGGGAGTGTACTGTATTATTTAAATGCCAGGTTGCCTAATTTAAGTCCTGTTATTGTCTTTACTGCTTTCAACTCACTCAGCCACCTCAAGGATAGGTCTGTGTGCACATTGAGGAAGCGAAACACACTCACTATACACTGCTCATCACTCAGTGCTGCCCGCCTGGTGCCGGTGCAGGTTGTGTATACTCGATGCCCCGTGAATTACACTACACTTGGTGCAACATAAATATCAGATAAAGTATAGTGTACTCTACTACATACAGTACAGTAAATGAGTGATTTGTGTTTGTTTTGAAATGTATAATGCTTTATTACGATTTTCGGAGCCAATATCACTGTTCCATTAATAGTAAATATGTGTAAATTAGATTATCCGGGTTTTTTAAATACAAATTCGCTTATTTGCGTTTTCTCTGGTCCTGATTAACAAATTGGAAGTTTACTGTACTTTGAGACATTTAAATCTGCTCAAGAACCTTCACTAGACTTTAGAGTTTTACAAGATTTTTACAATCCACAACCTAACTACAAAATACTAGTATATATTTTATTATTGATAAAATAAANCTGATGTTTATCTCTTTAAACTGTCAGCCTGTCACAGAGACCTGTGCGAGTCATCCATTTCCGCCCGTTGAAGCACGTATCTGATCGCACTCATCTCAGTTGCCACCCCAACACCACGTCTTGCATTGCAAGTTTATCGGTCGCTCGGGCAAGGTTGTTCACCGTTTGTAGTGCCATTTTCGCAACATCAACAAAGCGTAAAAGGACAGTAGTTTTAACTATCGTGGAAAAGTTAGAGATAATAAAAAAATTTTGTGCATGGTTTTTTATAAACAAAAAAAATTGCAGACCTTTTCAAAAAAGGCACGGTTCAACTTTTCTTACATTTTTTCATATTACGTGTTTAAATGTTTACAAAAAACTTAACAGTTCAGAATTTTTAAGCTTTTGTATGCACGTGCATGTGAAGTCAGTAAAATTTAAATAAGCTCCTAGTAATTAAAGATGTATAGAAATCTAGGCCGTTTCAACCCAGTCTAAAGACTGAATGAGAAATAAGCCTACACTTGTTAGAGGTGAGTGCTTAAGTTTTTGTAAAATTCATTATGGTTGTCATAAACTTTGAAATGAATTAATTTAGACTTTTTTAAAATGGGTTTTCCTTGTTTAAGCAACAGTGAACTTCAGGTTTTGCATTTGTATTGTAAGGGTTATTTTTTTAATGGGGAGTGTACTGTATTATTTAAATGCCAGGTTGCCTAATTTAAGTCCTGTTATTGTCTTTACTGCTTTCAACTCACTCAGCCACCTCAAGGATAGGTCTGTGTGCACATTGAGGAAGCGAAACACACTCACTACACACTGCTCATCACTCAGTGCTGCCCGCCTGGTGCCGGTGCAGGTTGTGTATACTCGATGCCCCGTGAATTACACTACACTTGGTGCAACATAAATATCAGATAAAGTATAGTGTACTCTACTACATACAGTACAGTAAATGAGTGATTTGTGTTTGTTTTGAAATGTATAATAGGTACTGTGCTTTATTACGATTTTCAAAGCCAATATCACTGTTCCGTTAATAGTAAAAAATGTGTAAATTAGATTATCCGGGNAGGTACTGTGCTTTATTACGATTTTCAAAGCCAATATCACTGTTCCGTTAATAGTAAAAAATGTGTAAATTAGATTATCCGGGTTTTTTTAAATACAAATTCGCTTATTTGTGTTTTCTCTGGTCCTGATTAACAAATTGGAAGTTTACTGTACTTCGAGACATTTAAATCTGCTCAAGAACATTCACTAGACTTTAAGAGTTTTACAAGATTTTTACAATCCACAACCTAACTACAAAATACTAGTATATATTTTATTATTGATAAAATAAAAATACCTCTTACCTAGTAAAAATGTTTTTACAATCAATTGTCTGAAACCTATTTGTTTTAGTTTTCTTGACAAAATAAAATTACAAAATTTTTTTTCCAATCCAGTTGTCTTTTTATTTTTTATATCCTCCACTATCACCAAATCACCTTGCATAAGGCATGGCAGTGTTTAAGCACATGTCTTCNCCTCCATCTCCCCCTTCACTATCAATCTCCCGGGCACAATCTTAAACAGTAACTATTTTTGCCATTTTTGCAACATAAGCAGCAGACTAAAATCACAACCCTCGCTCAATAGTTGCAAATGCTGTGTTTGCTAGTTGTCAAGAACCTAACCAGAAAGCACAGAAGATGGGTACAGTGGGCAGTGTTTACAAATACTGTGCGAATGTTTACTGCGTAATTATTACGTTCCACAAAAAATATATTAATCTGTGTTATATATATGTGTGCACTACACATTTACTTTCGTCAAATTACCAACATTTTGGGTTAGAGATGTTAGTTTATAAATAAAATACATGTAGGCNACTACACATTTACTTTCGTCAAATTACCAACATTTTGGGTTAGAGATGTTAGTTTATAAATAAAATACATGTAGGTGTGATTCTGCATGTGAACGAGAGCCATAGCGATTCGGCTCGATATATTGAATCGTACGTGCAACAATAATCTTTCCACTCTGCTACCTATCGATTTATGAATTGTTCTCTTGACATAAAAATAAAATTTAGTTAAGTTTTTATAGTCAANTTCCACCCTGTTACCTATCGATTTATGAATTGTTCTCGCGACATAAAAATAAAATTTAGTTAAGTTTTTATAGTCAACAAAGTGATCACCACGCAAATAGTTTTGTTATCCGCATGCATGTTAAGTAAATGAGAGATAATGCTGTATAAAAAATGGAAAATTGTAAAACTTAATGTTTGTAAGTTTTCACGGTAAAAGCAGCTCACACTATGGTTTTAGATAAACCTAAACAAGCAATTTCATCAATGTTTCGCAAATACGGGAATTATTACAAAATTTTGCGAATGAACATAATTTCTCAGTATTTCGCAATTCACAAAAATTTCTAGGCCCAAGTAATTACGACTTCAAATAACAAAAATATCTGTCTCAGAATAGCAAAATATTAACGTGTAACGTGCTATGTCGTGTATAACAAATGTAAAATAATAACCATAAGAACTATCAATACAGATATTGTTAAAAATTCATAAAGGTGACCTAAATATCGTTATAGGCCTAGATTGTAAACATTCGTACAAAATGGTTTTTTGAAATATTACAACATTTTTTGAACAGCTGAAAACAGTAAACTAAGCATTTGACAGTTAAAACTTAATCCATGGCAGTGTTTATGTTTACATGTAGTGTAAGGATACGTAATCGTAAACAAAATGTATAACTTAAGCAGGGCTTCAGAAAAGTATGAAGTAACCGTGAATGATCTCTACAGAGAGCTGCTTAGAGATAATAAAAAACACAATGACCAAATGTGATATGGGCGGCAAATGTAAAGTGTTGCGGTCGCAAAGCAGTGTCTTGATAACTTGGGTGCAACAGTATTTTGAATGCAATAAAAATTATCCACACATTTCTTGCTACGACTAAATACATGAAATAAATTTTCACTGTAATTACTATCACTAACTGTATCATATTTCTGGTTACCTTCATGGAATGAATATCAAGAATGAAATTTAATTGTTAAAATAAAACATCTAATTAATTTTTCAATCTCACATGTTGTAATATCAAATGCATATTTTCCCAGAGTTCATTTTAGNAAATAAAACATCTAATTAATTTTTCAATCTCACATGTTGTAATATCAAATGCATATTTTCCCAGAGTTCATTTTAGTGTAGAGGAACATTAATATCTACTATATCCATTGCATTTGTGTCTTGTTCTTGTATTTCAACGTTCTGTCACCGGCATGCTGAAAACAGTGTATAATTTGCACATTAAAGTTAGTATGTAATTCATATAAAACAGTAAATGACCCCAGTAGGAGTGAGTTTCAAGCTGCAAGTTAATACTCTCCAGAGCTGAGGGGACAAGGCGAGGATCTGGAATGTGGACTTAGTGGCCTGAAAAAGAGGGGGGATGGGAGTTAAGCTTCAAAGAGTAGGTATGTTTGTTGTGTGTGTCTCCTTAAATGTGGCAACACTGCTTGTGTGTCAGGGAGCCGCAGGGGTACTCCCTCCCACCCGCTGTGCCTCCTTCGTCCTATTGTTTTCTTTCCTGGGAAGTAGTGGTCAGACATTGGTGGAGCTCTTGTTTTAAGTTACAGCAGCTGTACTATAGTGTCCTTGCAACCTCTTTACTTCCTGTTTTATTGTTAATATACTGAAACCACATGAAGTTTACCAAATGTAACCTGGTGCTACTTGCACTACATATAAGCAGAAATAAAAAACATACTATAATGTAACAATATTTAATTGCTTTAAAATATTTTCCAGTATAGCTATAAAAAATAAGTAATAAAATATATGACTAGAACATGTAGCAAAAATGTTTAAACAAATAATTTAGAATACAAGGCAAGTAACAAACAAATGTTCAATAAACAAACATTTACATAAAATATTACATGAATGTATGCTATGAGCCATTAACAGAGAATACAGTAAAATCCTTTTAAGAAGTTTGCTGTTATAAAGTTTTCCTACTTAATAAGCTTTAAAAAGTCTATTAAAAATACATAATTTTTCCCTTTTAAGAAGTTTTCCTGTTTACTAATCACATATTTTTCAGTATTTTCCTGAAACATCTTAATAGGGTTTCACTGTATATATTGTGCTATATTACAAACACATTAAGTACTATAAGACTGAAAAATACAGAGAGATGTGATGTGAAGTTTGTGCGCTCATGGGTCACTGGAGGAAAAAAANAAGTACTATAAGACTGAAAAATACAGAGAGATGTGATGTGAAGTTTGTGCGCTCATGGGTCACTGGAGGAAAAAAATCCATCCACATTTCTGGCATGGGAACAAGGTCAAACCAAACCTTACCCAGGTGGTTAACACAATTTTTAAACTTGGGATCCTAATACTTGCACCAACCATAGCTTGGTATAAGAATAGTTGTGAACCAACCAGATTGCAATATTACAATTCTGTGTGATCAAACAGAAAAAGAAACTTTGCCTGGCAGCAATTGTCAGAGATGCAACATTCAAAGGGAGTTGATTTATATAAATAGTCAAGTTATTTAAGCAGGTTCAGCATCAATTGCAGCTGCACAACATGGCAACGTTACATATTCTTCCAGTGGCTTGGCCCTCCTTGTATCACTCTCCATTCTTCCTCACTCCCATAGCTGCGAACACACTACCAGGTTCTTGGACACAGGTGAAACAAGAAAACCACACAATGCAGGTACAACTAGAAACACACGTCACATGTTAATTATCTCTTTTCTTTACAAATGGTGCAGAGAATGCCAGCAACAAGTTTCACATCCATACACTGGTGGTAATCATTACTGTGTAACTATCACAGAATCTCTCCATCTGTTTTTACAGCAACAAGGTGTCTCACCATTCTTACAGATAACTTAGATTTATACCACAGTATTATCTTGTGTCCCATACACACACATGTACAAACATATGTATAATTAACACAATACATTTAGAAATTACATGAATCTCGAATTGTGACTGTATTCTACCCAGAAAAACATTGGCACTATTACTGTGCACATGTATAAAATACACAAAATTTGATTATGCATAAAAATTAACCAAGTTGAAGGAATAATTCCTATGTCGAACCTATTAATACCAATGTTCAGTCTTAAGAACATCTAATAGCTCTATCTAAATCAATATTTTTTTTAAAATGTGTAAAAATACTGTTTATTGATAGAATAATTAAAACTAAATAATGACTTAAAAATATATATGTCTTGTTCGTGGTACCTAAATGGACACCATGTAAAATGAAGGTATATTTAAACTTAAACTATTTTTAGGTATACATGGCAAAAATTATTATATAAATGACTTTTCTGGTGGCCAGTCACATTTTTGGCTTAGGTACATTATTTATCGCTCTCTATAATATTACACTCTATTTGAAACCACACACACAAACTTTAGTAATAAAAAATGTGTGGTACAATTTAAACACTATATATTATTGAAGAACTAGCAAAGCTAACTATGTTATAGCAACATTTTATTTATAAAAAATTAACACTGAAATTAAAAAGGATTTCCAGCACACACTTTTAACAACATTTTAAATGTTCATTTATAATGGCATAGCTTATGGTTATACTCTTATTTGCAATGCCGAAAATTTAGAATAAATACACAGTGCCGGACTTAGAGACCCAGGGCCCTTAGGCAATTACAAAGTCCGGGCCTCCTTTTTGGTAAGTTAACAAAATAACCTATTTTATTTAGGTACACTAAATTTAATCAATAATACACAGGAAATGCTTCATATATATATATATAAATTCGAAATTAATAAAAATAAAAAACTTTTAGACCATATTTATCCACTGGGCTAGACTTCTCCTTGACTAAATTGCTAGATCAAGGATAGATCAAATATTTTTTACATGGGTCAGTAAAATTACCCAATTTTGGCTACTGTAACAGTAAATAGCATTGTCTTGTCCTGTGTCCTCTATTAATTTAATTACTGTTGTATATTTGTACTTTCCTATTTGATTTTCTTGGTAAATAAAATTTAAAAAAAGTTTGTCCCCTGGCCAGAGCCCCTCCGAGGCTAGTGCCCTAGGCAGGAGTCTTGTTCGCCTAGGCGGAAGTCCGGCACTGAATACGCACTTTAGTAACTAGCAATGGGAATAAAATGTGTGAATACAACAGAACAACATTTAAACGCAGAATGTAATCAGCAATTTTAAAAGAGCTACAATTCTGCATTCATTATGTCACTTAATGCTGCAACATACCAACAAACAAAAAATAATATAAAAAATGTTGCCTTATTGTAATGGCTTACAGCTTTTGAAAATTATTACTACTTTAACATGAAATTATTCACAAACAAATAAACACAATATCAAAATGAAAATAACTAACAGAATTTTTGCCACATTACACTGACATAGATAAGTACACTGAATGCAATATCTCAACACTTTCAGACTCACTTTAATTTTCGATTTCAGGTGTTGCAAGCAAANAGTACTATAAGACTGAAAAATACAGAGAGATGTGATGTGAAGTTTGTGCGCTCATGGGTCACTGGAGGAAAAAAAAATCCATCCACATTTCTGGCATGGGAACAAGGTCAAACCAAACCTTACCCAGACAGTTAACACAATTTTTAAACTTGGGATCCTAATACTTGCACCAACCATAGCTTGGTATAAGAATAGTTGTGAACCAACCACATTACAATATTACAATGCTGTGTGATCAAACGGAAAAAGAAACTTTGCCTGGCAGCAATTGTCAGAGATGCAACATGCAAAGGGAGTTGATTTATATAAATAGTCAAGTTATTTAAGCAGGTTCAGCATCAACTGCAGCTGCACAACATGGCAACGTTACATATTCTTCCAGTGGCTTGGCCCTCCTTGTATCACTCTCCATTCTTCCTCACTCCCATAGCTGCGAACACACTACCAGGTTCTTGGACACAGGTGAAACAAGAAAACCACACAATGCAGGTACAACTAGAAACACACGTCACATGTTAATTATCTCTTTTCTTTACAAATGGTGCAGAGAATGCCAGCAACAAGTTTCACATCCATACACTGGTGGTAATCATTACTGTGTAACTATCACAGAATCTCTCCATCTGTTTTTACAGCAACAAGGTGTCTCACCATTCTTACAGATAACTTAGATTTATACCACAGTATTATCTTGTGTCCCATACACACACATGTACAAACATATGTATAATTAACACAATACATTTAGAAATTACATGAATCTCGAATTGTGACTGTATTCTACCCAGAAAAACATTGGCACTATTACTGTGCACATGTATAAAATACACAAAATTTGATTATGCATAAAAATTAACCAAGTTGAAGGAATAATTCCTATGTCGAACCTATTAATACCAATGTTCAGTCTTTAAGAACATCTAATAGCTCTATCTAAATCAATATTTTTTTTAAAATGTGTAAAAATACTGTTTATTGATAGAGTAATTAAAACTAAATAATGACTTAAAAATATATGTCTTGTTCGTGGTACCTAAATGGACACCATGTAAAATGAAGGTATATTTAAACTTAAACTATTTTAGGTATACATGGCAAAAATTATTATATAAATGACTTTTCTCGTGGCCAGTTACATTTTTGGCTTAGGTACATTATTTATCGCTCTCTATAATATTACACTCTATTTGAAACCACACACACAACTTTAGTAATAAAAAATGTGTGGTACAATTTAAAGACTATATATTATTGAAGAACTAGCAAAGCTAACTATGTTATAGCAACATTTTATTTATAAAAAATTAACACTGAAATTAAAAAGGATTTCCAGCACACACTTTTAACAACATTTTAAATGTTCATTTATAATGGCATAGCTTATGGTTATACTCTTATTTGCAATGCCGAAAATTTAGAATAAATACACACAGTGCCGGACTTAGAGACCCAGGGCCCCTAGGCAACTACAAAGTCCGGGCCTCTTTTTTGGTAAGTTAACAAAATAACCTATTTTATTCAGGTAGACTAAATTTAATCAATAATACACAGGAAATGCTTCATATATCATTAAAAATTCAAAATTAATAAAAATAAAACACTTTTAGACCATATTCGTCCACTGGGCTAGACTTCTCCATGACTAAATTGCTAGATCAAGGATAGATCAAATATTTTTTACATGGGTCAGTAAAATTACCCAATTTTGGCTACTGTAACAGTAAATAGCATTGTCTTGTCCTGTGTCCTCTATTAATTTAATTACTGTTGTATATTTGTACTTTCCTATTTGATTTTCTTGGTAAATAAAATTTAAAAAAAGTTTGTCCCCTGGCCAGAGCCCCTCCGAGGCTAGTGCCCTAGGCAGGAGTCTTGTTCGCCTAGGCGGAAGTCCGGCACTGAATACGCACTTTAGTAACTAGCAATGGGAATAAAATGTGTGAATACAACAGAACAACATTTAAACGCAGAATGTAATCAGCAATTTTAAAAGAGCTACAATTCTGCATTCATTATGTCACTTAATGCTGCAACATACCAACAAACAAAAAATAATATAAAAAATGTTGCCTTATTGTAATGGCTTACAGCTTTTGAAAATTATTACTACTTTAACATGAAATTATTCACAAACAAATAAACACAATAGCAAAATGAAAATAACTAACAGAATTTTTGCCACATTACACTGACACAGATAAGTACACTGAATGCAATATCTCAACACTTTCAGACTCACTTTAATTTTCGATTTCAGGTGTTGCAAGCAAANAGATAAGTACACTGAATGCAATATCTCAACACTTTCAGACTCACTTTAATTTTCGATTTCAGGTGTTGCAAGCAAAAAAGTAACGATGCGTGCTGTACTTAAGTCTACACAACACTTGTTTCGTTGTCACAGCCAATGAGCTATAGTCTATATGTTCGACTGGAATAATATGAACCAATTATCACTTAGACCAGTAAGATGGTTTGCAAGTCATTTAGCCACAGGTAAGATTATTGGTTATTGAGCTTCGCAGTGTGCAGTACAGACCAAGAATTACCTACACATGCGCAATGCACACAATTATGTACACTGGGTCTGATTGGGTTAAAACTAATGAATCATGATTCCTGGTAGAATTTTAAACAAAAACTATATTACTCCAGTACAATTTAATATACCAAGAAAACACTTATTTCAGGATTTAAAAATTCCAAAGCATGGCTTTAAATTATAGTTACAAGCCCATTTGAGTAATATTATAAATCAGAAGAAACATGTTACGTACCAATACATTTTTAATTTCTAAATGAATACCAACCCTGATAATTTAATACCACTAAAACTTCAATGCAATTCTTGGATATGATGGGTGAAAACATCAATTACTATAAAAATGAATTAAAATAAGTATTACAATTAAATTCAATTATGAGTTCTCATTCAGAAGATATGGTTGACGGTACTAAAAAAAATAGTACCAGATAAATTATTCAACATTTATTTGTTTGGAGATGTTCAGAACTGTTAAAGTGTAATTTTAATTGTCAGCAATACTGCAGTATTGTGTTTCAATACATCGTCAAGAAGACATTTATTTGTTAAAAAATAAATATACTAAAACAACTGTCATGAATTCAAACCGTAATGCTATTTCCACAAAATAAAAAAAATTTAATCAACATGTTATGGCTCAGTTGAGTTGAATTTCTTATGCTAAAAAAGGTAAAAATTATGTTGCATTCTGATGATGATCATGCGCACACAGAAAAACTTCAAGAAAGTGATTCCTACAGCTTACGGAAGTTTGTAATCAAAATTACTTTCAAGGCCAAAGGAAGGTAAGATATTGTTAATGGAAAATCAGAACTTGAAAACCTCACGAAAAAAAAGGAGAAAAATTGGATGTTCAAGCTCAAAAGGTTATTGTTATTACTGTTGATCAAAAAATGGTAAGTCACATTCTTCATTGCAAAAATTCCAGCCAAATGTTAAAAAAGTTATGCTTGTTTGAAGGGGAAGAGAGAGAAAAAAAAAAAAAATCATGTGTGCGTGTACTTATGTACATGCATTAGAAGTTATACTTCTTTGGCGTGACTAAAATAAAATTTTATTACGTACGCAAATAATTTATGTAAGTATAAAAATTATAAAATTACCAAAGAAAGATCTTAAATATAATTATTAAAGGTTTGATTAAAGAATATAATTAAATACTTACAAAAATTAACCTCAAATACTTGAAAACACTTTCAAAATTTTACTATACAATTTTTGCCACTAACAAATTTTTCCCAGCACAATGTAAGTAAAGTTAATTAATAAGATATATATATATATATGCAATGAATTACTGTCATAAATAAAATGTTTTTCAATTTGCTTATTACATGAACTGATTTTCTGTCGGTTTTAAATATAATCACGTGCTATGTTGTGTANAATGTTTTTCAATTTGCTTATTACATGAACTGATTTTCTGTCGGTTTTAAATATAATCACGTGCTATGTTGTGTACCTTGCATTTGTATATATAGCTAGACGGTATGCGCATGCGCGTTGGGTCATATCCCTACCACGTTCACTGTCAAATTTCGTTACACTGTTGCACACTTAACTTTTACCCTCAACATGCCAAAAGAAGTATAACTTCAAAAAAAAAAAAAAAAAACTGATGGATACTGGCAAGATTTCTTCACACTGAAGTATGTTCGTGATGAAAAGACCTCTTTTGTGACTATGAAACAATCAGTTCCTGACAAAATAAGTATTGATCATTTAATATTACCTCTTCCAGACTATTACCAAATTGTAGTTGATATGTAGGATGGAACTCCTGTCGAAAAAACTTTAAAAAATCTAACCACTTGAATCATATGAATCACAAGTAAAATAGTGAGACTGTGAATTTACAGTGGCATTTCAAGCAAACTAAAGAACAAAGAAAATAAAAATTTTAAGAGAAACTGTAAAATAACACAAAAATATTGGCTATGTGCTTCTGATCTTACTTAGCAGGATCACGTCCAGAGAAATTTCAAAAATGCACGAAAAATTTGGAAAATATTGCGGAATTTTTAAAAAGAAAAATTAATAAGAAAAATACTTTTTCTTCTTTCAAAAAAAGAAAACAAATGCAAATACCAGCAATAAAGTATCTTCTCTCACATATATATAAAAATTAAAAATTTGTTGTTGAATCAGGATGTACATCACATACATATTGACACAAGCACATCTAAAATAGTGACTGTAAAAAATGATCAGTCAATGGAAGTGTATGGTATTGGAAGCATATAAATGTAAAATTTCACACTAAAAGTTCTGTACATTCCAAAGTTAAGCACAAACTTGATCTCAGTAAAATCAATTACTGGAAATAATAGAGTCGTGGTATTCATAAATGAAAAAGTAAATATTTTTAAAGATGGTAGTACTATTGCAAAGGTATTAAATTACAAAATGGTTTGTATACCATAAAGGTAAAATTAAAATTAGATGAAAATTCAGTTTTTGTTACCAATACTGAAAATAGGCATCAGAAACTTGGATACCCTGGTAAAAATTCTATAAAAAAAATTATAGAAATAAACTGATAGGCTTAACAATCACAGAACAAGACATTAAAAAATTAACTTCTGCATGCAAAGTGTGCACCACAGAGAGACACATTTTTAATTTAAGACTACAATACAATGAGCTGAAAGGCCACTATAACTGACTCACTCCGATTTTATTTGTCTAGTGGAAACTAAAACAAGGAAAGGAAAAATAATACATTCCGATGTTTTAGATTACTCTACTCATGTCACTATGGTATAGCTTTTTAAATACAAAACTAAAATTTTGGAAAAATTAAATGCATCTACTACCCACAAAGAAGCAGAAAAAAACTTGAAAATATCAAAAATAAGATGTGACAATGCAGGAGAAAATTATGGAAATCATGTGAAAGAATGGTGTATGAGGAAAGAAATCATTCTTGACTAAGACAATCGCCCATACTTCATCAGCCAAATGCAAAGGCCAAGAGACTTTGGAAGAACAATTTTTGATAATGTGAAAGCACTTATTTTAAGACAAAACTAGATTATGAATTGTGGGGAGAAGCAGTACAGACAGCTAGCTATTTATTTTATAAATAGAAGCCCTTCAAATAACATAGATGTAACTCTAATAGAAAAATGGTCTGGAAGAAAACCAAATGGCTCAGACACCCAGTTTTATGGTTACACCAAGAAATTGGGTAACAAAAAAATTAGGACTAAGTATTGAAACACTTATTTTTGTAGGTTATGTTCTAAGTGGATATCATTTGTGGGCTCCTGAGAGAAGAAAAATCATTACTGTATGTAATGTTATTCTAAAGAAAAATTACGATTTGAAAAATAATTTCCAAAGACAAAGCCTAAAAAAATTGTAAAAATCAGATAATCAGAAGTATAAACAATTAAATATAAAAACAAAATAAAATATGAAAATTAATTTAATGAAGGAAAAACAAGAGTAACAGTAGTAAATGAAAATACCTGTAAAACCTCAAGATAATGTAATGCTGACATATGGTGGGGGGAGACGAAGAAAGAAAGAAAGAAAGAAGAAAAAAGGAAGAACAGTTAACTGCCTATAAGAGGAAAAAGGTTCGCTAGAAAGAGATCAGACATGAAACGTCGTAGATTAAAAGGAAGCCAAGGTCATGAATTACTTCCAAACAAATAAGTTTTCTGCATTAAAGATGATGGAAAATATGTGAGACTGGCTGTATGCAGATGCAAGCAAAAAAGTGAAATTGACTACGAAGAAATTTTTGTCCCATGGTCAGTGCAAATTCATGTCAGACTTTTTTTGGAATAGAAACCATAAAAAAAATCTTTATATTGTAAAATTTGACATAAAAAAGACATTTTTATATGGTGGAATCAAAAACAATGTTTTCATGAAGATACCTGAAGATTATAATGAAAAATGAAAAGTATGCAAACTAAATAAAGTACTTTACGATCTACATCAAACTCCACTAACTTGGTGCAAGAAATTTAAAGATACAATGAAAAACAAAGGTTTTGAACTATTAAAATTTAACTGTGCATCTTTAAAAATCAAGATTGCTTCATTATAATTAATGTGTGTGTTGATGATGAACTAATGAGCAGTAGTGATAAAACTCAAATTAACACATTTGTGTCAAGCTTAAAAGAGTTCATGATGAAAATCTGATCACCTTCTTGGGAACGGAAATACAAAAGGATGAAACCGGAATAAAAATGACTCACGAAAATTACACCAAAAATATGTTGCAAAAATTTGGGATGGAAAATGCAAAGGAAGTAAACACTCCTAGGTTGGAAAAAGGGTGAAATGATAAATCAGAGAGAGCAGCTAGCTACCCCTACAGAGAAGCAGTGGGCAATCTTCTGTATCTGCCAACAAGAACACGTTCAGATATTTTGAATGCAGTAAATATTGTGAGTAGACATATTGAAAACCCACTAAAAAAAAAAAATGCAACAGCTGTAAAAAATAATTTTCAAATATTTAATTGGAACTATGGATAAAGGAATAAAATACTACTCTGGAGCAAACATTGAAAGTTTGCAAGGTTCCTGTGATTCAGACTATGCAGGAGAGACAAATACCAGAGGAAGTACCACTGGCTTTGTGGTGACATATGCTGAAGGACAGACAAGCTGGTGCTCCTGACGTCAGCCGATCATCTCATTGCCCTCAACAGAAGCAGAACACATTGCTACTGCAGACTGTTGTTAATGACACGATGTACCTTAAAAGTCAGTGATCAACAAACTGAAAGCAGTGAAACTAAAACTGTACATTAATGTTAACAACCAAAGTTCAATCAATCTAATTAAGACTGGTACAATTAAAAAGGTTTGTCTGACCCACACACCACCGGTGCTGTTTAGGTGGCCTTAATTTCAGGAAAAAAATGCTGTGATATGTGGATAAATACGACAGATTCTAATTGTCATAAATTTCTGCGATTTTAACACAATTTTTAAAGAAAAAAAGAAATGCCACAGTAATAAAAATATTGGCCAAACTGATAGACTGATATCTTTATTTAAAATATAGATAGTTTGAAGTCAAGAATTTTGGGGCCCAAAAATTTTGAATTTTCAAGGTGTTATTGTAATAATATTTGTTGCAATTTATTCCATATATTCAACTTTATCAATAGTGCAGCAAATGCTACATTACTTGGATGTTCTCAGCTATTAACTTTTTAAGAGCACTACAAAGACATTTCACACACTTATTGCTATACCTTATTTTCAAACTTTTACCTGTATTAAGAATAATATTTGGTGAAAATTGAACTATATAGTCAATGATGTAAGGAACTCAAAGATTATAAACTATACTTCCTGATTAAAATCAAATTGTATATAATAACAAAAAATGTAACTTAATTACAATATAAATATTAATATAATGTACGAGGCTAAGGGAGTTTGCTGTGGAATACCACTGCAGAATACGTAGTATTTATTTGCATAAGGTCCACACCCTTATTTTTAATGACTTAAAAAGAATTAAAAAAAAAAAAAAACAGCATAAAGTCTGTACCAGTCTTTTACAGCAGGTGATGAAATCTTGGCCACCCCTGGAAGAGACTATAATGAGGTGGAAAGTTGCCATCCCTGTCAACAAGGCTTCGAACTTGAACCGTCTACTCTCTCTGGTCGATTGGGAAAGTTGAAGGGGGAAGGGAAAGGTCGCTGAATGAAGACGTAATGGTAAACGCTTGCGGGTGTAGAAGGGGGGAGGGAAAGGTCGTTGAATTAAACGAAGTAATGGCAAACGCAGTGGACCAGCGATCGTGCAGTTTGAGAGAAGTCACTTCAGTTGAATGACAAAGAAGTAAGTTTAGCATAAGGAGCGGGAAAGTCCTACACTGAACAGTTCAAGTTGCGAGTCATAAACTTTACTGAAGAACATGGAAACAGGGCTGCTGGATGTGAATTTGATGTACAAGAGAAAAGTGTGTGACAGTGGCAAAAGATAAAGGAACAGTTGCGAACAACTAATGAAATGAGGCATGCATTCCGTGGTCCTAAGACTGGGAAGTTCCTGGAGCTTGATGCACAAGTTTAAAATGTCATCCGGGAGTTGAGAAACAATGCCTGCACTGTCTCGCATGAAATGGTGCAAGTAAAGGCGCAGGAAATTGCTAGTTCAATTTAAGGCTAGTCGTCGAAGGGTTACACAGTTCACGAGGTGGGAAAACCTTTCTCTACGACGCAGAACCCTGAACCAGAAATTGCCAAAAGACCACAGCNCGCACAAGTTTAAAATGTCATCCGGGAGTTGAGAAACAATGCCTGCACTGTCTCGCATGAAATGGTGCAAGTAAAGGCGCAGGAAATTGCTAGTTCAATTTAAGGCTAGTCGTCGAAGGGTTACACATTACACAGTTCACGAGGTGGGAAAACCTTTCTCTACGACGCAGAACCCTGAACCAGAAATTGCCAAAAGACCACAGCGAAAAGTTGCTACAGTTTCAGCATTTGGTTATTAGGCAAAGAAAAATCAATGATTACCTTCTTTCTCAAATTGGTAATGCGGACCAAACCCCAGGAATTCTTGGCATGCCACAAAGAATTACAATAAGTCCGAAGGGAGCATCAAGTGCTACCATCCATACAAATGGAAAAGAGAAGTTGCGGTGTACAGTGATGCTTTCGGCGAAAGCTGACGGGCGGAAACTGACACCGTATATAATTTTCAAGAGGAAGACAATGCTTAAAGGCATTAGCTTTCCAACTGGTGCACACATACGTGTCCACGCGAAAGACTGCATGGACGCTGTGCTGGTAAAAGACTGGCTGAAAACAGTGTGGGATTGTCAACATGGTGCGCTCCTCAAGAAACGAGCTCTACTCGTCTGGGATAGTTTTCGGAAGCATCTTGTGGAAAACGTGAAACATGACCTGTGTGAAGCTAAGACTGACATAGCTGTCATTCCAGGAGGCCCGACATCTGCCTTGCAGCCCCCGGACGTGTCCATTAATAAACCTTTTAAGGGGCATCTACGCCGACTGTACTCAGCGTGGATGGCAGATGACACTCGTGAACCTTCACCAAAGGGCAAACTAAAAAGACCTTCGCTAACTCAAATTTGCGACTGGGTCAAACAAAAATGGGCACTGATCCCTGAAGCTATGGTAGTAAAAAGCTTTCAAGAAGACTGACATCACTGTTACTCTGGATGGGACTGGAGACGATGCTATTTGGGAAGGCAGTGATGTTGGGAGCAAGGATGCAGAGGAATATGAAGACAGTGATGAAGACACTCAGTCTGATGTAGAATAGAACAGCTTTAAGTGCTACTGCTTCGATTTTTATTTTATGACAGTCATTTAAGTTATACTACATTTTTTTATTTGTTTTTTTTTTCCCTTCCTTTTTATTCCAAATTTTGCTGTGATGTAGACTAGAACAACTTTCTTTGAGTGCTAATATATACTGACCAGTTCTTTTGGTAAGTTAGTAATTTTTAACATTTATTATTAGTTTTTTATGTAGATTTTTGAACACGTTTAATAACATCACATTTGTTGATGGATTTCAATATTGTTTTCTATGGTGATAGGTCACGCAGCATCTCAGGTGAAACCAATACAAGCCATCTCTCTTCACGTCAGGACCTCACTCTGTTTTTGTTAAAATCCAGATGAGCCAAAACATTTCTGCCCCTCCACTTTACCCCTCTCCAAGTGTAAACTGCAGTGGCTAGATTCTTATCACAGCCACAGGCAAGGTGTCTACCTTCCTCTTCCCACCTTTCTTCTCTCCCACACACTACCTCTAAACATCAAGTGACGGAATTGGGAAAGAAGGAAGGTGGGTAAAGGTGTGAGTGGATAAGCATTAGATGTGGTGATTCACTGCGCTGTTGCCAACTAACGGCCAGCACAGGGATGCCAGTTCTATGCGCCGGCCGGCCGGCCAGCTCTGACTGCCGCTGCTGTGTGGGTTGGGGTAGGGCACACACAGCAGTGGCACGGCCGCCGCACGCAAGCTGTGTTCCCGGGCAAGTCACAGCAATATTATTAACATTGATATGCAATATTGCATTATCATAGCAAGTGAAAATCAAAAGAAACACATTATAAACATGTACATTTACCTTTCATTCCATACAAAAATGTTGAATTAAAAAAAAATTTATGACTTTATCTCATAAAGTCTGCACCTCCTTTTTTTGGGCAAAAATTTGGTCAAATAAGTGTGGACTTTATGCAAATTAATAAGGTAACATTTCCGACAACTATTTGCACCTAGACAAGAGGATTCTTCAAAATGTTTCACACGGAACTACACTGATCTGGCAGAGCTTCTTCGAGAGGCCATCCTGCAGCTATCCAGCCTGCCAAAGCCAGCACAGGCAGCTCATCAGGAATTCAGTCTAAGTTAGCTTACCTACTGGCATAGGGTGGAAGTGATCATTTGGAGAATTTTGGACTACATTCAGCCTAGCCATCTAATAAATCCATGAGGGCACTATGTCTATCACAGATAGCTATCGAAGATTAAACTATGTGGCAGGGCCAACTCTCTGATGTAACTCCTCACCAGGACACCACTTACCCACAGTACACCCACGGGGAACTGCTTCTAAGGATCAGTGGCTTACAGACACAAGATGTCTGCTGATTGCGAGAAAAGGTTTATAAAACCAACTGGCTAACTAAACCCACAATAAAGTAAATTGAAAAAGTACTTACACAACGGTAAGCCAGTTAAAACATAATTTTTAACAGTAGAATGCAGGTGTAAAAAGTACCAGACACATGCTACATGCTATTTCTCATCTACAGCTAACCTTTTCATTATGCATTGAAAACTATGTACTCATTTTTACTGTATTTTTGCATAAAACTATAGGACATCACTTATAAAAACCTTTGTGTCTGAACATTATCCACTATAATACAGTTAGGGTAAACATATTCCTCTTAAGACACTTAACATATTCTTGGCAAATGTTAACACCAAAGAGATAGTACAATCATAACCAGACTAAGGTAACTTAGAATTAGCATTGTAAACATGTCACTGGTTGTTAGCTACATTTAGTTGCTATCACTGCGTGGCAGTTACAGTATTCTGAATTTGTGAAGCATAAGCTGCTTGTAAAGTTCCGTGGTGGGAAAGTATGTTATAATGTGGGAGTCAAGCAAAAGGTGACTGTTCGTTTAACAGTACGGAAACAAGGTCAGAACTGCAAGATTTTAATATACAAAATTAAGTACAAGACTGGGGTAAATAAAAAGCTGAGTTTTGCAACATTAATTTTGGAAGAAAAGTTATGAATAACCCAACACACAGAAAATTGACATAAAATGCACCTCTATTTTTTCAAAAAATTTCAGAGTAAAATGTGCATTGATTCTGCAATAATATGGTACATTTCACCAAAGTGGTATTTAATGAAAAACGTAGAGAATTCTCAAAATTATCTATACTGGGTGCTTGTGTACGTCACGATATAAAACTGCATAATATCTGTCTGCCAAACACTGATGAATAATATGGGTATTTATGATTAGTTCGACATAATAGATAGCTGGACTATTGGAGTAGTCACATAAATAAACATTTTAACAAAATATATTAACTTTACTAACATTATTTTTATTTAATTTTCTATTTATCTTTGAAGAGAAAAATATTGGAACAGTTTGAATGTAAATACGTATTGACTGCATTCTGTAATGTTGAAAAAATCAACAGCTGTCCCATTTATAGAAGCTATGTTAGTTTAATTTTTCTGAAAGAGTTGGCACTGTTAGAAACTATGCATCTTTTAAATTTAACTATAAATTTATTTTAAATATATTATCAACTCACAAAGGTTGATAAGCTGAAATTAGTTAAAAGTGTGTGGGGGGAAAAAAGTTCTAAAATTCTGTAACATATGGATACACTTTCCAAATCCGTGCAAGACAACACTGTAACTGTCTGCACATTACACAAGGAACACTCATTTGAATAGCATATTGATGTGCCTCTGAACACATAACAAGGTAAAACCAACACCTCACCCACTACATGGCATGTGAAATAGTCTGAATAATGCATCACATTTGTACCCTGCCTGAATCATCATTCCACAGTGGTTAGCAACCATTCCAACAAAAATTTGTTTGAATTTCAAAATACACTTTTTGCAGCACTACAGACAGAGTGTTAAAATATAAAAGTACATGAATGCAGAAATGTAGAGGCACTATTTACTTCATGCAAGTTCTAGGTCAAAGAATTGTACACTTCTAACTTTAACCTTCAATACACTTCCCTGACCAATTTACTAATTTTGTGACCACCACATGAATGTCAATGCCAGAAGTATACAAAGTAAAACTTATTTGGCTAAAGAGGAGACCCTTGTTTGTAAGTTGTATTTCCTTGCATGTAATTTTTACTTTGTGTACATATTTAGTAGAATTTAACAATGACATACATAAATTCAGAAAGAAAGGCACAAAAAAAAATAGTATGTGCTAATACTTTGTTTTGTTTCAAGGCTTCTAGACTTGTCAAACCAAAGTATCACTCCATTTTTTTCAGCGGTCTCTCCAGACTCCTCTTTTATTTCAGGCAATCAATTATCTCTTGCAATTATAACCCATGTGAGATACATATGTACTACTTCTTTAAATTCATTGTTCTCATTTTGGTTCACTGTTATTGGCTGTAGCTTTGCACTGCTATCTTGCATGGTTGTTCGTTACACAATACTTACATGGTGCAGTACTGAAAGGCCCCCATTTCCTGTGTGTTTTCATTTTTACTGAATTTAGAATTTGGAGTTAGAATGACCAGGTTGAGAAATATAAAGGTAAGCGCAAGATTAAGAAACGAGATCATCGAAGATATCTAGATTAAAGTAGTATGCCATGTGGTGATAATGGAGAAGAGCAGGTTAGCAAAGAAGATGCTGGAATGGCAAGCAGAGGGTAGGAGACTGAGAAGAAAAAGGAGAGGTGGCTGATGGGATTAGAGAAATATAGATGGTATATGAGTTGACTAAGCAGTGGTGCAGGATAAAGAGTTGTGAACAAACAAAGTAAGAAGAAGCATCACTTATTACAATGGTTGGAAACTACGAAAGATGATTATAAACAATAATTGCATTCAAATCTGGTTCAGGATGTAAGATTGTAGAAACAATTAATTACTCCTTTTAAGTTTTGTAATTCTACTATCAANTGAGTTGACTAAGCAGTGGTGCAGGATAAAGAGTTGTGAACAAACAAAGTAAGAAGAAGCATCACTTATTACAATGGTTGGAAACTACGAAAGATGATTATAAACAATAATTGCTTACGTCCATTTACATTCAAATCTGGTTCAGGATGTAAGATTGTAGAAACAATTAATTACTCCTTTTAAGTTTTGTAATTCTACTATCAAGGGTCCATCTAAAACCAGGATTTTAAACTCTGTAACACAGCTCAGGCACCAGGCAGACAAAACCTTTAATGTTGCAGACAATGTAGGATGTACAACATGAGAAAAGTAGCTGAATATTAAAAAACTATACAAACTTACCTTTATTAAGATGCAAGAATTGAAGATCAAATTTTAGATCAAAATTAAGTAAATTTTAAAATAAATGAGGACAAAAAGTGTTAATCTTTTTACTAAGTAATAATTTAAAACTGCCCAGTTCTCAATAAATAATAGGATAAAAAATGTACAGCTTTATATATGTGTGTGGTGTCATTGCAGCCTTTAGGGACTTGTTTCCTCTGAACAATTACAATTTACAACTCTGATTTTTTAAACATACACAAATGCAGAAATATTGAGGATACAATTAACATGTAACAGTTTCATAACAAATAAAATTGCATTTGCTAATTCAAGTTAACTATAATTGGCAATTAATTCATACTACTTTAGAAGATTCACACAATGCCATTTTTCATACTATTGTTGCTAAGAAATTTTTATGGTTAATTGTTAGTAACTGCCACATAAATACGCAAATCATACTTCTCAGAATTATTATATGATTATGCTTGCTTAAGAAACAATGCCTCACAGACAAGACAACCAGATTATGAAAAAACACAAACCTTTAAAGCTGTTGTTTATAAGAGTGTCACAGGTGAATAAAGGGAAAAGGAAGAACAGTATTTACTTGCATGTGGGTCACACATTTTATGCCAATTTTTAATATATATATATATATATAAAAGGTGCAAGACTAAGTTTTTCAATTCAAGTGTTAAAATTAATTTTTTTTATGTTGTTGCTTGGTCCAGTATGAATGTAATCATGAGTTATTTGCATTATATAAAAGGTCCAGCACAAGTAATGTGAAAAATTAGTGTCATGCCAGATAGCAACTTCTATGATGCACTGCCACTTCTATTGAGCTGTTGCCTATGGCCTAGGCATTCAGTTAGAGGCTTGAAAAATCTAAAAAATAAACCAGGCTAACTGCTTTGTCTATGAAAAATATTTTCAATGTAATTGGAAATATAGATTTACCAAAATCAAATACTGGTGCAACCCACATGCAAGGGTGACTCTTAAAGAGAAGACAGCAAATATTTAATCTGAAAAATACAGGTAGAATTCTTTCACAAGGGCAACCCTTCTGCAGGTAAAAATAATACATTATTTTAAGCAAAATAAAATACCTAATATCTATATCACCAAAGTAAATGGCACATATTAAGTGCTGTTATCACTATACATCATAAAAAATTACAATATTAACATTACTTCAGTGTCAATACAACAAATCACTGAACACAAGGAAAAACCTATTTATCTACACCACAGGTTACAACTAAATAAACACAACTAAGATGTCAAATAGTTCAAAACTATCTTACTAACAATCACATAATGTACTTCTGCAGACTGCAATGGAAATTTTTTTTGCTATAATTACAAGGCACACCATTACTTGCAAAATAAAATTCTTCCCTCATTTATTCAGCAGAATAGAATAATCATTGATAAACCTGATAATCCATAAAAAGAGGTATTAAAGACAGCATTTTAGAAATTAGTTTTTTGTTGCTGAGGAGTGGATATGCTATATATGCACACATGCCCATGTGAGCATAAACATACACACAATGCATACATGCACACAATTCCTGCAGCAGAACAACAAATGCTTAATTATGAACAACATGTAATGGTGTAATGAAAAGAAATGTGAATTACAAGAATATATGTTTATAAACAACCATTAAACATGAAATTTCAATGCAAAGTGATAACTACACCCTCACTTTAAGATAGCTGTCACAAAACCATAATCTGGCTCATTCTTGAAATGAGAACAGGGAATTGTGGAAGCCACATCTACAAACAATGGTGACAAAATATAACCAAAACACAACTGACATGAACAAAAATCAATGCAAGGACACGCGTTTCCGCTTAATTTCTTTGCAAGTCCTGTGAACCAGCACATTTTACACCTCAAATACTTATGTGCTCGCCAAAATGACACATATGGCTTTCCACCCAGACAGGAGTCCATCTGTAAAACTGATCAATCGTACAGCATGCGGACTGGTAATAAGATCACAGGGGCAATCACAGAGCACAAACTGTCACAGATACAGACAGTTCTAAAAGAGAGCCATAATTCATTTGCATAAATACATATTCGCGATGGGTTACAAACTTACAAGTAAGGTGAAATGCCACGTACAAACGTCTGCACGCTAATACTGCACACAAGAACCAGCTGGTGCATGAAGAACGATGCTCAGTCGAGAGAAATGCCTTGTATCCACGAGCTGAGGTCACTGGTACCTTCGCACTCCATTACTGTTTCCTCAGGAGTGTCTGGACCCACCAGCATTTGTGCTGCTGTCCTACCTGTCAGGTAGGCACCATGCACTGTCGAGTAGAAGCTACTGTGTGTGTGCTCCCCCGCAAACAGGATCATTGGCTGTAAACACACCACACCCGCACATCACAGCTCCCTGCTGCATAATTGCAAAAAACCATGTGACAGAATGTTACACAGAATGGATGGAGGGACAAGGAGATGCACCAATGGATGGGAAGAATGGAAACATGACAATATAATTAAGGAGTTAGATGCGTGAATTTTCAAAGGAAAATAGAAATGAAAACTTCACCATGCAAAGACATTAGAACTTAATCTATGAATGTAAGACAGCTGTTAAGTTCAAAATTATCAGGATGTAATGAAGTAATGAGAGACACAAGATTATCACGGCAACAGCATCCCACTACATCTAAATACAGTTTATTTCAAAATGGAAATATGGAAGTGAAAACCACTTACAAAAATTAAAGTAACTAACTACGAACCAAAGATAAATTTATGGTTGCTTTCTACTAACTTATCTAGTCATCTCTATGATCTTCATCCAAACACATGTTCAAGCATATGTAATTGCACATATGAACGTAAGATAACTCCCACATCACGTAACTAATAGCAACCCTTGGACATGAATGAGAAGAAAATCTCTAAAATTTAAAAAGTGATATGAAGATAAGTAAATC
This sequence comes from Clitarchus hookeri, assembly GCA_002778355.1. NCBI lineage: Eukaryota > Metazoa > Arthropoda > Insecta > Phasmatodea > Phasmatidae > Clitarchus > Clitarchus hookeri. The sequence goes on from NQII01003191.1 coordinate 260,185, forward strand.
AATTCAACAAAGCCAGTTTTAAAAACAAATACAAAAATACAGTTACTGTGATATAGTTGGTTACAACATGTGTTGTTGTAGACAACCTCCCCACCTTTCATGGTAGCTTGATGGTGTTCAAGAGAAAAATTATTTTCTACATTTTTTTGTGTAATAAATCCTGTTTTGTTGCAAATAAAGTAATAGCCTTGAAAAAGTATGACAATGGAGGAAAAAAACTTTTCAAAAACAAATCAAATGAGCTATAAGAATTTCTAATTTCTTTTTTCACACAAATCTTAAAATTGAACAAATATACAGTAGAATCCCGATAATTCGTATTGTCAAGGGACTGAATGTTAATATGAACTATCGAGATATTCGAATTAGCGGGATTACCAATAATCGGGAGCAAAAAAAATAAAAAATACATAATAACGAGATTAATGCCAATTTGCATTAATATGTAATAATACACGCTTGGCTATATATTATGTATACATATGTATATATAAATCAATAATTACAACAATAAAAAACACATAAAAAAATTATGTTTAAAAAAAATTCTGTAATTTTCTTTTGGTGGAAGCCTTGCAGACGGGTATTGTCGATGGCTTTGTCAAGCATGTTCAAACAGAAAATACTTAATCGCCAACGTCTGATTTCGCTAAGAAATGGCGCACGTTGTTGATGTATTGTTAAGCCACTTTAGGTGTAATTGTCGGCACATCATCATCGTCATCACCTTCACCATCAATGTTCTGAGATGGAGCCAAAATTTCGTCATCAATTAGAATCCCCGCTACCGCTAGGCCATCGTCAAAATGGACGAAATCTTCAAACGTTATAGAATTTTCTTCATTTTGAGGAAGACTATTCCAATTCACAGGGCATTCTAAGTCTTGTTCAGTAACTGCTGATGAAAGTTCCACCTTCGTGAATCCACAAGCACGAAAACAGTTTTTTATTGTGCTTTCGCTTACACTTTGCTATGCCTTGTGAGCAATGTTCATGGCTGAAAATAAGGTGATTTATAATCCTTCCTATCCTCGATGCTGTCAAGGAGTTGCATCACTACTTCCTTGCGGTAAAAGGTTTTGAATGTTTTAATTATGCCCTGGTCTAGA
>NQII01003191.1:261464-281887 GCA_002778355.1 Clitarchus hookeri
CCGTACAATTATCCATGAAAAGCAGAATTTTTCGCTGCCTTTTCTCCATATTAGCATTTACTGATCGTATCCATTCCTTGAATAATTCGCCCGTCATCCACGCTTTTTTGTTTGCACGATAGGTCATCGGAAAAGTTTTTATGTTTTTAAAACATCTTGGTTTGGCTGATTTGCCTATCATGAGCGGTCTTAATTTCTCAGATCCATCCATGTTGGCGACCAACAATATGGTTACACGTTCTTTACTATTTTTTCCGCCATAAGACTTTTCTTCCTTAAAACACATTGATCGGTCGGGGAGACATTTATAAAATAACCCCGTCTCATTGGCATTAAAAATGTTGTTGGGCTCATAAGAATCTATTATTTCTCGTCAATTCGTCTTTTCACTCAGAACAAACGTAGGCAGATACACTCGCACTTTCCCCACTAAGCTTCTTAAATTTTATGCTGTGACTTTTTTTTAACCTATCAAACCAACCATCAGTTGCACAAAAGTCTTTAATTCCCATTTTTTTCTGCGAAAACTTTTACTTTTTCTCTTAAAATGTTTCCTCCAACTGGTACATTTGAATTCCGTGCTTGCGCAAACCACTTTTTTAAATTCTCTTCTAGTTGTGGATACTCACCAGTCTTAAAGCGCTTTACTTTGCTGTCCGATGTCTGGGAGGCGATCTTGTCTTTGTTCTTCAGAATTGATGTTATGTGAAAGGAGGAACATTATCACGTTTGGACACGTCAATTTGTTTATCACCACCGGCCACGGCGTTAATGATTTCTTTTTTTTTCTCTAATGGAAAGACACTTATTAGCTCTTTTCAGAGGCATGGCTAAGACAGAACTGACTAACTTTTCACTTGCTCTGGTCCTTCCTACCCTCTCATAACCGTTGAACAGACAGCAAGGCGCCTCTTAGTTCTGGGAATCACAGACACATCGCCTCACAGCCTACTCGGCGTAATTACCTGCTCTTCAAACCCTCCTACGTCCCTCAGTACCCTTCCGGTCTTTTTTACGCTGCCCGAATTACATAAATCTAGAGCTGGTGTACAGTCTAGGGTTAAAAACATTACGAGTTAACGAGATTTTTAAGTTGGAAATAAGAATTATAAGNGCTCTGGTCCTTCCTACCCTCTCATAACCGTTGAACAGACAGCAAGGCGCCTCTTAGTTCTGGGAATCACAGACACATCGCCTCACAGCCTACTCAGCGTCATTACCTGCTCTTCAAACCCTCCTACGTCCCTCAGTACCCTTCCGGTCTTTTTTACGCTGCCCGAATTACATAAATCTAGAGCTGGTGTACAGTCTAGGGTTAAAAACATTACGAGTTAACGAGATTTTTAAGTTGGAAATAAGAATTATAAGACGTTTTAATTGAGCTCGAGCACCAAAATAAATACGTATTATCGAGGGGACCGGAATGCATTGTTTTTTTACGAATTAAAGGGATTTTCTCAAGGGACCGGCAAATTTGTACGAATTAGCGGGATATACGAATAATCGAGATGCGAAATATCGGGATTTCACTGTAATATGTCACAATGGAGCAGAAAATAATTTTTAGTGTTATAAGAATTGCACGAAATATATTTCTTGGAAATTTGTTGTGTGGTCTGTCTGCATTTCATTTTGACTTTTGAGATAAATTTTAAATTAAAAATAGCTACAAGTTAAAACCTTATCGTAGGTGAACCAAACATCTGATATCAAAGAAATCACAAGCCACTCCTGTTACTTCAATAAAAACTTTAACTGAAACCAAATTTTGTGTTAAAATAAATTTTAAAAATTTGTACAAATCAAGGTTTTAAGTTAAAATTCTTATATTTATGCTAAAAAAAATATGATTAACATTATATTTTAATGATTTGGTCTTTCAATCAAGTTATCATTGATACTAAAGCCCAAAACCATTAAATATCCTTAAAAAATAGAAAAAAATTAGTTCATGCACGGCTATAGCTGTGTTAGTGACTGGCATGTGACAGATTTGAACCAGTTCAAAATGGCATGATGAATGTTTAACTGCCAGGGTTCAGTTGTAAACTACTGCAAAATACTGGCACCATGCATCCATCCCTCCAATGTCATGCATGAGCAGCAAGTATGGGAGGAGAATTATGTCCTATTCAGTAGGAGGGAGGGAGGGTTATTATATGTATTTCTTGTGTAGTCGTACCTCTCCATCATTTCTAGGCCAGTCCTGGCAGCAACCCAGCAGGACCAGGAGGATAACCCAAGTATAGGTGTTGTGGGAGCAATATGCGCAAAATACTAGTGGGGTAAAGCAGTGGCCTGTTCTAAGGACGTGGCAGAAACGTGGCGTCACGAGTGATACTGAGGTGCCAGAGTGCCACTTGATGTCACATACTCTCAAACCCCTTAAAACATTGAATTCACATACTCTTAGCACCCCAGGCCACGAAAATTAAAAATACTTTTAATTTTGCATGTTGTTTACCACAAGGATGTAGTTATTTTGTTTTGGAATATTTTATGTAAACGAACGAGCAATTCGCTGTTTTAGTTTTGTCCTATCCTATAGGTAAAATGCGGGGGCAAGAGGGGCGTGAGACGTAGCAAGGTCGGGTACGAGCGTGTTAAGGAACGCTGGTAGGTTTTGCTCCAAAGAGTTAACACCCATGCTGACTCAACAGAAAACTAACTGTATATAAGTGGCAATTTATTAAAAGTTTTCATGGTACAAGTATAAGTACAGAAATGAATGACATAGACACAGTGCTCAGTGCGGATGCTGGGGATCCTCTGAAGGAGGGGGACACTTCCAAGAGCTTACATTCTATCCAGCTGACCTCAGCCTTGGGCAGGTCAGATCGGTGTCCAACTGGCAGACAAAAACCATGTGCATTCATTCTGTTTGTCAATACTAGTCACAGTTTGTTTTCCATAAAATAACCTCTGTAACATTCCTGATGGCAGCCAACACCGATAACAAGCTTGAAAGAATAATTAATGGCTTACACATGGCAGGTTGGTACAGCACGCTGATGGTGAACTTTGTACTTGGCCTTAATATCAATCGGTTCTTACAGAACATGTGCAGCACAACAATGCGGTACTCCAATATGTGATCTGCTTATCGAGTGAAGGAAAAACACTGGAAGTAGGACGCACACGGCCAGCGACAAGAGAAATGAAGCAAGCTTTGAAGTAGAAAGATTTTACAGTGCACAAAGTGCATATTTATGTGGATTCAAAAAAATTGTACATAACACATTAAAATTCTTAAGACGATTATTATATCCACATACATAATTGATATTTAAGTGTCTATTATGGAGATTTATTAAATGTGACAACTCCTTCCTAGAAAGAGAGGATGTAAGACAATGAAATCCTCATCCCTGAAAATATTACAATACATACATCATGAATTGTAATTAGGGATGGATCAAATAACAAAAAATATCAGTTCTGGTTTGGGTACCGATTCTACAATTTAAATATTGGTTCCAGTATTCAGTTATATTTTTAATACTTGCCTTTTGTTTGCAACTTCATTAAACCAATGCAGGTAAAATTCCTTAAATGTTTTATTTAACCTATGGAAAAATTTAACAATAACAAAGTGGAAAGATAAGATTTAACGTATACTGATAAACTTGTATTAAATTTATTTAAGGTTAGTAAATATGTAACAAATTATTCTTTTTTTACATTAATATGTGGTGACTGTGATATGTTTGGAAAATACTTTAATTAAGTAACTCGTGGCACTAAAAGACAAAACATTGTGGCTGCTGTATGATATAGGTAACCTATGGTCATTAAAAGAATGTAAACGGCGGGGTTATCCACTGCCTTACACGGAAACAAAGAAGGCTTGGAGGAATATGTCACTGCACCTGCGCAACACACACTCTGTCTTGCTTTTGTTAGTTGTTTACACACTTTTGTTGGGTTCACATTCCGTGTCGTGTTTGTTTCGTGTAAACATCTTTCTTGTTTGTGCCTGGCAGTAAATTGCTTTGTTAAAAATGGCTACTAAAAGAAAGCATACTGCGTGTACGCTTAAAGATAAATTAGAAGTTTTAAGATGTTTAGATGAAGGGGAGAGCGCAACAAAATTATCAGTGGAATTTGGTGTAGGGAAAGCCACTATTACAGACTGGAAAAAGAACCGAGCCAATCTTGAACAGTTTTGTGCGTTGACTTCTGGAAAAAACCCTTGAATCTCGACAAACATCGAAATTGTCACAGTTTGAAAAAGTTGACGAATCACTTTGTCTGTGGTTTACGCAAGAGAGACAAAGGGGCACACCTATGAGTGGACCTCTAATTCAATAAAAGGCTATCCACCTTAATAAATTAATAAATGGCAATAACATTCCATTCACGGCAAGCATTGGCTGGCTTGACTGGTGGAAAAAACGTCACTGGATTCGTGAACTAACAATAACGGGAGAGATATTATCAGATGATTACGCTGCGGCCTAAGAATACATTACTGAGTTTTCCAATTTGATATCGGCAGGTAATTATTCTCCTCAGGAAATTTATAATGCTTACGAAACAGGTCTAAACTTTAAGGCACTTCCAAATAAAAGTCTTGCATCAAGAGATGAGTCCCGGGCCCCAGGCTTTAAAATGAGTAAGGAACGTGTCACATTAATGGCGTGCTGCAATGCAACAGGTAACCACAAGCTGCCATTAATGGTTATCGGAAAGTCAGCAAAACCTCGAGCATTCAAAAACATTAATATGAATTCTCTTCCTGTTTACTACAGGAACCAAAAAAAGGCTTGGATGAATGGGAGTCTTTTTAAAGAATGGTTCGAAAAACAGTTTGTGCCAGCTGTGACACGGTTTAATAAAGAAAATGATTTGCCAGTCCGAGCTCTGCTCCTGATAGACAACGCCCCGTCTCATCCAGAAGTGAATGAACTGACTTGTGGTGAAATAAAGGCCGTGTTCCTCCCACCCAACGTTACTCCTCTGCTGCAGCCAATGGACCAGGGAGTTTTACAAACAATGAAACTCTGCTACAAGAAGATATTTTTATCCACTTTAATAGAGGATCAGGATGACTCCCTGTCCCTACTACAAAAGATTAAAAAAGTGAACATCAAGGACGTGGTTTACTGGTCTGCTGAGTCCTGGGACAGTGTGACTGAACAATCTTTGAAAAAATCCTGGAAGAAAATATGGCCTACATTGACCTTCATTGAAAATCCAGATGAAAACAGTGGGACAGAAAATATTCTTCAGCTCATGCAGCAAATTCCTGGGTGTGAAGAAGCAGCCAAAATTGACGTCGATGAGTGGATGGCTGCAGATGTTGCAGACGATGAAAACCTAACAGACGAGGACATTGTGGCAGCAGTCACACGACAAGACCCCGACCACGACGAAGATCAGAGTGAAGTCGAGGTCGACGGTGATACGGAGCAGCTTGTGTAACACACTGACACGGTAGCGGCTCTTGACCTTGCCCTACGCAACGTCGAGCAACAGTCGATCGCCACACCAGCTGACGTGATGTATATGAGGCAATGGCGCAATATTGCCTCGTCCAGCAGATTTTCTTCATTACGCCAGAAAGACTAACTGATTATGTGAAAATGAACAAATAATATTTGTAAGTATTATAATTGTAGTTTACATACAATATAAAGATACAGACGACTAATAAACTGAATATGGGGTTGTATTTTTGTTTTGATTTTTTCCAACCTACTGTACTTTTGTTTGTTCGGATTAACCGGAATTTCGGATTAGCGGGACCTCTACTGTACAATGGTAAATCTTCCTCCCTTAGTTATAATAGTTAAGTTAATTTTTTGAATCCATGATTGACGATAGTAAAAGCAAGTTGGTAACACTAAGCCCCACTACAAAGTTTTTCAGAGAATTGTGCGCTCTATCTGTGACTAGTGAAGACTGTCCTTTCAGCCGCTCGTCTCCCCCTCCCCCGCCCACGCAACAACAAGATGTGACTTGCCGGTGACACTTCCCGCAGCTAACGGCACTCCCTCCAGACCTCCCACTAACAGTCGCATTAGTAATGTCGCCACGTAGCCCAGCAACCACCAGTGCTATACTCTCTGAGGCTAGCTCGCAATCCTAGAGCTATCCAAGTGGCACATATCAACGGCCAGTCACTACTCAGCCACACTGACGAGTTTAGAGCAATTTTTAGTCCTCTACATTTTCATGCAATATTAGTGTCGGAAACATGGCTTAAGGAAAGTCTCCCATCTTCGCTTGTTGACTTGCCAGGTTATAATTTATACAGAGTTGATCGACAAAGTAAGCAGGGCGGGGGGCATGGGAGTTTATGTGTATAATGATATTACAGTTAAAACTATCTGCAGCTCTCCTAGGCCTTACTGCACAAAACGTGAGTATTTATTTCTTGAATTAAACATTTCTAAACAAAAATTATTGATTGCTGTTGTTTAAAAACCCCCTACGATATGGTCCATGGATGACTTAGAAAACGACTTATTTGCGATACTTCCTAGTTACGATAATGTATTGACTATGGGCGATTTCAACATGAACTCTTAACAGAATCACATTAAACATTGATACCTCCTCATCTTTTCTCATGTAATCTAGCATACTGTCCTCTTGAAGCCACCCACCATACTAATAATGCGGACACTCTGCTTGACTTTATATTCACGTCAAAAGCTGACAAAATCCTACACTATGGACAAATCAGTGTGCCAGGTTTATCTCACCACACTGCCTTACATATGTAACTTACTTCGTAAGCCAATATTTTTACAGAAAATTATCACCTACAGAGATCTGAAAAGAACTGACATGCCGCAATTTATTAACCATGCTTCCGAAGTACAGTGGAGGGACATAGAGTATTTGCATACAGCTGATGACAAACTTAATTATGTGAACACATTATACAAACTTACTGATAAGCACATTCCGAAACAAACAAAGCGGGTTTCTCGTCCACCAGCACCATGGATGACCCAGGAAATCAAAGCTTTAATGGCTGATTGAGATAATGCTTTTCGTAAATAAAAATCTTCTACGAGAAAAAATGATATCCTTGTATTTATGAGATTAGAGAAATACCCTTTACTTCAGAAACGGATGTAGCCAAACCATCAGAACAGCTAAGATTGCGTAAGTTTGCCGCTTGATACAACCCAACTCATGCCTGCGGCATTTATATAGCAGAGTTAAAAATATGGGTGTAAAGTTTAAAGACACTAAAAACTATAGCCAAAAAATCAATCAAAGTGCTGAAAAACTTAATGCTCATTTTACAACTCCATGTACCCGCATTAATTGCAAAACAAAAAAGTGAAACAATGTCTCTTATTAAAGCCCATACCCGCTGTGTAGAAGAACGTTTTTACTTTAATGTCATACGTTCTGAAAGTTATCAGAAAAATTAAAACCAAGGCCGGGGGTAATGACAGAATTTCAATTGACATGATAAACCTAGCCTTGCAGTTTATCTTAGAAGCAATAACTAAAATATTTCATTACTCGCTGGTCACAGGCAGCTTTCCAACTCAGTGGAAATCTGCTTTAATAATACCCATCCCGAAAACAAATAATCCTCAATGTGCCAGTGGTTATAGACCCATAAGCATTCTTCCCATAATTTCCAAAGCCCTTAAATATATTGCACTCCCACAGGTAACAAGGTACATTATTGAAAATAACCTGATGGTCGACCATCAGTTTGGTTGCAGAAAGGGCTTTAGCACATGTATGGCTCTTCTTCAGGTCACTGATGACATAAAACATAACATGGATAACCATTTGCTAACAATTTTGACACTATTAGATTTTAGCGAAGCATTCGATTCTGTTGACCATGAGCTATTACTTGCAAAGCTTAAATCATATTTTAATTTCTCCGAAATATTGTTAGAATAGATTAAAAGTTACTTGTGTCGCCGTTATTAGAGAGTTATCATCAGAGAAAAACAATCCGCTTGGTGCACAGCTAAAATTGGAGTTCCCCTAGGCTCTGTTCTTTGACCACTATTATTTTCTATTTTTATTAATGACCTCCCTCAGCTGCTAAAACATTGAAAACATTGTAAATACCATCTTTATGCAGACGACTTCGAAATCTACGTGACAGCTCATCCTGATAATATTATGTCATCAATTGACACAATTAACCATGATTTGTTAAACGTCTTAAAATGGTCAATAAAGCACAGGTTACTATTAAACCCTAAGAAATCCAAAAGCATTATTATTGGATCCAAGAAACTACTGATATCACCAAACGTCACTAGCGCTCCTAATATAATACTTGGCAAGCCGATTCATCTATCAAAGTCCGTAAAAAAATTAGGTGTGATATTAAGTGAAACTTTAACAGAGAACATGTTACATCTGTAGAAAAACAAATGTCACTTTATATATTTATTAAGAAGGCTTAAAAAATTGTTACCAGCAAAATTTATGACTAACAGAATCATTAATAATTTCGTGCCTTGATTATGTTGATACAGTCTTCAGTGACCTGCATGAAGATCTAGCTCAGAGACTTCAGCGAATACAAAACAACTGTGTACGTCTTATTTTTAATGTTAAAAAGAAAGACCATTTCGCCAAATACAGACATACACTCTCATGACTTGATTTAAAAAATCAAATATCATTACACAAGATCAGCTTGTCAAAGAAATTAATTTTAACAGGATGTCCTCGATACCTTTTGTCTTGTTTCTTACCGTCCAGTACTTCAAAACACAACTCATTTTTTGCTTCATCTTTTATCGTCACTGCAACCAAACTCTGGAATTGCATACCTCAGGAACAAGAGATACAATTTCAATTACTAAATTAAAAAAATTAAGCCAGAACAGCTTGGTCAGGCTATAAATGTTTTAAATGAACGTGAAATATGGGTTTGATCTAAACAATATTTATTGTGGAGGTTCCTCTTTTATAATACCTGTAACTTATTTGCTTTCTACTTCATGCGACTGCAGTGATATTTCTGATGCTTATGTTATTGTTTAATTAAATAAATATACTGTTAATAAATGTATGTGTGTGAATGAGAATGTGCGAGTACACGTCGCATTACTATTTTATATTATGTATATTTCTAGCTGACATAATTTTAGATGTAGCAAAGATAAAATGTCTTCTATTAATTAATTTTTTTTGTCTTTTTTCTTGTGTTTAAATAGTTATCTGCTGTGATTTTCTTTCATTCAGAAATCCTTAACTAAATTGCAATTTTAGAATTTTTGCTATTCAATGTATGTTTTAGTTTATTTTTATAAATAGAACAATTATTTGTATGTGAATATATGTCATGTGTCTGTGGTTTTGTGTATGCATGTATGTGTATATATATGCATATGCATATACATATACACAAAAAAACATACATCAAAAGAGAAATTGTTTAAGTTCACTATTTAGCTTGTTTTTATTTTATTTATGTTGCTTTTTATATATTTAATATACACTACTTTCTAATTTTATAGCAGACATTAAGGAGTTATGTTTTATTATGTAAAGTGGTTAAGTGTAAGAGAAGGGATAATACCTAACTTCACCACAAAAATAAAGAAGTTTTATTATTATTATTACCAGCGGAAGTGTACCGGCCAAGTATCAACCTCCCAAAGCAGAGCTGCTGCCCACTCCACACCGACATCTGTATATCGAGTATACAGTATGTCCCATTAAATGGCAGCTAAATTAATGATCAGTATCTCCTTTGAAAACTACCTAGTACATCTAAACTTAGCTCCATTGGTTTCGAAGGCTCGAACCTCTGCATAGGGTGCTGAGGTAGAGGGAGAGTTAGGTAAAGCAGAGAAATGGTGAAAGTGCCAACTGATTACTCGCTTCATCTTCTTCTTCCTTGCCCCATTGTCCTGTGCAGTTGGACCAGCTTCTTGATGAGACTATCAAACAGCTTGATGTCCCTGAGACTTCAATGTCCTTGACTGAGACTCAACGTATTTTTTGGCATACGCTGGCATTGAAATGTAGCTACTAATGGAGGTCAGTATCTTCTTTTTGTAGCTCAGTAGCTAGGTAATTCTTCTGTCAGCAGTATATTAACAGTGAATAACCTCCTTCTGACAGAATAAGTCAGCTATGCAAATATCCCACAAAACTGCCACCAGATTTTTATGTCATACCCTACCTCTAAGAGGATATTAAACGTCACAAGGGCCAAGCGATAGGCGCTTGATAAGGCATGCAAGTAGGTTTTGCACTAAAGAGATGGTTTCACACCAAAAAGTTAAAGCTCATGCTGACTCGGAGAACACCGGCTGAATANAAAAGAGTTAAAGCTCATGCTGACTCGGAGAACACCGGCTGAATATAAGTGAAAATTTATTACAAATCTTCACAGTATAAATATAAAGATATCAAACTACTGACTGACAAGAGACAGTGCTCGGTATGGATAATGGGGCTTCTCTGAAGTAGGGCACATCCAAGAGCTACATTCTATCGAGTTGACCTCAGTCTTAAGGCGGAGGTCAGGTAAATGTCCAACTGGCAGATAAACACTACATGCACTACAGGGGCGGCTCTTGTCAATGGGTACAGAGGCACGTGCCCTCCCAAACAAAATTTAAAATGCCCCAGCAAATAAATGCTTTTTTATGCATATTTATTTCATAATTTAAGTGTACAACCTATTTGTTCATTAGGTTCTGTATCACTAGGTTGTGAAGTCTCTCCTTACTTTAGGTGCTGACTATGGTTTTCCTTGTAGCTTTGGGGCACAGACAGTCTGTGCCCACGCTGCTGTACATTTTTTCCTTGCCGAAGGCACACAATACGTCTCGGAAATAGCAGAAGTACGGTAGAATTGGGGCACAAGCCACCTGTGCCCGCGCAGTTCAGGCAGTGCTGTAACAACTCGATAGATGGCAGGTGCATCTCGCCTGCAATAGTTATTTTAATCTGTCGCAACAATGTGTTTTCGACATCATAATGCATTATGTACAGTATTGTTACTGTCACAGTATTATATTCAAGGTTTGAGAATTTGTGAATATTTCGAAAACAACAGTACATGATATCACAGTTAAAGTTTGTGTATTATTCATTTTTTTATGTTTATACACGCTGTTTTCTTGTCGTATAACTGAGCTGATATGTATAATGCCACGTTAATTCAAAAAAACAAAGTAAGTGAACAGATTTTTTTTTAGGGAAGCAGCTTGTGTATTATGATAGGCATTACGGCTCGGTTCAACCTATTATGTAGAAATTCTTCGTTTTTATGTCATAATTTTGGTTTCAGAGATATTATTGAAATGTTTGACTATAGAAAACGTACAATTTACTAGTTGTTTAATACTTTTGTATCTAATTTCCACTGTGTGTTATTTCCTGTTTGCAAAAGGCAGAAAATTATTGATAAAATATAAACATGTTCTTGACATTTTACAACTAGCGCATAACACACAATGAAAATTAAGCAGAACAATATAAAAGAACTCTTAAAATGTAAATTTTATAAAATCGTACATTGCCAGTAATTACTCTGAATCCAAAATTATGACACAAAATTTGAAGAATTTTTGCAAAGGAGGTGAAGCTGAGCCTTAAATTAAAAATCTTGGCACTCCGAAACCACGACTTGAATGCAACCCTATCACACCCAAAAGAGAAACTATACACATAATTATTGCAAAAAAATTCCATGAAGTTTGGTTAGGATGATGACAGGATACAATGATAAAACTGTGTTTTATTGTTTTTGTTGTATTCTTTTAGGGTTCAACGATATATGAGCAACTACAAGTGTTGTCTGCCTAAAACATTTGGATGACAAAATAAAAAAAAACATTTAGGGAACAAACTACACTTGCAAAATGAAATGAAAATGGTAATTCTGGGGCAGGTAGATATAATAAATCAGTTTGATGTAGTGTACAGAAGGTTAGTTAAAAAACATAATGAACTAGTAGAAACAATAGATACAGAACTTCTAGAATAATAGAATGCAATAAATTGTGTGGCTTTTTTGAGTAGAGTCTTGGGGATCATGTTGAAACTACTAAAAGTAAAAACCCAGGTGTATTTAGAGGTTATAGTAAAGTTTGTTACATCTTAAATAAAGTATTATTTATATTAAATTTTAACTTTGTACTTGTCAACACCAGTAACAGTTTATTTTTCATATAATAACTTCTGTGACATTCTTGATGGTGGCCATCACCAATAACAAGCTTGGAAGAGTAGTTAATGACTTACACATAGCGGGTTAGTACAGCACGCTAAATATGAACTCTGTAGTTGGCTTTAATATCAACAACATTGGGTTTTAGTTCTTACAGCATATGTGAAGCACAACAACGCAGCCATCTGACCTTAAGTGACCCACTTATCGAGTGAAAGAAAAACACTGGATGCTGGATGCATGTGGCCAGCAATGAGAGACATGAAACTACAAGCTCTGAAGTAGTATAGAGTGCACAAAGCTCGTATGTACTGTATGTGGATTCCAACATAAATTCAGAAATAAAAGTGCTTGCAATTACAAACATCAGATTTAGAAGCCCTATCATTCAGATGTAATGTGTGTGTATTTTCAGTTTTTGGTGGGTGCGTTTATTGATGGACAATTTTTTTTTCTTAATTGTTAGTGATTACAGGTTATTCTAATTTTAATATTTACATGAACAATTGTCATGTGTGGAAAATGCAGCTGTCAGAAGCACTACATTGTACTTCACTGTCAACTTGTCTGCTTACGCGGGAATAAGGACATTCAGAAAAAAAACACACAGGGTTAGTGTACGATAACACTGCATGAAATTATGCTATAGAGTAATTTTTGGCTATAAGGATAATTTGCTACAGCGATAATTTATCTCACCATTGTGAATTGTTGTTCTAGTAAAGTTCCACTGTATTTTAAAAGGTAGGCATGTTCCGGTTGAAGTGATTCCTTAGAACTGCAGATGTGAACATATATTACCTTCAAAACTCTAATATTATCTTTATTATAAAACTAATTTTTTTGTATGTAATAAAAGAGCTAGAGCTCAAAACTGGGGAACTACTCAGTAGGTTCAATTGATAAGGCTTGGCTTGAACTAAAAATCCTAGGCTCGCAGATCTCTACCACCACCAGTAGCTCAACAGTATGTACATAAACATGATTCATTACCTTCCTGTGTATAGAGCTGCTGTAGATAGGCCGAGAGATGTTCTCAATGTCTTCCTGGCTGGCTCCAACAGCCATGGCTGTGTACGAGCCTCGTGTGAACGGCTGACTGTACCAACTGGTGCTGAAACACAATTCTCATCACCATAAATCTTATAACTGCACATCCACAATGCAAGTGGCGCATCCATACAACTTACATCATATCACTAACCTTAAACTACAACAGACAACTTATCCAAAAATTAACTTGAACATTTTTATGACCACTATATAGTTTAAAACCATTGCAAATTAGGATGGCTAGCAATAATATTGTACAAAATTCTCTCACATTTCCTTGGTATTTCATGTATCCCATTAATTACCGTTCTCTAACCAAGCTACATGGCAACAATTTATTTCCTCGAAAATTATACAGAAATATTAACACCTACAATGTTTTGCTCCACATTCACTTCAATTCTGTGACACATTAAAAAAAAATACAGTACATTTCTTTGACTTTTTCTAGACATGTAAAATTATCAGACTATTCCAAGTTTCCCTGTTTTCCTTGATGCTAGCCACCCTATGTTATAATATCCTAAATAAAATTAAATACAAAAGTTATTTCCACCTATTGCAAGGTTAAGATAAGAGGAAGCTGCCCACTAATAGGTGGCTCTGTGGTACGTACTTGACAGTAAATTAACGCCAACCAAACATGCTTATACTCAAGGGACCATAGAGATGGGAAAACAGTGGTCTGGAAATTCAGACCTGCTAGCATCAATATGACTGAGGTGCATGGAGACAGCCAGTACAGGATCAGAAAAAGCAGGATTCTTAAGTATCAATGACTTGATATAGCTTCCCTAAAAGATTAGTCTGCACAGTTCTTCAACCTGGTACCATAGGACAGCTCCCCAGAACATGGTCGAGCAGTATCCCCACATCACACACAAGATTCACCTTGTGACAACTGAGAGCAACCATGTCACAGGCCAAAGATGAGTCTCACTTTCCCAAGTTTGACCAAGAGCTATGGGACCGCAAGTGTGATGCCTCAAACCGAATTATTTTTTATCTCTGTGAGACAAGAGCAATTGACCACAAAATTACGTACTATAATACTTTTGTATAGGGCCGCCAATTTGCATCACCGGGATGCTACTCCCTCAGCGCGGGGTAAGTACAAGCCCTTGTGAGGGCTCTTTTCCTCCCATTCGTATAGCATGTCTCGAGCCCAGGTTGGAGACAGCTAGCCCATCCTGCCTGGCTGGTGATCATACTGTTTTTCTGTGGCAAGCCAGCAGTCTTTTTTTGTTGAAGGACTCCTGGGTAGCGCCAGGGGACCTGGTACCCATAACTGTTTCCTCTCCTTCCCTGCCTGCGGGGGGAAAGAAGAGGAATAGTTCCTAAAAACCCGGAATTTTAAAATGCAGGGCTTATTAATAACCGCAGCGAAGACCGGAATACTTCGTTACGGTTTTGGTTTTGTTAAAGCGGATTCTAAGTCGAAATATTGTAGTTTGTCTGGAAGGTGGTCGAGGAGGCAAAGCCTGCAAAAATTACGATAAATAAAATAATTAATGTGTATATGTAGAGTTGTTATTGATTCTAAGTTGGCAGCAATTAATAATTGTTATTTGATTTGACGTGTGACGTCTTTTGGAATAGAAACCTCGCTGACCCACTTTGCGAGCGCCTCTCAGTCGACACGTGTCACGAGGCAGGTGGCGGAGCGCAGTTACACGTGTCCTGCGGCTTAGGCTTTCCCCCTTCACCCACCCACCACCCTACGCCTCTAGCAGGCCCGTGAGATCTGTTGATCGCAGAGGTTTCACGAGATATAGAAACGCAGTTCGCCTAAATTCAGAAAACACGCACCGTGGAAGAAATAGCTGATGAGCTGGATAATGGTGCAGAGAACACCCCCCTCCCCCCTTAGCTAAACACAGGACAATGTGGAAACGCACCGAGAATAGCTGACAGAGCAAGCTAGGAGCAAAGTGCCATCCCCCCCAACCTTCAGGAACAAGGGCACGGGTTTTGAAAGGCATTGTTCTGCGTTGCATTCCACCTCACCCCCTCCCCTAATAATAGAGACACGTGCTGAAACTTAAGGAGGGAGACTGGCGTGCATAAAACCCCTTTACGAGAGAAGTGGGGCAACAGTTGATTATTACCAAGCCGAGAGGTTAGTAGGGTCAGTCAATTATTACCGCCCAGAGACGTTAGTTCGAGACAGCAGTCAGTTGAAT
Organism: Clitarchus hookeri; assembly: GCA_002778355.1. Classification (NCBI taxonomy): domain Eukaryota; kingdom Metazoa; phylum Arthropoda; class Insecta; order Phasmatodea; family Phasmatidae; genus Clitarchus; species Clitarchus hookeri. Next base: position 276,834 of record NQII01003191.1, read on the forward strand.
ATCGCCGCGCAGAGAGAAGTCAACCGCGCCGAGGGAGCCGGGGGCACATCGGGCCCTCGGCCACATCAGTAGAACAGCAGTCCAGTGAGACGGCAGCACCTGCGGCCTTGCCAAGGCCGCCCATCGCCGGAGCTCACCCTCCACAGCTGACATCATACCAGCAAGAGTTAAGTATACAATCACCGTCCAGGAAGTCGTCAGCAGTTAATCCGAGTAACCAAATTATTACAGTACCACACCCCGGAAGTGTTAATGTATGTTGTTTTGTGAATATATTCGAGACAATATATTCGTCCTTCAAATGAAACAGTAAACGACTACATTATTGCAAAACCCCTTAACCTTCAGGCATCATATAGTCTATGCCGGGAGGACGTAACTACGACCCTACACGCCACCCTGTCTTCCACAGTGGCATAGCGTCAAGTTAAGTTGGCTTCCCCAACGTGGGGCATAGGAAAGCCTGCAGTATACCTCAAGTTAATTTGGCGCACAACTGTGGGGCCTAAACAGCCCACGTCAGATTTTACTGTTTGTATTTATAATAAAATATATAAGTAAAATTTAAATTTAAAAAATATACATAATATATAATATAAAATATTTTGAAGTCAGGTTGTGTTTGAACTTATATTGTTTTGTGTGGTGTTTGAATTTAACATTAGTTAGTCGGAACCTACTGTTAACAGTGAAACATAAAATCCTCTTTTATACAGCAAGTTCCTTTTTCTAAACAAACTAATGAACAAGAGACATTAAAATGTGATATTACAGAAAAGGTGTGGAAATTAAAAATATTGCTGCTACCATCTAAAGCAATATTATCAAGAACACCTACCAGAGCAACTGCAGTATTATTTGCAGTACAGAAAAACCTCATATACTGAATTATAACAATGTGGAATACATGCTCCCCACGACGAAAAAGGTCGTAAAACATTATTTTTTCCCTGTGTTTCCATTCAGCAAGTGCAAAGCATTGATGAAGTAACAACTCTAGAAAGCACAATGACACCAATTAAATCTTTACAGCTCCTTACAGCAAGGTACATTTTTTGGTCGTGCTTAACTGCTGAAGTCTTTTAAGCATATTTAAAGGACCTGTCAACTTAGAGCAAACAAGAAATAAAGTCCCACTTCTGTATGATACATGTTTCTCAAGTTATGGCTGCCCACAGTATACGCAGTTACAGCAGGAAATTAGGGCCATTGGACAATAGCTAAAACATGAATTAGGACAAGAAAATAGGCCCACTGAACAAGTGACAAGTTTCCATGCAGCATTTAAAATGTGCCAAGTTCACCACTGATCAAGTAAGAGGTAAGTACGAATTAATACTACATACTTGTCGCATCCATTCGATACTAATGTTCTCATAGAGCTTTAGCTTAGTACGAAGATACATTTACAATTAAATATTCGATTACTCATGCACAAAATAAATTCTCACTCAAAATAAACATATCATCACTCTTACATTATCTCTGTACAAGAAAAATATTGAAAAATTAAGTATGATACTTATATTTTACAAAGTTGCAGAATTTCTGCATTCATTAATTATTTCTTCTGTTTTTCCTTTCTCCTCCCTGGCATTCTCACATTGAGTAGCTTTTTCATCACACTGTATTTCATTCTTTTCCTTTTCCCTACTGTCTTTACTCTACCCCTCTCTATTCTTTTTCCTCACATTTTTTCTGATCTTGCATTTCAATCTTTTCTTTTGCCTTACAAAATTTTTTCCCCAAAACATCATAGACCATAAACATATCTGAACTTTGTTTCATATCAATGGAGTTGTTTTAGATAATTTGTAACTTTGCAGTTGTATTTAACTATTTAGATTAAGTTCTTGTACTTATATCAGAGTATCGAACAGGAAGAGTTGCATATGAGTGATGCATGTTAATATTAAGATGTCTCTTTCTTTTATTTAGTAAAAAAATTAGAAGTTCAAAAAAAAAAAAATTATATTGCAAGTCTTTTGGAAATTAACTTGAAAATTACACCTTACATTTATGTAAGAATTATAATGAATGTAGCAATACTGAGTCATACAATGTTTTACAACACAAGCAAGTTGAGGTGATTTCCAATTTTAATATTACAAACACAGACATAAAAGAAGCGTTGTTTTGAAGATAATACAACTCTTTCAGTTACATCAATATCTTACTCACTTTTGTGGGTCTTTTGTTTTGGCATTTCTTTTCTGTTTTGACTTTTCTCTTCCCTCATTTGCTTCATTTAATTTTTCTTTTCTTGTTCGCCTTGTTTTTTCTGCAATTTTTCTGTTTCAAACCTCTTCAAATTTTTGATCATCAAAACAATTGATAGGTGTTATATTTTCCATTTTCTTTTCAATTTAGAAGATTCAGGATAATTTACAATTTCTGTCAATTTGGGAGTACTGTGCAACTCTTTACTTCCTGGTGCTACTTTCATTCCATTTTTTGATTCTTTATTCAGATACTCTAGAAACTATACCTTTATTACAGATAGGCACATTTATCTTTTCTCTTCTATTCCTACAATTGGTGTAATCTGCAGTTAGATGCTGTAATCAACTCTGAGGATTCTGGGAAATTCATTCCTCTTTAAGGGACTGCAGTGGTGTGTTGTAGTCTAGTGGTTAGACTACACGCCTCCCACCAAGGTGAACCGAGTTCGATTCCCAGCGAGGTCGCCCCCAGATTTTTGCATGAGGAAATCGTGCCAGATGATATCACTGGTTGGCTGGTTTCCTCTGGGATCTCCAGTTTCCCCCGCCTTTGCATTCCGGCACTGGTGCATATTCACCTCGCTTCACAATAATTTGCTCTCAAGATCTCAATGTTAAGAGCCACCCAAAACTTTCACTTCTCACTCATTCTTCTTTGAAGCCACTTATTTGTATTTGCAAGAGCCACTTGTTGTTCTTGGTCTTTAAGAGAAGGCACTAGTCCTCCTTGGTTTTTAGGAGGACGTACTTGTCCTTGTTCTTTAGGAGGAGACACCTGTTCTTCCTGGTCTTCAGTAGTAATGACATCTTTTCCTGGGGTGTATTTTCATGTGTTTGTTCCTTTTCAGAGCTCTCTCTCATTTCTAAGTCTACATGATTTTGTTCAGCTGTAGAATCAACACACACACTATTATTTTCATTATTTTTTATTGGAACACCCTTATGAAATACTTCATCCCACATACTGAACAAAATGTAAAATCCATTACTCTGATCTTTTTTGCACTCAGTTTCAATGTTGCTGAATTGTTCAATTAATTTTTCACCCACAAGTGTTTTAAAAGATTCATAATACAATTTTTGCAGCAATTCCTTACGTAGTTGAGATGAATCCTCATTTTTGTTTGTGCTGCCAAGACATTTTGAATAGTTAATGCTATCAGGATTCGATGGAAACAAAACACAGGAACAGAATCAATCCCAAAGTGTTTCTGCTTTTACATGCATGTTCAGGACTCTTTCCAAGACTGGACAGAATTTTTCCTTTATGTCTTCATTACGACGTTATCTGCGGCGTTAGTAAGTACACTTAGCCTAAAAGCTGCCATCTCTGCTGGCTGAAGGACTTATGTTGCATTGGAATACAGCACGAGTAATACAACCGCAAGTTCAATGCAACGCTTACTAATACGGCATGAAATATGACTTTTATACCCATGATCAAACAAAATTACATGCGTCTTAAAGCTTTTCTCTTTTAAAAATGACACAAAAACTTTTATCCAGCCTGTATCACTGCAATCAATTCCCCAGGAATATGGAACCTGGAACCGATTGCAAATGTTAATAGGCAACAGCTGGTAAGGAAAAACAATCATCAGTGGAACCACTAAATCACTAGCTGAAAAACTGAACATTACATTTATGAATGTTTTGGAATTTCCTTGGGCCACCTCATGAACCCTGAGTGCCCACCACCAGCTAACAGATTAAGACTAACTGGCAAAGAAGCCGCTTCGTGTGTAACAATTTTTGCCCACACCAGCAAGCACCCGCAACCTTCTTCCTTTCAACCTCAGTTTACGGCCAAACAGTATCTACTAAATTACTTCCACCAGTGTGGGAGATCGTCAAGGTGCCAAAGAAAGTTAAGTCCTCCTGCCTTCGTAATTTTCTTGCGATGCAAGTTTTAGTGACATGAATTAGTAATGAACTCTGCGACACTGTTCTAGTAAATTGCCTGGCTCGTCGTATCGCTAACTGTTCGTGTCATCTGCATTTTGAAGAATGTGAACTGCATTAATTTGAATTTATCTTGGAGGAATTTATGTGACACTTGTTTTTTATCTTTTATTATGGTGCCTTTATTTAAGTCTCATATTTCTGCAGAGTGAGTGAACCGAGTTGTGGTTTCCATTCATCAATTTTGGCATCTGTGACGTAGTATACTAGCAAAAAGACTTGCAAAATACTAAATATGACTATCTGTAAGCATCATAGAATTCTGAAATTAATGAGAACAAAGTATGTGTCAACAGTTCATGAATCACTGGCAAGAAAATTGAAGGCAATTAGGGTTCTGCAAATCATTTTTAAAATGGAATCAAATTGAAAATTGAATAAAACATTATACCCAAATTTTGAAGCCTTTTTTAATTGCTTATACAGAAAGATTGTATAACTGGAAGGGAGAAATAATACTGTTGGAGAGTCCGCCTTATAGCATTATTTATTAGCGAGATAAGAGTACTAACATCAGTTTTTTAAATGGCAACATGTATCTAGTGGTCAAAAGTTCAATGAAGCTTGTCAACACCTTTTCAAAAATGTATCACAGACATTGGGATTCATAAGGGTTCACGAAGACCCATTAAGTGATGCCCTGCGGCACGATCGCGCTGCACGATACAGTAAGAATGACGCCAACGCTCTGCATTTTATGTAGTAGAGGTGATGCAAACAGTGTAGGCACCCATAGTTGAGTACTCCATTTCACAGAGGTTGCGCTTAAGAGGAAACAACGGAACACACATAACGTGACGACTACTCAGTCAGTCATCAGTGTGCAATCGAAAACAGTACACTGCAAGGTGAGAGTTGTCGTAATGAAAA
>NQII01003192.1:5663-27357 GCA_002778355.1 Clitarchus hookeri
GTGAAGCCCCGCACACCGTTAGGCGACCTAGCCAAGTGTAATCTCCTAGGACGATGTTTATAAAGTTACCAGAGGTGATACGGAAAGACTCGAAAGGCGCAGGACTTAATACAAATATACTGTAATTATCTATGTGCATGCACACCTGTCAAGACCGCTCCAATGACAACCGGCTCCCGATTGCTTCAAGATTACGGCTTTTACATATAATTTTTTTTTCGAAACTTGGAACATTCTTAGCCATGAGCAATTCAGGGGTTTTAAAAATTATAATTTTATTCGAAAGCTTTGTTTAATTATTTTATATTTAATTAATTAATTTAGTTTACATATATTCTCGACACCGTCAGTCAACGTCTTGTCCGCGTGAGATTAGTGCCGAAGAATTTCCCCAGGGAGAAACAGCTTAAGTACGTACCAAGAATACCGTGCCTGTGCCTCGACGTGATTCCACCCCAACGCTGGCAACAGCATGACCGGACGATGCGACCTTATCATTATCCTTACTAAGTCAAATTATTACTGTAATATTTATAATTTAAAAATTATAATTTACATTTTAAACTTTCTTACGTCTTCCGAGCAGATCGTTTGCGTCGTTGGTTCGGAAGCGCCCAAGTGTGTCGTACGCGGGGATCTTCGCAAGTCCTCGCCAAATGCACAGAGTACATACTGCCCTGAGACATCCAGCAAGGCATGTCTGTATTCTATTATCCAACTATCGTTTTATTTATCTCTCCATTACATACATAACATAGCAGCATAACTACAGTGCACGCAGGCCTAACCAGCCGAAACAAGACGAGAATTAAATATTTACGTCGCAGCTGGCAATTGAGACCACACAGCCACCGGTGCAATGCTCGAAATGTCTCGGCGCGGTCAACCACCCACGCTTGTTCATTTCGTATGCCGCGTCGACAAGATGGTGTTGTAGATAAACTTTTTTTTTTATGGGATTGGGGAGAGGGACATTCTTTGTCATCCTTGTCTGGGACAGTGTTGTCCGTGTGCTGCATTCACGCCTTCATCAACGCCGCGTCGTCGATCGGAAAGGATAAGGCCTCATTCACATGTACGTCGATCACGGTACGCGGCCGCAACCTATGGCTTGTTCACGCGCCAACAGATTTCTGCGTTACCATTTTGGTGCTCGTTTGGAAGCTTGGAGTGTTCTTAAACACTTGGGTTTCTTGCTGATTTAATAGCATGCTACCAAAGTAAATGCAGGCCAAGAAATTCAGACGCAGTAGATATTTTAAGTATATGTAGATTAATTTAATTCGGTTCAAAATTTACTGGAAATGAATTATAATTTTTATTGAATTTGTTTTATACTTCCAAGCATTACTATTGTTTAATAGTACCTCTTGCCATTGGTGTATTTCGGAACTATTTGACGACTGTGTGTAGTACAACTACATAGCCGGGGTCGCGGTTGGCGTAGAGGTTAGAGCGATCGCGTCCCACTAAGGCGAACCGGGCTCGATTCCCGGCGGGGTCACTCCCGGATTTTTGCGTGCGGGTATTGGGCCGGACGATGCCGCTGATCGGCGGGTTTAATCGGGGATCTCCCGTTTCCCCCACCCTTGCATTCCAGCGCTGCTCCATGTCCACCTTGCTTCACCCTCGTCGACTGTCAAGACCTCGTTAAGAGCCGCTTAAAACACCTCACCATATAATTAATATAGTGGCTCAAATGTTATATTAAGCGTGTTATAATTTTCACTATCGAACAGGCGAAATCGGGGACGTCTATGAGAATTTAGTGGGTATTACATTCACGCAGTAATTTTTTCTTCTCTCGTCTAGCATAATAATTTTCTCGTCCCAAATTTTGACTAAGCTGACACTCACAATGCTTAGAAATACCACAGCTACCAGGAAAACTCCCCAATAATATAATATTGTAATCAATTTTTGTTTTGGATAAATAGTAAATTTATTTGTTTTCATAACCTGCCCTCTTGCTGTTTCGATGAGAGTTCTAATCCTTCATGCGTCACGCACGCACGAGTACACACACACGGCTGTCACTCGGCTGCCGAGCTTGGTTAGGTTCAGCAAGCGCACTTTCACGAACGTGCGTGAGTGAGTATTTGAGCAGGTATACTAATGTGCAGCTTTCAAGTGCACAAATATAAAGTATAAGCAGAAGCGCAGTATTGTGCCCGTATTCAAGTGCACGAGAGCGCAAGCATACAGTTTCACTAGTGCACAGGTCACTTGGGTGTGAGAACTGCCTGTGTAGCTCTAAGTTTTAACAAATGAGAAAGGGCAGAAATAATTTCAAAATGATGATTTAATAAAATAGAAATCGATGCATTATAAAATCTACCGTTGTCTTCTACGCGCAGTGCTATTGTCGAAAAAATATTTTCTGAACTTAAAAGAGCTTGATGTTTCTGTCTTAAAAAAAAGCAATCATCTTAAAAACATAGTTCATGAAAGGGGTATTTTTGTTATTTGTATACGTATGATCCCGGCCCAAAATAGCTAATGTTGGATACTTGAATAAAAAAAAAGATTAATACACCAGCAAATTTAAATATCGAAAGTCTACGGCTTTGCTTTAGTCGATGTAAGTTTTATTGTTTGCGATTTGAAGTTCTCTCAAGGGGTATTTCCGGTAAGTAAATGTAAACTACCTCAAACGGCAATACACAAAGGTTGAAATATATCCTGTTTACTCGTCAGCGAGGGCGCAGGCCATCCTTTTAACATTTTACATGAGCTTGCCAGTGCTCTTTACTTCGAAAACTAAGTAGAGGCCTATAAGTTTAGAAACGCACGTCACACAAAGTACTGCCAACAGACGAATTCAGAAGCAAACAGGAAAACGTCGGAGAAAAAAAAACGGGAGATTTAATTAAAATTACAAGTAATATTTTCAGTAAAATTCAAGGAATTTTTTTTTCCTGGTGAATGATAAATGATTCACGCATGGCGTAACAGAAAGTTAGCTAAGGCTGCGGGCTGGGGGGGGGGTGCAGTGCAGCCTTCTTGTAGAGAGGTAATTTGCCTCGTCTTTGTCTGCCCGCGAAGTGGAGCGCTCTGCTAATTAGTGCTTCAGTTCCACAGTTGGCAGGACTGTGTTGTACGTTAAACACAATAGCACCGCGACCGGAGGGGAAAAAAAATGCCCTGTGTGAGGGCCAATTTGCGGCGAGCAGATTGCGAACTGTGAATTCCTGCTCCCGGACGGTAACTTCTCAATCAGCACATATCAAGATTATTGTTCACGGCCATCATTACGTAGAGCCATGACTGCACCGTCTTCACACTGCCTTGTAAAGGCAGCTCGTGGTAAACTGAGCACTTTTAACAACCCTGCTTAAGATCTGCTTGTACGCACATTGTGTATTCATACGCAATATGTAAAATTAACATTATAACGGGCGTNAACCCTGCTTAAGATCTGCTTGTACGCACATTGTGTATTCATACGCAATATGTAAAATTAACATTATAACGGGCGTGATCACTTTATTCATGCGGTCAAATTAAACTATAAAATTATTAGAAAAGTAAATATTCTACTAATTTTTTTTTTTTTTCAGTTTTATGCATTTCAAACACATAAAGCAAAATAAATAATTCACAGATGTGTACGCACTACTTTTAATTCACATGCGCCCAGTAAAGTTGGTGACGACGGAAGAAAGTAGTTCCATGTATTAAAGCTCGTGATAGTGGAGTGTGCAGTATTAGGCGGTAGTTAGTGAAGCAGCATGTGTTTACCGCCCGCACGTATTGGAAAACGGAGTCTATACCTCTGAGATGAAAGTGACGTTTTATTTAACTCACCGTACTGTTATACACAGCTTTTCTTCTGCTGCCATAGGATGTTTGTTCCTGTTGTAAGGTAGGACATCGATATCTGGTTTGATCCGTTCTGTGATGTAATGAAACAGCAAAGGCGTCAACCTAAAATACTGTACAAATTTTGTGTCATTGTCATTCGAATGATTATTTACTAAAGCTTAGTATACCCATTCCGAACGACGATTGGGAAACACTGCAAACGTTTTACGTCTTTTTGCTCTTCTTCGGCCATGATTTCGATAATCTGTTAGTTCATCCACCAAAATAAAATGCAGTATATGCTCTTCTAGCTCAATTCCTACACTGTCACGCATCCTGCTCAACCTCTGCTCCGCCATTTTGACGCATACCCTTTGCAGTTACGTTCAGTTTCAGATTTGTAGGAAACCAGACTTAACTTAACTTCAAATGTCTATTCATTTTCAAGTTCTCGTTCAGTTCNTCAGTTTCAGATTTGTAGGAAACCAGACTTAACTTAACTTCAAATGTCTATTCATTTTCAAGTTCTCGTTCAGTTCACAGACTGGAGGAAACCAAGTCAGTGTGACAGCGACAACTTGCTGCACAGTAAGGGCCGGAACCCTCCTGCAAAGCCATCCGTCCAGCATTTGTCGCAGGAACTGTAAACAAGACGAATATTGTTGGATGTGCATGAAGAAGAACGTCCAAAACTGCCATACACAATGGTGCAGGAAATGAGAAACAAATTGCAGACCTCACCAAAGAAGTCGTTTAAACTGTCGTAGGAAATGGGAGTTTCTACAACCATATGTCAACGAGTTGCCAAAAACACAAACGTGCATGCGTACCGTGTTACTGCTGTGTAACTACAGCTTCCCGACAAGCGATGAGAGGCTATTGCTGTTGGTTCCAGCAGTTTGTCAGTTCACATCCATTAATCCTTGACTGTATCTATTCGCGGTATCTTCACACTTTTCGAATAAAACATAAAACCTTTGAAAAGTCACACATTTTATGACGTGCTTGGTTGTTTCTTAATTACGTTATGTATCAGAAGCATTTTATACTTGTGCTAACTTTAAAGTACCTTATTTTTGTATTGTATTGTAATTGTAAAGGGCTTATTAACGCCCCCCGGTTCTATGCCTGGAGGCTTATCAGGGGATGGCTTACAAACTAACTTATACCCTAGCTTAAATTAACACCCATGTCTTACCTAGGATTCGAACCTAGAACCTCCCGCACTCCAGACCGACGGCGCACCAACCGACTGCGCCACGGAAGGTCAGCTCCTTATTTTTGGTTTTGTTGAAATTGTATTTATATTTTATCTATAAATTATTTTATTTATAGTTAATACGAATTAAATCAGTGAGGAAATAGGTGCGTTGGTAATGCCTAGTTAGAGATAGTCCTTATGCAAAATAATATTACACTGAGTGCGTACGAATGCGGTGCGTTGCCCCTTTCTTTGTTTGCATGGAAGAAACGAAGCGTGGTTTCATCTCAGCGGGGTCGTTAATTCTCAGAATACCCGACTTTGGGATATGGAGAATTCGAGCACTGTGCGTGAATCACCTCTTCATGATGAGAAAAATTGGAGTGTGGCGCGCTTTATGCCGGGATGCATTATTAGCTCCATATTGTTCTACACAACAGTCTATAACGACGTGTACGTGGTCATCTGCCAAGAGTTTGTGAATCCGTTGGATGACGTGAGAGAAACTTCCCCTTTTATTTGAAAATCGTATCATTTCCAAAGGACTTTGGCTACCCGGGCAGCCTGACTGAATCCCACAGGATTTCTTCGTACGGGGCATGCTGAAAGGGAAAGCTGCCGTAACAAGCCACGGGCAATCGTGGAACTGCAAGACAGCGTTCTTCTGGAAATTGACGCCGTGACTCCTGATGTGTTGGTGGCTACATTCCGTAACATGGAGATGCGTGTGTAGGCATGCATTGCTGCTAATGGCGACAACTTCCAACACTGGATGTGATGTCACTATGCTTTTCATACACCAAGGTATGTCCGTAGTACATTTAATTACGTTATGATCAATAGTTTAATAATTATGAGCGAACATCATAGGCCGTGAGCGAGTGAAACATATGTGTGGTANATTACGTTATGATCAATAGTTTAATAATTATGAGCGAACATCATAGGCCGTGAGCGAGTGAAACATATGTGTGGTATAGCGGCAATGCGTAGCAGCCTTCCTGCGTTGTGTAAAGATAACTAAGCGATCTACGCTATTTACAGCGAAACTGGCCGCTGCGCTGACTTTTGAAACTTGAAACCTTGGGGATAAGCACGGCGTGCAGATGGTTATAGGCTGTTCACGGTAAAGTGAGTACTTTTGAGGCCCTAGTTACTTTTTTACTTTCAGCCATTTTTTAGCCTTTGACCACCTTTTGAAGAAAATGTTGTCATGTAAGTAATAAACACAGTATGTGTATTCAACCGCACTTGGAAGTTAACGTCTAAGGCTACAATAAAATGTATTTATTGACTATTATTCCAAATGAGAGGGCTTTCAAAAGTGCTCACTTTACNACGTCTAAGGCTACAATAAAATGTATTTATTGACTATTATTCCAAATGAGAGGGCTTTCAAAAGTGCTCACTTTACCGTGAATAGCCTCTACAGAACTTCGCATAAAACTTGCCTGGAAATATGGTGATAGTTTCACCGTTACGAACGTTTTATAAAATTCGTGAAACTGGTCAAACGAATGTAGTGATTGATTTCGACATGCATCTCGGGTAGAAATCACGGATATAAGTACACTTAACTTAAATTCATAAGTATAGAAACCACTGCGTCTAGAACAATTTTATCTATATATCGGCCAAAATTTGCAAGAAACTGAGACGTTTGTGTATACAAATTAGTGCCGCACACATAATATAAGTATTGACGTTAGAAATGTTAATATTATAAAATTTACACACACGTATATTTTTAGTGATAGGTTAAATAATGTTTACCTATGTTCTAAATGCTTTCGTAGCTCATTAAATGAATCGGTTGTCTCTGTGACTGCATCTGAAGGAAACGAATGGCAAATATGGGCATTCCGCTTTTTCACACACAGCTACATATTTTTATCTAATGAGGAAGCCCTATACAAGGTAAACTAACATAACCTACCGAGCCACTAAAACTATTTTCATTTTCTATAAAATATGCCGACTGTATGTTGTCATGGCTGTAATGTGCCCTAATTTTTTATTTATTCTATTAAAAGTTATTTAACAGTAATTTAGTATTTTATAGTAGTAATTTTAACATGTTTTAGTAATACAATAACTTTAGCTGTCACTCGGAAATTGAGGTGATCATTTCGACTTACATTAACGTATATGTTATTGTAAAAGAAACTGCAATATTTTACTTTCGGATTAGCGTAGGCAAGTTAATTGTTAAAACGTGATCAATTATCAATACATGTAGAAGGACAGAGGATAGCAGTTATAAACAATCAAATCTTCGTTTGTACTTTAAAAAGGTATGCAAACTTGTGTATGCTTTCAACTACAACGATTTTCTTTTTGCTTGGTAGGTAGCTAAACGTTTACATCTGCAAGAATCAACCACTGTTAACTATTTCTTCTCCCTTCATGCGAATGCCTACATATCTGTGGCGAACACAGATGATAGTGTTGAAGAAATGCTAACAGGGGAGCTTTTGTGTCTGAATCCTGCTCCTTGCTTGTCGTGGGTGACGTTCTTNATCCTGCTCCTTGCTTGTCGTGGGTGACGTTCTTAAAAATAAAAGGAACCTTAGTTTAATGCAATCCTTCAGCTATTATAACCTTCTCGCGTTAGGCAAGGAAACTTTATAGCAGAGCACAATAGTAAAACGCTAACAGTTTGTAAATTCTCCACGGGCACGTATATCGTGATTTGCTGTAAAAGTTACTTGGATATACTGGTTTAACGAGTTTACTTGCGTGGCTACGGAGGTTACAGATTCTCATATCTTACGTTTCAGTAGGGGGCAGTGAGTTATTGACGTGAACGAGATAGGGACTGAATCTGGCTTTACTTTTTGACGGCCATCTCTAGTCGTCCAGGGCAGACCGAACGTGTATGGAACGATGGGTTGGAGAAGCGTGGAATAAATGGGCTGCAATGTTTCCACTTTGGTGTGGCAGAAACGAACCAGCGAACTCGACTGGTGTAACCGTAACCGCAAGAGTGGAAGTTATAAAATAATAAAAATTATTTTCAAGGTGGGGTAATACAGTTCATGTTTAAAACGTTTTATTTGAATATTTCCCATCTCACCGTATTCTTCAGAGTCATTACTGGAATTTATTCACCCATAACTAGAAAGTTATTGACTCCAAGCGACGTGGCACTGAAATACTATCGGAAGTTTTAATTGTCCAGGTGGTGGTTGGAGCTCATTACACGAACTAACGGGACTTAAAGTTTTATGTTGCCATTGTCAACATACGTCATAATTTTTATGGTCATTCAAACAAGTCAATTTTGCTACGTAACGTTTTCAGAAAGTGAGAGACTGCGTAGGAACGTCGCCACAGAGCACTAAAGAATACAGAGGCGAAACAAGTCGCGTATACTACGAATCCAGCTGCACACGTTAGCAAAATGGCGTCACTGGCCAGCAAAATGTTGGAACGAAGTTCGCCAATCAGCGCCTGATAACTTACTCGCTAGCTGGAAGCTCAACCAATAATGAACTTCTCGCAGAATACAGTAGCCAATCAGACGCAACGCCCGTCCCCAGATCCTCGCGCAGCTAATCAGAGACTGAGTACGCCAACATCAAAGGAACCGCCATAACTATTTCGTGTCTGCGTACTTATCTGCTCTGCGGCGTCGCGCTGTGTGGTGTTACTGGCTGTTGAGTCCTTGTTGCAAGGAGCCATTAGTCGCGGCTGTTAATGCGCGTCGTTATCTGCCGCATTTCCTCCGGGCCCAGCGCTCACAGCCAGACAAAATGCTATCTTCCATGGACCACAACATCCCAGGGTTGTAATTCGGCAGCTCTTGNGTAATACAAGAACGCCACTGCTTCCACTAGATAGTGAACATAGCGAGACGTACTGTTCGTGCGCCATGCGTTCTGCGTATCACCGTGACGTTGCAGTCACATACATCGCTAATGACATCCCCCAGGCAAGGACAAAGTTTCCGTAGCTGAGGACAGAATGGTTATTATTCAGGCAGCGGATATTTTCCCGTTTTTTTTTGCCATATATTTGCGAACAAATGCTAAATGGTAATCATTCCGATTAGATAGTTTTCAGTATTCGCCTGCTAATCAGCTTGACTGTACTCGACTTTTATTATTTACTTTTATACACAATATTGAGCATGGGGAGAAGCAACAAATTACTGCATAGAAATAAAATACTTAACAAACATTATTATTTTTAATACTACCGAAATATAGTTAGCAAAATAATAAAGAATGTTGTTTCCTGATAAATCCTTACAACGATAGTTTCCGACATAAAACATTCGTGGTAGATGTGGTGGTTGGTATTTTAAAAACAAAACAAAATCCATGTATCGCCATGCGAACTTGCCAAAGTTGACTGTTGTTTCTGGTAAATTAATGCAAATTCTTACAGCGGTACAGTTATTACATTGACTTTAAATGTGTTTAAGTGTTTCTTAAGAGTCTTTTCAAGGAAGTCAACTTGAAGTCTATAGAAATCATTTGCATTTTTTAATCGACATTTTAACAGGGCCAGCACATATAACGGCTGCTGTTGTTATCATCTACAAACGTGAATATATTTTTGAGCATGTAAATTGTTGACATTGGTACAATATGTTCGTGGTTGAGTGCCTTTGAAAGCCATACTTGGAATTTAATTTCTTTCAATTTTGTATTCTTCCACAATTTGTAAAATTAACATTTCAGGGGGCACATTCACTTTTTTAATGCGTCGATATAGTTTCAACTGTGAAATTTCTAGCAACGTTTATATGTTACTAATATGCTATTTCTTACTCTTATGTGCATAAAACAAACAGAAACATTGTTAAATAAATACAATGCAAACTAATTTAAACGTAACATTTTCAGTTCGACGTAAAGGCATGGAACTGCTTTTCTTACAATGCTGCCAAATTCACCGAGAGCAAGTCAGTCACAGCGTGTTTATGTATATCTTTGTGTGTATCGAAAGGTTGAATTTAGAAGCGCTTAATTAATCGCAAACCGCTCATAACCCCATGTTTTTTTCCCGAGTATAAGAAACTACGTGCAGATGAAAAAATAAAGCCACCGTTGACACATTCCTTACTCTGCATCCTGCATGCTGTTGCACACTCAAGCACAAGATGGCCAGACGCCCGNCGTGTTTATGTATATCTTTGTGTGTATCGAAAGGTTGAATTTAGAAGCGCTTAATTAATCGCAAACCGCTCATAAATCCATGTTTTTCTCCCGAGTATAAGAAACTACGTGCAGATGAAAAAATAGAGCCACCGTTGACACATTCCTTACTCTGCAT
The DNA here is from genome assembly GCA_002778355.1 of Clitarchus hookeri. NCBI lineage: Eukaryota > Metazoa > Arthropoda > Insecta > Phasmatodea > Phasmatidae > Clitarchus > Clitarchus hookeri. The sequence continues at coordinate 15,952 of NQII01003192.1, forward strand.
CCTGCATGCTGTTGCACACTCAAGCACAAGATGGCCAGACGCCCGNAGCCACCGTTGACACATTCCTTACTCTGCATCCTGCATGCTGTTGCACACTCAAGCACAAGATGGCCAGACGCCCGACGGATAGACTGTCGTTCCCGGCCAACCCGAGCAAAGAATGAGATAGCAGAGATGGGGATGGAGAAGTGGCGGAATGAATTCTTGCGAGAGGATGGCATCAGCCCACCGAAACGCCCACACAGCGACAGTGCTCTCCACATCACAGACTAAATAAGTATACAGGAGTGAAGTGTGGGAGTACCCATTGCTGATTGGCTGCGTGAGGCTCTGGGATGGGCCTTGTGTGTGACTGGCTCCCACGCGTTGCGGAAGATCCCGTATTGGCTAGGTTGCAGGTTGGCAAGTAGATTATGGCGTCCGTCTACCTGGCGCGTGGACTGGATTGTAGTGTGTTTGTAATACACGTTATACGCTGTTCACGTTTACTTCCAACTTTTCTGAAGCCCTACTAAAGTTCTACTTCTAGGATATTCCTTCGCTTCATGCAAACAGAGCTTAACCAAGTACATAAAATTACACCAAAGGGACAACGCACCGGATTCGTGCGCATTCAACGAAATATTACTTTGCATAAGAACTATTTCTTTCTAGCGTTACCAACACACCTATGTCATCACTGTTTTTATTCACATTAATCAACGAAATATTAAAATTTAAAGATAGAATATAAGTAAAAGTTTTATTTAACTAAAAATAAAGTACTTTTATGATAACACGATTACAAAACGCTTGTGATACGTGACATATTTAGGAAACAACCAAAAACATTGGATAATTTTTCAAACGTTCTATTTAAAAAGTGTGAACAAACCGCGAATAAACTATAACATAATTTTCACTTGCACACAATTTGTTTGCACACTAAAATAAATAACACCTCACCTTCAACATATCACACTTATTGCAAACACTATTTTGAAGCTCTTCAACATGGCCAAAAAAACGAAATTTCTAGACTGATACAACTTAAAATTTTCAGGGTGAGTTCCTGCGAAATTAGTATAGGCTCAGCACTGAACTTTGCTACGAACTTCCCGCCAATAAAACAATAGAGTTACCGCTTAAAGTGCCATAGGTACACGCAGTACGACGAGAACACTACACGCCAGCTCATAGCCCTGCGCGTAGCGGCGACGGCGCACTTGATGCGCGAGGCAGTGTCGCCCTTATCGCTCCCGAGCTTCTAGGCCTCAAACGTGAAAAACAACTCCAGGGAGACGGCCCCTTATCATACACTTACTGGCAAGTGACGCCATTTTGCTGGCGTGTGAGGCTATAGTTCGCAGTATAAGATGCATACTTCTCCTCTGTATTCTCAGGTATTCTGTGGCCGCACTGCCAATACGAGAATCTCCGTCATAAATATGTACAGGAACGTGTCTCTTGCGTTTAATCGAAACCCCCCGCGAGGAGGGGGGGGGGGAGGTCCGCAGTGAGAGGCAAATGTGTTATCACAGACTCAGCCGTGGATCCCTTTGTCTTTAGTGGCCATGCCATAACGTTATGAGCGACCTCAAACATCGCACGACATTTTAGTACCACCACGCACCTCCTTGCCACTGAGTATTGTGGCAATAAAGAGGAATGCCCGTACGCGAGAGTTAGCTTTATCGCCTGTCGTAACTCCCACAGTTACGAACCTGAGTAATTTTGACTGTCCGGCCTGAACAAAGCGGTTTGTGTGGATTTTACGCCCCACGGTTGTGTAATAAAAGGTTGAAGGCGACGGAACGTTCTCATTACTGTTGGCTCCGAACCACATGGCCATCGACACGTTTCTAATAAATTCTGAGTCACGTTAGGAGTCCCTACAGAACCATCGCCAGACGGAAGATACCGCTTGAGACTTGCAAGCCTCGCGCTCATGTTTACAGACCCTGAAATTTACCGTATTCATTCCGCAAAAAGCAATCATTTGTGCACTCGAGCTTTAAAGTAGTTGTTCATTGGTTGTAGCTCCGTAACCCCAGGCCAGGCAGCACCGGATTCGGGCCTTATTTTCCTTGCAGGCTCGTTATTGGTTGAAAGTTGGTCGGGAGCGAGTATATCAACCTGTGATCGAATAGAGGCATAGCCTGAAATGCACATATGTGTTTGAAGTTTAACTTATACACAAATGAATGTGCGACATTTCCGAGTCTACACATGTCCGGACTAGCCATCTCCTTACTTATAGGCAGACATGCGAGGGTGGACTGATCGACGGTGTAAACCCCTCTCAATAGTATCTAAGGGAAGTGGGCGTTTTATAGTTTCGACAGAAGGCTATGCGCTATGGAACTGGGAAAACCCATTTCATCTGTCCTTTGCTTCTGCTGAGTAAATGCAGGCTGCAGACTGGACACTCTCAGCTGAGAATTCCAAGAGAATTCGCAGGCATTCGGTAGCCTTATTGTTCAAGGATTGCAATTGGATTGTGTTTAATTCGCTTGTGGAACAGCCCGTCCTTGTGTAATGATGTGAGAGTCAAAACTATAAAAAAATATTTAGCGTTTGTATTTCATTTCGCGATGTTTATGCAGAGGAACGATGAAAGACGACTGGAAGCCAAGTTAAAACTTGACCATTTGAAGACGTATTTTGTGCTCATAAATTTTAGTCATGTCAGAATTTCGGGCGCATACAAACTACTTGCACGCAAATNTTGAAGACGTATTTTGTGCTCATAAATTTTAGTCATGTCAGAATTTCGGGCGCATACAAACTACTTGCACGCAAATAAAAAGATTATGGATTGTGAAAAAATGGAGGCTACGTGTATCTATGGCGATATTAGAATTACATTTAGTTTGGTAAGNAAAAGATTATGGATTGTGAAAAAATGGAGGCTACGTGTATCTATGGCGATATTAGAATTACATTTAGTTTGGTAAGTATTTAGGCCGCCACTCCCTAATGTACGGGCAAGTTAATTAGCAACAACAGTTACGTAAATTGATATTGTATAGACATAATGACAAAGCTGCCTCGATGTTTTTTGGGTGAACAGTGTGTCATATAATTGTAGTGAAATCAAAACGTATTACTATCGGACTGGAGACTTTTTACCATATTGCTTAACGCAGTAAAATTGCATTCATGATCAATTACATAGAGATATTGTCATTGAATGCCTGAGCGGGATTTGAACCCATTATCCCGTAGACAGTTTCTGTGATTTGCTTATTAATGAAGGTCGGACTTGCACGTGCTCGAAGAAGTGGTACACCGTAAATTTGTCTAAATCACCGAAATTATCATGTATCCAAATTTATGCGCTGACTTTAAAAGCAGCGACATTGAAAAATATCCTCAATGCAATTGAGTGTAACTTACAACACGCTTAAGAGAATATGCAAAACCGCAATAAAACTTCGGATATTTTTTTTTTCAGTGGTACTACTGAGTATTTCTTTGTGCATTCCAGATATAAGTGGAACATTACAAGACAGAGGGTAAATGTTTATTGTGCAGTAGATGTTATTTGCTAAATTGTGAATAATTATTGACAGATTTAACTGGATCTGTCATAATCATACAACAAAATATAATTATTTTACGCTGCAGGGTATCGACATCAGTAGTTAATTACTGCGATCTTGCATGTAGCATTTGACATAACAGAGTAGTGCCCCTTAAAATTGTTTACAAAGTCGTTGAATACGGGACCAGCGTAAAACTGGAGGTAGTAAAGAATGTAACAGTAAAATACGCTCTCCCCTCTGTGTCGGAGGGTTTTCTTTTCATTGCCTTTATTTAAGTAATTAATTCCGAATTCGGTTTGTCTGGCAGCCTCAAGCTCGTGTATTAAGCTGTTTGCGGAAAAATTGTATTAAATAATAATGCTATTACTGAGCATTTGTGTTGTTCTCTACGAGCTTTGCAGGTCTTATTTTGTGAGATGTTAGCGCAACTAGACTGCTGGTGGTAGCTGACATGACAGCATTGCCAGTCAGACGTTGAGATAACAGCGTGGAAATACTTGAAGGGGCTCGCCTGCCTGGCTCCCGAACTGCGTTCCAGTGTGTTTGAAATACAGGTTTTTTTTAAACGAAATTATTAAACGTGTGTTCAATGTGCTGTTCTACGTAAAGAACACACACTTCAGACTATGCCTGTCGATTATTTTCGAGACACCACGCACATCAGAAACACAATTTCAAAGCACTCTAACATAGTTAAAAACTGCTTTTTTCAAAGCGATGTATCTCAAAATGTGTTCGTTATATACACACAGAAATAATGCACCGAACCTTTCTACAGGCTTTTCACCAATAAAATGATAGACTCACAGCATAAAGTACCATATGTATAGGCAGTGTGATAAGAATATTACAGAGCATTGCGCGTAGCGGCGATGACTCACTCGATGCGCGTGGCAGTGTAGCCCTTATCGCTCCCTAACTTCTCGGCCTCAAACGCACTAAAACACCTTCAGGTAGGCGGCGCCCTGAAGCGAATAGAGAGTACAAAATGAATGCATGCAAGCAGGGCGGTTTTCCCTCCCAGATATTACTTTCAATTCCTTGACTACGTGAAATTTGAAGCTACCTTTGGTCAGCGAGAAANGCGGTTTTCCCTCCCAGATATTACTTTCAATTCCTTGACTACGTGAAATTTGAAGCTACCTTTGGTCAGCGAGAAATTGGATTCGAGTTTCAAGTAAATTCTATATGTGTATGCTTTATTTATTTAATATCGCCACCAGAAACTCCGAAAAGTATGAAAAATAAGACTGCGAGTTTTCTGTTATGCGATCAATAATCTAATATCCGATCCCACTCAAACTTCATAATGACACATATTTCATTTAACTGTGAGCCTCATTACTCTTTCATTGTGTCAAGCGTCAAATTGAATGTGCACCAANCGGTTTTCCCTCCCAGATATTACTTTCAATTCCTTGACTACGTGAAATTTGAAGCTACCTTTGGTCAGCGAGAAAATGGATTCGAGTTTCAAGTAAATTCTATATGTGTATGCTTTATTTATTTAATATCGCCACCAGAAACTCCGAAAAGTATGAAAAATAAGACTGCGAGTTTTCTGTTATGCGATCAATAATCTAATATCCGATCCCACTCAAACTTCACAATGACACATATTTCATTTAACTGTGAGCCTCATTACTCTTTCATTGTGTCAAGCGTCAAATTGAATGTGCACCAANCGAAGTAAATTCCTGGCTACGTTAGACTGCTCACCTCCTACCTAGGTGAACCGGGTTCGACTTCCGATGGAGTTGCTCCCGAATTTTTGCATGTGAAAATTCCCCCGCCCTTGCATTCCGGCGCTGCTCCATATTAACCTCACTTCACCCTCATCGGCACTCAAGACCTCAATGCTAAGAGCCGCCCAAATCTCTCCACTTCACTTTAAAGTGAGTTTCACATGTAGGTGGCTGAGATGGCTTGGGTGATAGATATCCAGCTACAGAGTAGAGAAGCACACAGATACGAATTGGTGTGGCGGTTCCTCTGATGTGGGCGTACCTATCGTGTTATTGGCTGCGCGAATCTCTAGGAACGAGCCTTGTATCTGGTTGGCGAACGGCGTTGCGAAATGCTGTTGGCCAGTGACGCCATTTTCCTATCGTGTGCGCCTGGAGCCCGCTGAATAAGCAGCTGTTTTACTCCTGAATTCTTAAGTACTAGGGACCTAACGTCGAATCATGTATAGTACGCCCGAAAGTAGGCAATATCACACTTAAATAAACACTGCGGGTTGCATTCGCACAGGCGCCGTTCCACTCGGATCGTATATCTGTTGTTTTGCAATAGATTTTAAAAGAAATTATAATTTAGTTCACGATGTTTTATTAAGCCCGTTACACACTAGCCATAATTCTGTACTTAATTCCGTACGAGTATAGTTTGCACATANCACGATGTTTTATTAAGCCCGTTACACACTAGCCATAATTCTGTACTTAATTCCGTACGAGTATAGTTTGCACATACTTTGTGCCAACCTCTACTCTTCTAATACTTTTGTGAGGGAAAACTATTTAAAAATAAATAGGATTGTGAGCTGTTCGCGGTTAATTGAGCATTTTTAGAAGATCTGCCAAGGAACTACTTTCCTAATAACTTCATACAATTCCGCCACATGTTAAATTAACATTGTTGTGAACTGGATCTTTTTGTGGGTGCGCTTATCGTTTGAATCGGTGAAATTGTTAGGAATATAAATGTATTACTTACATGCAAATTCTTACACTTGAGCGCACAAAACAAACATAAATGAAACAAAATAAACACTATCTCCCACAAATTAAAAAAGAAGCATTTTTAATACAATGGTAACGCTTGGAACTACTTTCACTATTACGTTGCTAACTTCNACGATGTTTTATTAAGCCCGTTACACACTAGCCATAATTCTGTACTTAATTCCGTACGAGTATAGTTTGCACATATTTAAAAATAAATAGGATTGTGAGCTGTTCGCGGTTAATTGAGCATTTTTAGAAGACCTGCCAAGGAACTACTTTCCTAATAATTTCATACAATTCCGCCACATGTTAAATTAACATTGTTGTGAACTGGATCTTTTTGTGGGTGCGCTTATCGTTTGAATCGGTGAAATTGTTAGGAATATAAATGCATTACTTACATGCAAATTCTTACACTTGAGCGCACAAAACAAACATAAATGAAACAAAATAAACACTATCTGCCACAAATTAAAAAAGAAGCATTTTTAATACAATGGTAACGCTTGGAACTACTTTCACTATTACGTTGCTAACTTCNCCACAAATTAAAAAAGAAGCATTTTTAATACAATGGTAACGCTTGGAACTACTTTCACTATTACGTTGCTAACTTCACTGAAAACATATCACTGATTGTGTCTCTACGAAAGTAGGAGAATATAATTTTTTCATAAGTTGATTTCAAAAGGCCTCAGTTAACCGCTAACACCGTAGGTATAAAAAATCTTGCTTTTACATGGTCCTGGTGCCACTTGTATAACTTAATTAAGTAGACAATTATGACTCGTGTATACCGGGATTGATGCAGTGGTCAGATCACTCGCCTCCCGCTACAGAGAACCGGGTTCTACTCCAGCAGGGACCACGCGTAGTTTCTGCAAGCAAGAAATTTGCCAGTGGTTTTTCTTGCGGTACTACCGCTTTCCACGCCATTGCAAACATCTTGCAAGCGTTATTTTATAGCATTCCAGTAAACGTCATTCCTCTACAAAAATCACAGATCAGTGATACGTTTTTGATCTTTTGACGTACTTTAGGATGAGCCGTCATGCCTTGCTCTCTGCACGATGCTTCTTTTTAAAGAGTATTCAGTAAATTAAGTTAATTGCAAATATTAAACGTTGGTCCTGAGTGATGAATAACGTCACCATATTTCAATTGTAAGCCGTTCTACTAATTGTAGAGGTACGCAAATTAATTTGAAAATTAAATTTGATATACAATAAAGCGTATCGTAATCAATAATAACTTGTTCAGTTTTTTATTTATAATTTTCAAGCGTATGTTAAAAATATTTCTTCTCGATAAACATTTATTTTAGCCCCATTTTTTTCTCTCGAAAAAATTTTCTCGTGGGATTTGCGTAAAGAAATACAATTCACGCGTTTCTGAATACTGAGCAGATGAAAACAAGATATAAATATTCCTGGAACTTTTTTTCTGATTGCTGCCGGCTTGACACGCGCTTCGTTTCCCAACGGCTATTGTCGCAGCGTTTCGCATGAAACAAATCCTATTGGTATTTTTTTTTTCAGGTCGGCGCATAGCTGGCGGAACTGCCATCTGCGAGCGATGGACCACCGACCAGCGTCCATGAAGCGGGTCAAATCTTGGCCTGGGGCGATTACTTGCCTACGGCGGCCGGTGATGACTTTTTGAAAACACAGGCTCGTCAGTTGCCGGGTGTCCACTTGGTGAGTTTCCTGGCATTTCACGTTATCTATATTTTTTTTCCCACTTTCAGCTGTGATTAATACAGACCGTAGTCTCTGCAGAGAGTGTGGCACAAGGTCAAAAACTGGAAGCTGTGGTAAACTACTCCTATCCAGCCCACAACATACGACCGACTTCGAATGTTAGCTTAACACACGGACATCAGTTAGAATGAGAGACGGGAAAGGGCGTAAAGGGCATAAAGTTNAGCCCACAACATACGACCGACTTCGAATGTTAGCTTAACACACGGACATCAGTTAGAATGAGAGACGGGAAAGGGCATAAAGTTTGCTTGTATTTTTCAGTGTGTTGTGGTCACAGCAGACAGGTTGTAAGTTGCTCTGAGTTGTCTGTATATTTAACTCCAGTAAAAGTGCTAGCAGTATAAGTAAATGCAATATACCTTAACGAGCAGTTGAATTATATATACCTGCCTGTATGCTGTACACGGTAAAGTACGCACTTGTGAAAACCCTGCTTAAGATCTATTTATATGCACATTGTGTATTCTTCCGCAGTATGTAAAATTAACATAGCCATGGGCCTCATCACTTTATTCATGCGCCAGTGCAGGGGAACTGTGAAATCTGTAGAAAAGTATATATTTTGCAAACTTGCTAATTATTACATGTGTGTGTATTAAAAAATCAGTAAGCAGAAGAAATTGTTTCAGTATTCATAAATGTTTACCAAACTGTTTTAATTCAACGTTAAGACATGGGACTACTTTTCCTCCGCCGTTACCATCATTACAAAGCGCATTACATTCAGTGTGCCCGTCAAAATATATGCAGGTAGAGGCAGTGACGTTTTTCAAATGTTGATTTCAAAAGTGCTCACTTTACCGTGAACAGCCTTCAGTAGCGTGTAGCACCCCCTTTAGTTATGATGACGGTGGTGGTCGGCGTTGCATGGACTCCACAAGGCACTGGAAGCGGTCGGGAGCCATAGAAATCCTCCATGACCGCTGCACAGCTTCCCACAATGCACGGAGATCGGTCGCAGCAGGATACACGGCGCGCACATTCCTCTCGACAGCATCCCTGATGCGTACAATAGAACTGAGGTCTAGCGACCTAAAGTCCGTGGAGTGGTCACCCAACTGTTAGCTTGGTGTAAAGTCCGCGGTAGTGTACCTCAGCCTCCCCNTATAAGTAAATGCAATATACCTTAACGAGCAGTTGAATTATATATACCTGCCTGTATGCTGTACACGGTAAAGTAAGCACTTGTGAAAACCCTGCTTAAGATCTATTTATATGCACATTGTGTATTCTTCCGCAATTTGTAAAATTAACATAGCCATGGGCTTATCACTTTATTCATGCGCCAGTGCAGGGAAACTGTGAAATCGTTAGAAAAGCATATATTTTGCAAACTTGCTAATTATTACATGTGTGTATTAAAAAATCGGTAAGCAAAAGACATTGTTTCAGTATTCATAAATGTTTACCAAACGGTTTTAATTCAACGTTAAGACATAGTACTACTTTTCCTCTGTCGTTACCATCATTACAAAGCGCATTACATTCAGTGTGCCCGTCAAAATATATGCAGGTAGAGGCAGTGACGTTTTTAAAATGTTGATATCAAAAGTGTTCACTTTACCGTGAACAGCCTTCAGTAGCGTGCAGCACTCCCTTTAGTTATGATGACGGTGGTGGTCGGCGTGGCATGGACTCCACAAGGCACTGGAAGCGGTCGGGAGCCGTAGAGATCCTCCATGACCGCTGCACAGCTTCCCACAATGCACGGAGATAGGTCGCAGCAGGATACACGGCGCGCACATTCCTCTCGACAGCATCCCAGATGCGTTCAATAGAACTGAAATCTAGCGACCTCAAGTCCGTGGAGTGGTCACCCAACAACTTGGTCACAATTCGGAAGAAGTTGGCCGGTGCATTGTCTTGCTGTACGTTCAGGTCTGCTGCAGGATACTGCAGGCGCAGAGACTGGTACACATGATCTTGACTGGGAACTGTCGCATTCAACGGGGCGAACACAGCGCCACTGCGCCTAAAAGCCAAGTGTGACTAATTCAACTGCTCATGAGTTTATACTCATCAGAGTTGCGATGTAGCAGTTCTGTTAGCTTGGTGTAAAGTCCACGGTAGTGTACCTCAGTCTCCCCCCCCCCCCCCNCGGTGGGCCCAAACTTGCGTTTCCGCATGTAGAAAATGTGCCGGTGTCCTATGAGTTTCCTTGGAGTGCTCCCGTTTTACCCACGATTACACTCCGGTGCTGCTCCATCCTCACATCGCCTCAGTCCCACCGGTGCCGAAGGCTTCTCTCTCTCTTCTCTCTCCCCATTCTTTCTCTTACTCTCACATTCTAGGCTTGCCGTAAGGCCGCTCTTTACATCCCAATACAGTATATTTGGTAAACTTATTTTCCCCCTAACCTAACCTAAAGCTAAGAGAAGAGTCGAAGGTCCAAGGTAGAGGTGGGACCTAAGTCCGTCACTGGGAACATTCTATACGCCTAGGCATGCCGAAAATATACTAACCAACCACAGAACACGTGCATTGCTGCTTTTCTGCGAATAAACAGACATGGCCGCCTTTTTGGGTCACGGTTGTTGCCCGTTGTAACTGCCTAATCTCTGCTAACAAGGGGAAGGAAGAAGGGCGGCATACAAACAGCAAAAAAACCCTCGACAGAAAAGACTTGCAAAATGCATGCAATTTATCAAATATAACATCTGATTCTACTAGAGCAGAGGATGGGGAAGGTTATTCTTTATTAAATATGTGTTTGAAACATGAGAAGAGCAATATTGTTTGGGGTTTATTCACGCTGGCATTGCTTTGTTTGTAATGAGGCGGGTGGGAAGCACCTCACACCTGGTGGGTGGTAGAGTGCGCAACTGAGCATGCCCCCTCCCGATCGGTAGACATGTTGGCGTGCCTTGCGGCGGCATCGCTGCCTTTATAATTACATTTGAACCAGGCGAATGTACGAAACAAAACTGCAAGAAATTATGATTATATCCGCATTTCAACACACTACTCATGCAAGCATGCGCTGGCCGGAATATTTTCCAAGTTTCGTCGAGCTAAATAAGAAGTGTGTTCCGCACTGGTGTACAGACCTAAGGTATTTCAANAAGTGTGTTCCGCACTGGTGTACAGACCTAAGGTATTTCAAATGGGCGCGCTGGCAACACGATATAATAGCGTAGCGAATGTAAAGTTTTGGTAATTTTTTTCTCTCGTTGATATCGTTAAGTATGAGGAAACATCTGTGACATATTTTTCCCCACTTTGCCGTTCCAAACAAGCTACACTCGATACGGGAATGTTAAGCCGCACGAACCACGGCACCTGTTGTTGTTCTACTCGGATCGGCTCGGCTCGGACCTTTCGGCAAAAAGCATGTTTTCATAAGGCAGGCCACACACTATATTCTGTACCATATAAGAAGGCCACTTT
>NQII01003192.1:27390-82972 GCA_002778355.1 Clitarchus hookeri
ACCCTCGACAGAAAAGACTTGCAAAATGCATGCAATTTATCAAATATAACATCTGATTCTACTAGAGCAGAGGATGGGGAAGGTTATTCTTTATTAAATATGTGTTTGAAACATGAGAAGAGCAATATTGTTTGGGGTTTATTCACGCTGGCATTGCTTTGTTTGTAATGAGGCGGGTGGGAAGCACCTCACACCTGGTGGGTGGTAGAGTGCGCAACTGAGCATGCCCCCTCCCGATCGGTAGACATGTTGGCGTGCCTTGCGGCGGCATCGCTGCCTTTATAATTACATTTGAACCAGGCGAATGTACGAAACAAAACTGCAAGAAATTATGATTATATCCGCATTTCAACACACTACTCATGCAAGCATGCGCTGGCCGGAATATTTTCCAAGTTTCGTCGAGCTAAATAAGCAGTGTGTTCCGCACTGGTGTACAGACCTAAGGTATTTCAAATGGGCGCGTTGGCAACACTATATAATAGCGTAGCGAATGTAAAGTTTTGGTAATTTCTTTCTCTCGTCGATATCGTTAAGTATGAGGAAACATCTGCGACATATTTTTTCCCACTTTGCAGTTCCAAACAAGCTACACTCGATAAGGGAATGTTAAGCCGCACGAACCACGGCACCTGTTGTTGTTCTACTCGGATCGGCTCGGCTCGGACCTTTCGGCAAAAAGCATGTTTTCATAAGGCAGGCCACACACTATATTCTGTACCATATAAGAAGNCTGCCATATGAAAACATGCTTTTTTTATTTTTGCCAAAATGTCCGTTCCGTTCCGAGTCGAGCCGATTTGAGCGGAACAAGTGCGCGCCCTGTTTCAGTCACCTCGCTACGCCGGTAGCGCAGCGGGAAGGACTACTGCGGTTTAACGTAACTGCCCCCCTCCCCTCTTCATATAACACACTTCACGCTGAAACTATTAGTATTACTCAGTCACTTTGATTTGGGATAGTCTGAACAACTATTTTTGTTTGTTTGTTTTTATGTTTGTTTGAACGAGTACAATACGAGTATTATGAAATTGATCACTAATACTCTCCATTGAAATTTTGTAGATATACAGATGCATTTGATTAAAACATACAAAATTAACTTGCAGTGTAGATTACATTACGTAAAATATTTGAAAAAACAGAAATATATCGAGTGTTACAATGAAAGTAATATATTGTTTAATTTGTTTTATAAAGCCGCCAATTTTTGCCAGAAGTCTTACCGTTTGTTAATACGGCGTAAGGAGGCCTTAGGTTCAGAACCCGAACTTACGTATAGAAACTGAATATACAGCCATGAATTTCTCGGGATTCAAACCAGAATTTCTGTAGCCCAGTTAACTTTATAGCGACCTCAACCAGGTTACTTTATAATATAAAACTACATAACTTATAACGGCATTGTTTTGATCCATAAAGAGATGTTATTATATTGCATAACGATTAAATTTTTGATTCATAAAGAGATGTTATTACATTCCATAAAGATTAAACTGAAGGTGCACGGCGTTGGGCTCACTGACATGGAGAATTATAAATTATTGAAAGTAATCTTTAACACACCAGGGCGTTGAAATTTTTTTTTTCACATTCTTTACTTTGTATAAAATTGCGAGTAAATTTTTTCCAGCCAACAAAATAGTCAGTAGCTTATAAAAGTTTTGCATAATCAGCTGTCCTAAAATTCACTTTTCCTCGTGTTAATACACAAATAATGTAACTTAAAGGCATGTAAAAAAAACTGTAGGTACAAACCAAAACGGTTCCATTTGTGAAATTCATTGGATGACTTCATTAAGTTCACGGATTAGTGTTTTTTGCCTGAAATGTATACGTTCTGCAAATGGGCTGTCTTACGTATTGTTAAAAGTACCTGGGTGTTCGTGAAGGATGAAGATATAAATTAAATTAAATATTTAAATATTATTTTCTAATTTATTTATGGTGCCACAAAAAAAACTATACAGCTATGTTTTTCACAACGTACTATTTTCCGATATAGGCCTATTACATTCGCCAGAGGGGCCACGGTGGCTGAGCGGTTAGACTGCACGCCTCCCACCAAGGCCAACCGGGTTCAATCCCCGGCCAGTTCACACAGGATTGTAGCAAGTGGAAATCGTGCCGGACGATGCCGCTGGTTGGCTGGTTTTTTTCGGGGATATACCGTTTCTCCCGCCCTTTCATTCCAGCGCAGCTCCATATTCACCTCACTTCACCCTCATTGGCTCTCAAGTCTTCGATGTTAAGAGCCGTCCAAATCTCTTCACTCATTACATTCGCCAGTGCTAACGACAAACCATTGCTAAATATTTTACTGTTATAAATATAGACTATTCGCGGTAAAATAATTACTTTTGAAAACAACTTTTAGAAAAACCATTAGGCTACAGCTTGTTAACAACATATATGCTACCATACAAGCTGCTTTCAGGATTTCAGTTATATTGGCAGCGAATAAAGTAAAATAGCTATATATATTCAAGTTGTATTGCGATTATAACGTTTAAATTTGTGGCGAATCAAGTTGTTATTTTTGCTACGTATGTATTGGCATATTAGTAACACATATAAAGGCCTAACGGGTTCACGCTTTCACTTGAGTGACGCACAGTAAAGTTGGTAACGGCAGAGGGAAAGTAGTTTCGTGTCTTGATGTTGAATTAGACGTGTTAGGTGTACATTTGTAAATGATAAAAAAAAAATTTTAATACAGCCAAGTGGAATAATTAGCAAATTTGCATACTGTTCACATTTCTAATAATTCCACAGTTTCGGTTGACCAACGCTTGGATAAAGTGATCAGGCCGATGGCAATGTTAATTTTACATGAGGTGGAATAATACGCAATTTGCATATACGCAATTTGCATACAAATAGATCTTCAGCAGGGCTTTCAAAAGTACTAAGTTTACAATGAACAAACTATACTTAAAGTCNAATTTGCATACAAATAGATCTTCAGCAGGGCTTTCAAAAGTACTAAGTTTACAATGAACAAACTATACTTAAAGTCTTAACAAATTGCAAAGAGTCTGTGATTAATTAATTAATTAAGTTGAGTTACACTGTGAATTTATGCGTACCTTAAGAACTAGCTATGTGCAGTCTTTTAGTCTTTACTTTTCAACTGCAATGATTCAGACAGCTTGCAGAAGTAGACTTAAACAGGCAAACCTTATAAAATCACTTTGATTTAGTCGACTCTCGAGTAAATAACGTGAGAAGGAGGGAATCAAGCAGCCCTCGAGATAAGGGTGGCAAGGGAAGAGGTTAGGGGGTGAGGTGGGTGGCGGGTGTCGGAGAAATGTCCTAAGGTCGAAAGAATTTTAAGCTACCGTGCCCGTCACTTTTTGAGATTGCCGTTTCCATTTTCTTAATGGACCGCGGGTGAATTTTAATGAAGCAATTACCTTCCGGGGACATAACGGTTTAATTGGCGGGAGGAAAACTTTTTACACGTCCTCACCATTGCACGACCTCTCCCTCGCGGTATCCCCCCTCCCCTTGCTTCGCCAACCCCTTCTCCCACTCTATCCACAATCTCGTCTTCAATCCCTCTTCCCTTAGCAATATTTCATAAGTTCCGCTGGAGATTGCACCCCCGCCCCCCTCGACAACGTCAACTCGTCAGTGGATAAGGGAACTATGTTAGGGGCGGCGGGCGGCCATTTGCATAACACTCCGGGTGATTAACCAGCGTCTGAAGGGCGCGCATGCGCGAGGCCGCTGTCTGTCCGCGAGGTCTTCCAGATCGCCGCTCGAGCCTCGCCCCGTCTTCAGTGCAGCAGCCGCGTGAGGAACACGGACACGCTCTTCTCTTCACGGGCGATGATAGACCATCACCTCTGATACACCATCACCACTATAGTCTATTCGCGGTTTCTTCGCACTCTTTGAATTAAACCTCTGAAAAATCTCCCCGTGTATGACGTTTTTGATTATTNGTCTATTCGCGGTTTCTTCGCACTCTTTGAATTAAACCTCTGAAAAATCTCCCCGTGTATGACGTTTTTGATTATGTCCTAAATATACCATGTATCACAAACGTTTTATACTTGTGTTAATATAAAAGTATAGGCTGTTCACGGTAAAGTGANTCCTAAATATACCATGTATCACAAACGTTTTATACTTGTGTTAATATAAAAGTATAGGCTGTTCACGGTAAAGTGAGCACTTTTGAGGGCCTAGTTACTTTATCCTTTCAGCCATGTAAGTAATAAACATAGTCTGTACATTCCGCCGGACTAAGAAGTTAACGTCTAAGGCTAAAATAAAAAATATTTATTGACTATTATTCCAAATGAGAGGGCTTTCAAAAGTACTCACTTTACCATTGATAGCCTATATCTGCTTATAATTATATTTTAAAATTTTATTTGTATTTTATTTATTAATCATAATATTTCTTTGATAATTCATATGAATTTAAGCAGTGAGAAACAAGGTACGGTGGTAATGCCTAATAATAAATAGTTCCCATGCAAGCAGAGTGCGCACGAATGCGGTGCGTTGTCCCTCTAGTGCGATTTTTTAGACTAGACTGAGCTTTGTTTGCACGAGGCTGAGGAATATCCTGATAGTAGAACTTTGGCAGGGCTTCAGAAAAGCGTGAAGTAACCGTGCTATAATGAAAATGAAGCTTCGGATGTTGTAATTTGACTAGCATGGTTTCAAAATAATCTACAGACTGCATTAAAATACGCACAAAAATCACATTTTTATTCACGTGCATTAAAAATTCTATTCAGCTCTTCTGGTGACATACTACGCTCTAGTAGATATCTTTCACATTAATTCTCTTCTCACACCACCATTAAACCAAGAAAGCCAAGATTGTGTAGACAAAAATTCTCGTCGCATATATTTTAACTATAACGACAAAAATAGTTTTAACCTTTAACTAACAAACTTTATTATGGTGTCATCTATCTTAGATAACACTGCAGCATTTTACGTTACTATGGGTGGAAAAAGCCAAAGAGAAAACATAAGAGCCAAAGATAACAGGCAAACAACGTTTTATAGAATTGATGCCGCTTGGCAACTTGGTAGTATTTCAGAGAGATGCACCATAGTAAGTAAAACGTTGCAATATGTCGTTGCTTGTCTGGAAAGGGTTAAACTTACATTTCTATTAGTTTTTTTTTTTTGTTTTGTTAATTTTAGTATTTTTTAATTTAAGCAGCACTTCATCAAGCACGGTAGCTTTCACTGTTCTAACTCTTGTTAGGACTAGTCAGATTATAGGCCATGGTATGTAAATAGGTAGGTCATTAGATACGGAGCAAGTTCTTCACAGAATCAGCATTCGCAATCACCTGATGTGATTCCGCAAACACCACGGGAAACCGAAATCAGGATGACCGGATTCGGATTTGAACCAATGTCCTCCCGAATGAGAGTCCGAAGATTTAATACTGCGCCACCTCACTTGGTAAAGTTTCTTCATTGTAAACTGAGCACTATTGAAAGTCCTGCTTAAGATCTACTTCAATGCACATTGTGTATTCTTCCAACATATGTAAGATTAACATTGGCGTGGGCCTCGATCACTTTACTCATGTGTCGGTTAAGTGAAACTGTCAAATTATTGGAAAGGTAAATATTGTGCATTTTTGCTAATTAGTACTCTTAACGTGCATTAAAAACAGATTAAAATAATTAAGTTTTTAAGAACGTTTACCTATCACTTTTAATTTCACGTTAAGACATGGAACTACTTTCCCTCCGTCGTTACCAACTTTACCGTTCAAATGTACTCAGTTAGAGACAGTGATATTTTTCAAAGGTTGATTTCAAAAGTGCTCAGATAACCGTGAACAGTACATACAGGGCANGACGTTTTTGATTATTTCCTAAATATACCATGTATCACAAACGTTTTATACTTGTGTTAATATAAAAGTATAGGCCGTTCACGGTAAAGTGAACACTTTTGAGGGTCTAGTTACTTTTTACTCTCAGCCATGTAAGTAATAAACACAGTGTGTACATTCCGCCGCACTAAGAAGTTAACGCCTGAGGCTATAATAAAATATATTTATTGACTATTATTCCAAATGAGAGGGCTTTCAAAAGTGCTCACTTTACCATGAATAACCTATACCTGTTTATGATTAAATTAAAAATTTTATTTGTATTTTATTTATTAATCATAATATTTCTTTGATAATTCATATGAATTTAAGCAGTGAGAAACAAGGTACGGTGGTAATTCCTAATAATAAATAGTTTTCATGCAAGCAGAGTGCGCACGAATGCGGTGCGTTGTCCCTCTGGTGCGATTTTTTTTAGACTAGACTAAGCTTTGTTTGCACGAGGCTGAGGAATATCCTGGAAGTAGAACTTTAGAAGGGCTTCAGAAAAGCGTGAAGTAACCGTGCTATAATGAAAATGAAGCTTCGGATGTTGTAATTTGACTGGCGTGGTTTCAAAATAACCTACAGACTGCCTTAAAATACGCACAAAAAGTCACACTTTTATTCACGTGCATTAAAAATTCTATCCAGTTCTTATGGTGACATACTACGCTCTAGTAGATATCTTCAACATTAATTCTCTTCTCACAACACCATTAAACCAAGAAAGCCAAGATTGTGTAGACAAAAATTCTCGTCGCATATATTTTAACTATAACGACAAAAATTGTTTTAACCTTTAACTAACAAATTTTATTATGGTGTCATCTATCTTAGATAACACTGCAGAATTTTACAGTACTATGGGTGGAAAAAGCCAAATAGAAAACCTAAGAGCCAATGCTTTTAAGATGACTGGCAAATAACGTTTTATAGAATTTGTGAGTGATGCCGCTTGGCAACTTTGGTAGTATTTCAGAGAGATGCACCATAGTAAGTAAAACGTTGCCATATGTCTTCGCTTGTCCGGAAAGGGTTAAACTTACATTTCTATTAGTTTTTTTTTAAGGTTTTGTTAATTTTAGTTTTTTTTAATTTAAACAGCACTTCATCGAGTACGGTAGCTTTCACTGTTCTAACTCTTGTTGGGACTAGTCAGATTATAGGGCATGGTATGTAAGTAGGTAGGTCATTAGATACGGAGCAAGTTCTTCACAGAATCAGCATTCGCAATCACCTGATGTGATTCCGCAAACACCACGGGAAACCGAAATCAGGATGGCTGGATTCGGATTTGAACCAATGTCCTCCCGAATGAGAGTCCGAAGATTTACTACTGCGCCACCTCACTGGGTAAAGTTTCTTCATTGTAAACTGAGCACTATTGAAAGTCCTGCTTAAGATCTACTTCAATGCACATTGTGTATTCTTCCAACATATGTAAGATTAACATTGGCGTGGGCCTCGATCACTTTACTCATGTGTCGGTTAAGTGAAACTGTCAAATTATTGGAAAGGTAAATATTGTGCATTTTTGCTAATTAGTACTCTTAACGTGCATTAAAAACAGATTAAAATAATTAAGTTTTTAAGAACGTTTACCTATCACTTTTAATTTCACGTTAAGACATGGAACTACATTCCCTCCGTCGTTACCAACTTTACCGTTCAAATGTACGCAGTTAGAGACAGTGATATTTTTCAAAGGTTGATTTCAAAAGTGCTCAGATAACCGTGAACAGTACATACAGGGCANCAGTTAGAGACAGTGATATTTTTCAAAGGTTGATTTCAAAAGTGCTCAGATAACCGTGAACAGTACATACAGGGCATTGTGGTACATACTTCTTCTTGATAGCCTTTCAAGGTGTTTAATTACGGGGCGTTACAAATCATGACTACCTCCTTTCCCTGGACCCTACAGTGCATGGGAAAACGCTGATGTCGCTGCGAGGTACAGATGAAAGCAAGAGCAATGAGCCGTGTAGTCTTTTGTGCCGTGCGTGAGTGCTTTGTGTGCCCTCGGAAGACTCGTGCTCGCGCGAGCAGAGGTACATATAAACTTCCGGCGGTGATAGGACGCGGACTGTGGAGCCGGAGCTGGGCGGAGGTGACGTGGTTCAACGACCGTCGTCGACTTCCTTCCCAGCGCTCGCCTCACTGCAGCTCCCTCGCCACGTCTTCCGAAAGCAGTCCGCGCCAGCCACTACGCTTGCCGTGTCGCCACGTCAAACAGGTAGGATTCCAACTACAGGCTGCTCATGCTAAACTAGGCACCTATGAAACCGCTGCTTAATACCTACTTACATGCACATTGTGTGTTCTTCCACCACATGTAAAATTAACTTTGCCATTGTCCTGATCACCTTATTCATGCGTCCATAAAGTGAAACTGTTAAATTATTAGAAAAGCGAATATTTGACAAATTTGCTCATTCTTACACTTATATGCTTAAAAAACAGAAAGCAAAATTAATTAGTTCAGTATTCACGGATGTTTGCCTAACACTTTTAATTTCACGCTATTACATGGAACTACTTTCCATACGTGCGTCGTTACCAACTTTACTGGATGCATGCCAGTCAGTGTGCCCGCTAAAGCGTATGCAGGTAGGGACAGGGACATTTTTGTAACGTTGATTTCAAAAGTGCTCAATTGACCGTGAACATCCTATAACGTATTTCCTCACTAGTCAGTTAATCGGCGTTGCATCATTTGCGTCTTGGATCAAAGTTTTTCGTATGTTAGGACATGTCNTTTCCTCACTAGTCAGTTAATCGGCGTTGCATCATTTGCGTCTTGGATCAAAGTTTTTCGTATGTTAGGACATGTATAACCCTGTAGTGTCTTGCACCGACTAGTTGAAACCTACTCTTTTTAGCTGTACCGGCTGCAGCTGAGTTGTAAATGTATTTTAATAGTATTTAAATGCAATTAAAAAGTGAGAAATAGCTATTTTAACCTAGTCTGCATTAAATTACTTTAATTAAATAGTAAAAATTACTCATTTTCCCTTTTCATTACATTCTTTGTCATTTTTCCCTAGGCGCGTGTACAGAGTATGAGGCGGAAAAAGACGACCCACATGTAACAAGTTTTACCCAGTCCACCTTAACATTGAGAGAGTTAATACTGGATATTTCATTGATGCTCTTGCTTTTGCAGAGTCAGGAACTCTTGTAGATAGTCGCCTAGACTTCAGTCTCTACGATGGGAGTATAATTTTTGATCGGGACCCTGAAGGCATAGCCTAAAATGAGACCCTGAGGTGGAGAAGCGATGGTACAGTTCGTGGACTGGCACCCCGAGTGTAGGCAACCACGCATCACGGTGACGGTCAATNTTTCCTCACTAGTCAGTTAATCGGCGTTGCATCATTTGCGTCTTGGATCAAAGTTTTTCGTATGTTAGGACATGTCTAACCCTGTAGTGTCTTGCACCGACTAGTTGAAACCTACTCTTTTTAGCTGTACCGGCTGCAGCTGAGTTGTAAATGTATTTTAATAGTATTTAAATGCAATTAAAAAGTGAGAAATAGCTATTTTAACCTAGTATGCATTAAATTACTTTAATTAAATAGTAAAAATTACTCATTTTCCCTTTTCATTACATTCTTTGTCATTTTTCCCTAGGCGCGTGTACAGAGTATGAGGCGGAAAAAGACGACCCACATGTAACAAGTTTTACCCAGTCCACCTTAACATTGAGAGAGTTAATACTGGATATTTTATTGATGCTCTTGCTTTTGCAGAGTCAGGAACTCTTGTAGATAGTCGCCTAGACTTCAGTCTCTACGATGGGAGTATAATTTTTGATCGGGACCCTGAAGGCATAGCCTAAAATGAGACCCTCAGGTGGAGAAGCGATGGTACAGTTCGTGGACTGGCACCCCGAGTGTAGGCAACCACGCATCACGGTGACGGTCAATNAGGTGGAGAAGCGATGGTACAGTTCGTGGACTGGCACCCCGAGTGTAGGCAACCACGCATCACGGTGACGGTCAATAAGTTCGTGAACTGGCCGCATAGTGTCACTGTGGTGCATTACAGCAGACAGGCTACACCACGGGAGTTGCGTGCACAAGGTACGGTGTAAGCGGAACGACTGCCTCAGTTGTCAGTTGTGAAGGGCACACAGTTGAATGCGGGCAGCGGAACACGAGAATGTCGCAGTTTAAGCAACGGGCAAATGCCAAGTTGTGCCAAAAGTAAGGCAAAGCCACTGGCGAAATGTTTCAGATGATGAAACACGTGTACGGCGACGACACCTTGGGTCGCAGTGCTGTGTTTAAGTGACAACAACGCTTTGCACAGGGGGGGGAGAGAGAGAGCGAGTAAGAGAGAGTTTGGAGTATGATGAGCGTACAGGTCGGCCACGAACGAGCCGAACTGACCGCAAGAAGTTGCAGCGTTGGTGCGTTCCAATCGCACCCAAATTGTTGACGATCTCGCAACAGCAGTAGGGATTAGCGATGGAACGTGCCACAAAATTCTGTCGGATGACCTGAACATGTCGCATGTTACACAAAAAGGTGTGCCATGCATCCTGATCAGCAAGATCAACGAGACGATCGCATGCCCATTTGCGGTGACATGATTAGTAGTTCGGACGACTAAGGGCGTTTATTTCTAAACCGGATCATAACATAGTGCTTTCTGTTTGCAACTGAAGCAACAATAGGCCACTTTGAAATCGCTATCATCGTCTCGACGGAAAAAACCGCGACAAGGCAGGTCAAAATGCAAGGCAATACTCGAACTGTTCTTTGGCTTGCTGGGCATTGTTCACATGGAATTAATCACACAAGGAGCGACTGTAGACAATACCCGCTACATGGAGATCCTTTACATTCTACGCGACTCAGTTCGTCGTGTCCTGAGCTGTGGCGTAGAAAAACTGGATGCTGCTACACGGTAACGGCCGTGCACATCGCCCCGTGCTTGTCCAAGAGGCACTGGCCACCGTGCTGCCACACCATCCGTACTTGATCTCGCATCACGCGATTTATTCCTCTCTTTCCCCGCTTGAAAGAACAGCTACTTGGGCGTATATTTCATTCAGCCGAGAAGATGATCGCTGCCACAAGAGAAGACACACAGTCAATATCTTTCAGCATGTTTAAAACAGCTGTACCAACGTTGGCAGACGGCCAACAGTGAATATTTTGAGGGACGTTGTGCATCTGTGTAAGTGGACGCCGGGGTGCGTGACTGTCGACACTTGGGGCGCCAGTCCACGAACTCAGTACGTAGGTAGAGGGGCTTAACGTCTCGTCGACAGCGAGCTCATTAGAGACGGAGAAAGTTGCTCAGGGAAGCGGGATTGGGGAAGGAATCGGCCATCGCCTTTGTTACGCACTTTGTGACTGTACAAAGTATTTCAGAGCGACCGTCCTACGTGTTTTAAAGATAATTTTCCAACATATTTTCTTATTATTAACAATATCCCATGTTCAATTTTTAACCTGAAATTTTTTTCGTTAGTAATAGGTCTTCATTAACCATGGTTTTCATGATCTTAAGGGCTCTGCCTACCAAGCCTGCAGCCACGGAGTTTAAATGGCGAATCAGTTTTAGAGAAATTTCTTCTCAAAGCATTAATTACAGATGACTGTTTCCAACAGAAAATATTCAACGCGACTTCCTCAGAGAATCTGGCCGGTTAAGAAATTAAAAAGAAAATGAATCATTAATTTGGTTTATTTTGTAATGTTAAATGCTAAAAAAAAATATCAATCATAAAAATTGGCAAGATTTCTTAACGTGCCAGCATTCCTTTAAAAATTTGAGGTAGAATAGTTTTATTTGAAATGGCTATCCTTAAATGTATGCATTGAGAAAGAATTTCTTTAATATTAATTATCTATTTAAACACTGTGGCTGCAGGCTTGGCAGACGTTGTCCTTAATTGCCACACAATGCTGGCGGACTGCACTCTACGTGCAACCGAATGGGTTGGATAGCATTTTCGTCATTCCACTATCTTACCTATCATGCAAATTTTACATTGCCAGGACGGCTGTTCATAATATTTCACACAGGCGAAAATTAAAATAACATCATGCAAGTGCGTACTTACTTTGGTTGTTTATTTTTCAGTGAGTGTAATTATAAACAAACGAACAGCTGGTACGATTTTTTGAGAGGAACCAGTAAGGCGTCTCCCTCTGGTTTTTCTCAGGAATGCAAATAAAGTGTGTTAAAATACAACTACTCGTAGGTGCAAATGCTTGCTTATTTATATGTAGGTATTACGGCAAAAGACTGGAATCAGACGTTCACAACAGTTACTCAGCAACACACTTCAAACGTCATGGGTATATTATTGACTTTTACGTTAGTAAGGCAATCTCAAATAAGGTATTACTACTTAATTTAATAACGTTTGAAATATTTTAGCAAATACGACGGCCGAACAGTATACGAATTTCTTCGTGTAGTAAAAAAAAATATTTTATTCATAATGCTGAGGATGGCTGAGCCACACTTTCAGTTTTTTAATTGTAATTATTGAATATTACACACGAAAATGTTTAGGAGAAGCAAAGCTCAACATTGTTGAATTTTTGTGTCCGGCTGGAAACTGAAATGTTTTTCATGTTAACGGTCCCTACCTGAGCGGCATCCGAAATTTTATTTAAACAAAGGATTCTTTAAAATATGACATTAAAATACCAAAATCGACAATGATCGTTAATAATATAGCGCATCCATCGCATTTTCAATATTTGGATGTCATACAACATTAACACTCTGGACAATAGTATCATCTTCGTTTAGTCTACGTGACATTGGGAAATGGAATTAAGTTAAGACGTAGACCTCACTGAACCACTTGAAAGTGGTCCGATCGTTAATATAATGCATAGATAATTATGTAAATATTTTAAACCCTTGATATTGAACTGGAAGTACTTCCTACTTATATTAGAAAATAACAAAAAAATACGATTCTTAACGCTAGCAGTAGTGCTCGAATATTAATACTACACAATACTAAACTGCTAGAGAGAATGAGTTCTAATCGCTGAAGTTATTTTTTGTAATGCTACCACAAGATGTTTATAAATATTTTCGCTATCGATATCGACATAATTAACGAGCAAATAATTATAAACTACCAAACCAGAATTTTATAACCGTACGAGAATATCCCCTTCGAAACGACCACCACATCATTATGGTGAATGCTATAAGATTAGTCTTATCACTTAAGTCAGGAACTGTTCCAAAAAAAAATACGTGACGGAAACAACACATCACGATGCCAAATCATATCGAAATGATCATGGTGATTGTAAAATATTACTCTAAATGTTGGTACATCTAACGCTTTATTAAAGGGCATTAATCCCCGCCAAAATTGGATTTTATATTTTAAGCTACAACTTGACAGTACACATTCGATGTTTATTTAGTTTTATCGGTTAACAAGGCAAAGGATATTGCTCGGTAAATTTTCTGAAATGGTTTGTTTAATTTATTATATATTATCAGCCCCGTAGTTACTCACCGGAAAAAATCATTAATTTTTTCTTAGCAAATATAATTAAGAAAATAACCAAGCCAGTAAAAATGTGGAGCAGTAAATATTTTTGACAAGTTGTTAACTAGACTCCGTCATGCTGAAAGTTTCGAAATGCCTTCTGAAATAGAAGTTGTAACGGTAAAAATGATAAATATGAAATGTGAGACAATTCATTCGCCAGAAGGTCAACATTAAGGATAGGAATAACCTACTAACATTGCTATGTGTCAATTTCCTGATTATAACTGTGGCTTTCCAAA
Source organism: Clitarchus hookeri (assembly GCA_002778355.1). Classification (NCBI taxonomy): domain Eukaryota; kingdom Metazoa; phylum Arthropoda; class Insecta; order Phasmatodea; family Phasmatidae; genus Clitarchus; species Clitarchus hookeri. The sequence continues at coordinate 41,046 of NQII01003192.1, forward strand.
GGAAATCCTAACTGTTCGTTACAACGTAAATATTTAAATGCATTAGTAATTTTTTCTTAAATTCTTCAGCAGACTGTAAATAACGTGTGATATAAAACGCTTTACAGCTGTGCAAAATGTCCCTTGGTTATATTAACTTTCCACAACTTCTCCGATGGGGGGTAGAAGAATTTAAAAATCAATTAATATTTTTCGTTATTACATAAAAATAACTCCACTTTTCGATTCACAAGTTTGTCCCCTTTTCTTATTAAAAAAAGCTTCCACTTTATTTTAAAGTTTCCATACCCAAGGGTACACGCCATCATCCCCAATTACTTTCACGTGCTTCGTTTCACCAAAACTTCCCTCTTTTCTCCTCCGTGGTCCTCCCACCCCCGGTGGGGGGATGGCGCATTGTTATTTACACAACTTTGCGCACTATTTATACTGCCTTTCTTATACATGGCCGGCGTGAATGCCGAACTGTTCTTTTTGTTCCGTTCCATTCAGGTCTGCAACGTCGTTCAACTGCATCTGTCACTTTATAATTTGTACGCGACTGGCAGTTACACTGTTGAGCGTGTCCACAGGGTTACGTACATTTATACACTGTTTAAAAATGGTATGCGCTCGATTGCCATTTTGCGACATGTTGTAATAGTTTGTATTATTTTACAATTAGGCATAAAACTTTTACAGAACATAACGGTATACTCGGGCATACCTGTCTCGTTTTGTTTGTAATTGTTTTTTAATATTACTGCCATATTGACTTCTAGTTGACGCTTTCGAAATTTTATTTGGCAAGTTGATTTTTAAAGTATATTTTATTTAAAAACTTTTCAAGTGGCAACGTTACAAAACATTTCTGAAAGTGGCACAATATTCCATACTCACAGCGGCACAAATAAACACGTATACATTTAAAGTAACGCAATTGACAGCTAACAGTTTGTTATAAAGAAGGTGTAAATGTTATACATGTTTATCAGTTACGTAAGTAAGTCACATAAGTTTATTTAACACCTGAAAACTATAAACATTTAAATGATCCATCTGTGATGCTGAAGCATCTGATGCGAAGATATTTTTCAAGTGCTGGACTGGATTGGAATTTCCAATACACTAATGATAACTGCAGTCTCCGGGCTTTGTCGACGGGCGCCCTGGGCAAGCATAACTTTAAGCCTAGGCACAATTTTTAATATTTCAATTTTTTTTTCAAGCAGCACCATTCCGGAACTTGGCACCACTTAACTTCTTAAAACAATTTCAACTTGCAAATTAACTCTGTTCTTACACCCAAGTCACCAAAGCAACATTAAAAAAATTGAGCAAACACAAATATTTGAACATACTTAATTTTTATTTAAAGTAATAAACATTATTTTTTNAACATTAAAAAAATTGAGCAAACACAAATATTTGAACATACTTAATTTTTATTTAAAGTAATAAACATTATTTTTAAAAATTATCCTTTTACACGACACGCCCCGCCCCCTCCTACTTGGCGACCAGGGCTTTGTTCAGTCCCGCCCAGTTCNAAAATTATCCTTTTACACGACACGCCCCGCCCCCTCCTACTTGGCGACCAGGGCTTTGTTCAGTCCCGCCCAGTTGAGTCCCTCCCATGGACCTAGATTTAATGAACATAACATGCCTTTACCAATGCCTGGATACTATCGCACACACGTTGNAGTCCCTCCCATGGACCTAGATTTAATGAACATAACATGCCTTTACCAATGCCTGGATACTATCGCACACACGTTGTTTACTGTGAATCGTAACTATAGTACATTCACGGTCACTTACAACTTTTCTGAAGCCCTGCTAATGTTACGCTTCCAAGATATTCTTCTGCCACATTTTTAGAATTTTGTGGGTCAAGGGGCTTGTAAGGGATGGTAAGGGGATTGAGGTGTGTGGTGAGGGATGCTGAGTGTTGAGAGAGAGAGGGGTGAGTGTGTGAGGTGGTGGTGAGGATGGCGAGGGCCGAGATATGCTAAGGGGTGTGAGGGGAATGAGTGGTTTCGTGAGGGGTTGGCGAGGGTTGGCAAGAGGAAGGAGGGCGATGAGGGCGGTGATTGGTTGGTGAGGGGGGTAAGGGATTTGGTAAGGGTCAGTGAGGGGTGGGGATGGGTAGGTGTTAGTGTGAGTGTGTGGTGAGGAGATGAGTGGTAGTATGCTAATCTTTACAAATTTTTTTGGTTACAGGTTTTTGGGACGGAGGAGGGGAGGGATCAAATTGTCCCCCGATACACTGGGCACCGATGTGGCAAATCGAAATTATTTAATTTTTATTAAAATCATTTCTAGGCAAAATTACTCGAAAAAGTAGAAAAATTGAATTATGATCTACAGCGACACTCTAAACAGATATAATTATTGAAAATCCAATGTGGCTAATCGATACTTTTAAGTTTTTTACTAAAATATTTTTATTAGAATATATTTTTATTATATTAATTTATAGGGATGTCGGNGAACCCTAGCTGTGACACCTACCAAGATGGCGGACTGCACCAACCAACATGGCCATTGCACGTGCCTTCCAATATGGCGGACGGATTCTGGATTATATCCCTGAACCCTGCCCCAAAAGCCCCATATATACACTACTGTAGTGAATGAACAGCTGCTCCATTCATATAGCCGACAGAAAGTGCACAATTTGAAGGTTGAAGACTACCCACAACGATTACAGTTCGGGCAGTGGTGTTTACAACTATGTGCAGTAGAGCCACATTTCCCAAGTGTAGTGTTGTTTACTGACGAAGCGCGACTCACAAGAAAATGTGTGTTACCGTCTCGTAACAGTCACTTGTGGGCGGAGTTGAACACCCACACGCCCTTCATCCGCAATCACCAGGAGCAATTTGGCTATAATGTATGGCGTTAATGTATGTACATGTTTTTGGAACAGGTTTTGCCAGAGTTGCTGGAAGACGTTCCACTTGGGATTCAACAAGAAATGTGGCTGCAGAATGACGGTGCACCACCGCATTTTGGTATACATGTTCGAGAATACCTTGACACCACGTTTCCAGGTAAATGGATAGGCCGCGGTGGGCCGAGGTTATGGCCTGCGAAGTCCCCAGATCTTACACCGCTTGACTTTTACTTGTAGGGTGCTATGAAGAGTTTGGTGTACGAGACTCCAATAGCGTCTCTGGAGGATCTGGTTGCCAGAATACATGTTGCTGCCAAAATCACAAGGAACCACACCCGGCGTATTTGACCGTGTTCGGCAATCATGGCATCGTCGATGTACTCTCTGCAGCGAGGTTGGAGGCCAACAGTTCGAGCATATCATCTAAGGCTTGTTTATACCACAGTATTGCACGTCATTATGTAATAAATGACAATGCGAATTTGCCTGGCATCCCCTTATTGCCACAACTAAAAATAAAATACCGGTAAACCACCATCATAAATTTGTTATCTCCATGTCTAAATGTTTCAGTCCTATCTCTGCCCGTTTGGTATTCGTAAATATTCGTTATTGGGTGTTGCGCGTGTTGCCCACCTGCCAGGTTTTAAACGTATTTTTTTTTAAAAACTCGAATTACTTGAAAACGGTGGGGGTTAGGGTGTTTACACAATGTACCATTTTTCGTCAATTGGAACATGCGGATTCATATTCCATCAATAATATGCCACATATGCTACCGCGTCATGTCGAATGGCTTGCATTAAGAGTGGTAACCGTTATTATTTTCATGAATGAATTTGTTGACAGCAACAGGGTTTGTAGTGTTTGTAGATCATTTTTTAAACTTACACATTATTCAGAAACGCAGTGTTCCATCTAACATATTTTCTCCAATATCTGTAATAATCTGGTCCGTCAGGTCCAACTTCAAAGATGTTTGCCGCCCTCGGGAGTCGATTTAAACCACAGGTCATGTATATTTTTTCAACTTATTTTTTTCGTCATTAACCTGCAGCCGAAGTTTGAAGGTCGAATTTAGATACATCCTGTATATACATATTTATTTGGATACAGCCTGTATGTGTATATATATATATATATGTATATATAAACATATATATGCATATACACACACAGTAACTGAACCCTTCTACCGATAAACCGCGGCAGGTGATTCCTCATTAGAAAATACGTAGAAAAAATATATAGAGAGAGACACACATACATATACACACAAACGATAGCTTAAATATATTTCGGAAGCGTGTAAGCATCCTTGAAAGTGTAACTGACGCAGACGTCTATTGCTAGTAACTAGGAACACAGCCAGAATGAGAGATAAATCTCTTAAGTTAATGGATTATTGAATGACTAAGTGCAAACCATAAAATTATGGGTGCCGAAATCAACCCCCTTCCATTAAGAAAGACAGTTGAGAACCCCATTTGTGCATTTAAAAATGCAACTCTCCGCTATTTATGGGCTGTTCTCCAGCGTATTAATGATCTAGCGTACATGGCAAACAGAAAGGAGGTCTTGTGCTTTTACCTTACACGCCACCGTTTTAGAGAAATTAATACTTAATTTTATAAGACTGAATCACAGCCTCTAGCACAGTGGCAACACGTTTGCAGCGTTAGAACATTATGCAGATATTGCATTATACTGTCAGAAGTATACCTGTAGGTGGTGCCGCGCCAGTAGCTTCGTCCCCTGCTGCTATCTGAGTCGAAGAGAAACGTGGAATTTCTGAAAGAAAAAAAAACAACATGGCCACTTACCAGAAATTATGCCTTGGGATATGAATACGCAAGCACTAAACACAATAACACTGTAAAGAAACGAAAACCACTAGAAGTCTACATATTAACTGAGTCCACTTCCTCAAAAAAAACATAGCTTTTTATGTTTCAGCGCAAAGCTATAGTACAATTTACACTTATAGACTACAAGCTAAGGTAAATTATTCATTTGCTCACAGAATGTGTATAGGCTATTCACGGTAAAGTGAGCACTTTTGAAAGCCCTCTCATGTGGAATAATAGTCAACAAATATATTTTATTTTAGATTTAGACATTAACTTCCGAGTGCGCTGGACTCTACACGCTGTGTTTATTACGTACATGGCAATATTTATTGGAAAAGGTGGTTATATGATAAAAAAATGTCTGAAATAAAAAAGTAATTAGGGCTTCAATAGTGCTCACTTTACCATGAACAGCCTATACTGATATCGTAGTTAAAATATTAAATTAACTTTACATATAGCAGTGAGTTGAGGCGGAAAACTCAAAGTAACACAGAGTAAACAAAATAAATACAAGAAAATGTCGTATACACGTATGAACTACCGCAAATCCTCATCACTCTTGCTTGATTCCGTTCACGAGAAACTGTCGATATAATTTCCCTGTAGCAGTGTATAATACATATACGTGTTTCATTAACACGAACATGGTATGACACTACACGCAAAAATTGAAAACCCACAGAAGAAATCTGCAAATTTCCGGCGTATTAGTATTCTTAATACTTTAACATTTCCCACCTAATTAATTATTCCTTATAAATAATCTATTTTAGTCACAGAGTAATAAATAATTTTAGGTGTTGAAACAAACAAATATCTTGCTTATAATTGTACAAATACCAGTATCATGTCGGGACCAATAAATATGTATTTATGTTTTGATGTTATTGGCAACAGCTGTTGATGAGACTGCGGAACATAGTTTTAACAACGAACGATGTCTCCTAATTGGACGCTGTTTGTTGTTGAGTACCATGCAATTCTTCTGCAACGTCCCGTATGTAGGACTCTGTGACTGAGAGTTGACACCACTCACCCAGTGTTATTAGGACTTAACCTGACGTAGAAACAAGAACCTTACTGTGTCAGCGGTCCTAACTCCAACTTCTGTATCTTGCGGAGGTCGGCTTACGTTGCGTTTCACTGTGTTGTGCCCCGACGTCACAATAGAAGACTGAACAGTCACTCTGCAGGTACGGTTGCGGTGGTGTAGTGGCCAGACCACTCACCTCTCACCACGCCGATTCGGGCTCCATCCCTGGCGGGTGCAACCCGCATTTGCGCATTGGGAGACTTGGCGGTAGGCTATCCCGAGGCACTCCCTTTCGCCCCCTCCCCCGCCACTTAGTTCAGTACAAGTTATTATTTTAAATTTCAATTTTTGTAATAACTTTTGTTGGATTTTCGACCACTGATTTACTCAAATACACATTTTCTCTTCGGTTTTTTTCATTAGTATTTTTGTTGCTTGTTTCGCGTGATTATATTGGTTGGTATTACACTCCTATCTCCTTGTGTTACGTAACTTGAGAACACGTATTTTAATGTTAATAACTTTTCAGCTGCCATAACCTCACTTTAAAAAAAAAAATTATTAACATAATTTTAAAAAACATATACTTAAATAAATTGATATGAGTTAAAACTTTTATTTTCTGCTAAAAATATTTTGCAAACATGAATCAATATAAATTAACTACCTCAGAAAAATGTACAAGCATGTTGGAATAATAAACTAACCAAAATTAAAGCCGCATAAATTTGTAAGAGTTTATAATCAGTAGTAAGTTTTTTTTACGTAAAACGAATTAAAAGTTAAAGGTGTGACACTTCAAACCAAATCGGAATTTCATCCAACCGTGGCCGTCTGGTTTACCTGTTGATGTAGGTCGACGGTTAGAATCCTGGTCAGGCGCATTTCCCACCTTCGTTTATAGTATCGGTGCTAGGTGGCGGCCTGTTCTCAGCCACTGGCAGACAAGTGCATGGCGCTACAGTGACCTTGACTGCAAGCACGCCTCAGTTGTGGTTACGCTGGAAGCGCTCTGGTGAGAGGGGAACGAATGGCGCAGTTGGTTCACGGTTCATCGAACACTTCGGCGAGATCTGCTTAGTTTCTTATTTCTGCTCACTGTGTCCGTCCATGGCAAAATACAGGATGAGTGTAAAAGAATACTCCAATCTTGAAGGTCTATAATATCAAAACCAAACAGCCTACAACCTTGATTGACCAATCAAATGAATCGTGGAACCGTGAAGTTTGTTTACCATACAATCATAAATGTTCAATGTGACCAAGACGAGTGGCCAGAACGACATATACGCGATAATAAACTCGTTCAACACTCTTGTCAGCATGTCCGGTGTTACGGTTTGGATGGCGTCCGTAATTCTCGTTTTGAGGTCGTCAATGTTAGCCGGCAATGGTGGACGAAACACTTGATCCTTTATGTACCCCCATAGAAAAAATCGCAAGGGGTAAGATCCGGACTTCTTGGGGGCCAGTGATACAGAGCCTGGTTACCAGCTGCTCCTCGACCAATCCAGCGTTGCGGCAACGTCTCATTCAGGTATCCGCGAAAAGTTAGGTGCCAATAAGGTGGCGCACCATAAAGGAAACATCAAACCGTCCCCTTCACATTGAAGTGTTTAATGCGAGCTCGCTACCCCCTCACCACCTCAAACTGAGAGTTACGAACGCCATCCAAACCGTAACACCGGACATACTGACCAGAACGAGGAACGAGTTTGATTATCGCGTAGATGTCGTTCGCGCCGCTCATGGTGGTCACATTGAACATTTATGAATATATGGTAAACACACTTCACGGTTCCACGGTTCATTTGATTGGTCAATCAAGGTTGTCGGTTGTTTGGTTTCTATATTATAGACCTTCAAAGTTGGGGTAGTCTTTTATACTCATCCTGTGTATAATTTAACACCGTCGTGGCCCCAACGTGATATCGACCATGTGACACGATTGCGTTTAAAGAACAGTACGGAGGGAGTGAATACATAATACAAATTCTCCACGATTTTGGAGTGGAGAGACTAGAGAGATTTGGGCGGCTCTTAACATCGAGGTTTTTGAGAGCCTATGAGGGTGAAGTGAGGTGAGTATGGAGCAGCGCCGGCATGCAAGTATGCGGCAAACGGGAGATATCCGAGAAAACCCGCCGGTCAGTGGCATCGTCCGGCACGATTCCAACTGCGATAATCCGGGAGCGACCCCGCTGGGAATCTAACCTGGTTCGCCTAGGTGGGAGGCAAGTAGTCTGACCACTACACCATCGCGGCCCCCTCCGCAAATTTGGAGCCAATTTGCCGAGCCAGCAAAATGTAGTTTTGTGACCTATTTCGTTTGCCCGTGACGCCATCATGCTAAAGCTGTTTACACCACGCAAAATTGATTTCGTACGAGGCCTCTTACGGGAAATATCATGCGCGAATATCAGGAAAATACCATGAGAAACCAGACCACATTTCAGACTTGCAGCAAAAATACCTCCTTCCATGTTAAAGTTCATGGTCTTGGGCTATCTTAACTAGCCATGAACATACGCTGTTTTAAAGAATTGGCTATAAAATAAAACAGGATATTTCTTGTATTAATTCAACATTCTCACAACACTATCTGAAATACACTCCTTTTCCAGGACAACATTTTGAAGAGCTCTTAACAATACACATTTCTCACCAGATTAGTCTTCGCACGGCTATATTCTCTGCTCTTCTCCTACCTCTCTGGTTGATGTATAGTTTGCCACATGACTAGTAGAGAATAACCAATAGAATGACTCGTTTCGTGCAAAACTCTCCTGGGAATAGGACATGCTTTATCTCCTACTTTCGTACGAAATCTGCCTTGCACGAGATATTCTTGCATGAAATTTGGTATGAGAATGTCATCTTGCACGGTTTTTGCATGTATCTTGCGTTGCGTAAAATATATAGTACGCTATTAATTGCTCGTTATATTTCTATATCCCGTTCTACAATACACGTAACACACTCCGTGTTCTATCTTCAACGGGACGCATGCATACACGGATACGTACGGAAGAACGTAAGAAAGACGGCCAACTCCCAACTCTTCCGTGTCCGTGAATCCCTGTAGCCAATAGGAATAGATTATTTTCGTCGGTGATCTCCGTTTTCGTGATCAATCTAGTTCACAAGAAAACAAAGGCATGGATTTCATGTGGCTTTTTATAACTTTTGTTTTAATCCTTTTAGTCACAGCATCCTATATTTAGGACGCTGGAGGGGAATTCGATTTAATTATCTACACTGTAAGGGCCGCGGGGGTGTAGTGGTTATACTACTCACCTCCCACCTAGGCGCACCGGGTTCGATTCCCGGTGGGGTTGCTCCCAGATTTTGCACGTGAGAATCGTGCCAGACGATGCCGCTGGTCACCGGGTTTTCTCGGGGATCTCCCGTTTCCTCGCCCTTTCATTCCAGCGCTGCTCCATTCTCACCTCATTTAACCCTCATCGGCTCCTAAGACCTCGTTGTTCAGAGCCACCCAAACCTCTCCACTGTTCTCTCCGTTCCATTTATACTGTACACAGCAGCAAACTGCATCCAATTTAGGAAACTCATCATGTTTCTGCAGTTTCATCAGCATCTGCCACCAATAACATCAGAACGTTAACACATTTTTATTGGTTTCAACATATGACAGTGCTTTATAGTCGTACTCGCCCAGTCCTGAACAAAGAAACCGCCTAGAATTATGTACTTATTAGTGACTGAAAAATTTGACAATCACATTTGCACGGCTTGGCAGTACTATCCATGGAACGTTATAAGCTGTTTACATATTAAAAATGAGGTGGGTATTTAATAAAGCTTAAGTCTGCAATTTGTAGCAAATTATATTGCAAAGCGTTACGTTTTTCTGTATCGTAGAACAGCTCAAATTCATCTCGATTCGTTGACTCGTCCCCTTTACGCGTTCCGTGTCCGTTTCCGTACGTATCAATGCATTGTAGAACGTGCCTAAGAGAGTTGAACACGCTGCCCTCTTCTCTTCTGGTGGACCTCAGATGGGCGTACGTACCTCAGAGAGAAAAGGAATTAGACCTACAGTATGTCTCGCGGTAATTACTTGTCTTCGCGGACAATGATGCTACAGCACACAGAAAGTGATTAATTAGCTTCTTTTTGTTGGACCACAGAACTTGCTCTATAAATGCGGAGAAATTTTCTTAATTACTTCGCCCTTTTAGTATTATTATGTATTCCAAGTTGTGTAGAGGACAGACCGCGGCTGGCGACAGTGTTAGCTGCCGGTGCAACCGGTGTGTTTTACCTAGCAGGTAAGAAAGGCGGGACACTCGCCAATACATGAAAATAATGTTCTTAGTAACTTCATTTGAAACTGCAGCAGAGGCACCGGTTGCAGTAAACTAAAAGTCTAATCTCCTGCTCGCATGTTCAAGCTGTTAAAGAAGTAACTTTTCAGTCGAGTTTTGTATTGTGTGAAACTAAGAACACTTTCAACTTGAATATAGGTGACGTGTGTTTATTCTAATTTAGAGGTAATATGAAAATTTAGATATTATCAATGTTTAACAACATACGCAACAATAATTATAAAAGTTATACAATACACACTGTAAAAGCTATAGAGCGCATTTGCCTATAATTAAAATGGATAAATTAAAATTAATTAAATTAAAAACGCGATTTATTTGGAACATACAATAACAGTAATAGCGCTGTGGGAACACTGCAAGTCCTGTTCAATAAATGTCTGATATCAAAAGTAACATATTTCAGAGGTTTGTTTTTTTATTTTATACAAGCCGATGTCTCTAAGCGAAATTGAATATTTAGGCTACTTGATTGTAGAAAGAAGCAAATTTCTTATCTGAAAATAATACAAACAAAAATCGCGGCAATTGGTAGTAACACAGAAAATTTGCAGTATCCCATGTTCATTACAGTGCAGAATGCCCCCCCCCCCCTCAATGATATCGCACATAATTCCATCAATAGCATAATTATTGATTATTCCTGAGCACGTCTTGGCACCTGTACTAATTTTTTTTTTCTGTTTGCAAAGGATATACATCTAGTATTCCCCCTTCCCCCTCCCGGCATAAAGGCTGTGGAAGCGCTGCCTTGCAGCGATGCGGATGAACGGCATGCAGCGCTATGCTTGCGGAATTCACCCGGTGCCAAGTTTATTCTGGTATTTAAAATGTGTTCCCAAAGATAGGAGTAATAAAAAAACTTAGGCAGTAAGCATTAAGCAGTAAAAAGTAGGCTCCCTAAATTAAACTGACACGGTAGCAATAGCACTGCATAAGTCTGACTAATAAAAACGCATCTTAGTATGTGCTGTATCGCATCAAAATGAAAACATTTGTTTTGTTATTCTATTTTTTTTTTTTTTTTTTTTTGAATCATGTCAGTATAAATTAATACTGTAGTGCATAATGTAAAAAAAAATAACATGTTTATTTAAATGTATACTTTTCGATGAATGGCTGAACTTACGACTTCCAAAATATGTCCACCGCAGTAAGCAGCAGCAACTCCATTATGCTAGACTAGGTTTGAGCCAGTGCGTTGAAGAAATTTCTACTGCTGACTAAGTTTGTTATAGTGTGAATTCATGAAGAATGATGAAGTTGGGAAGGGGCGAAGAGGAGGGAGCACACACTCACTGATGCAGGGCGCGATGTGGGAGCGACTCTGTTGGTAGCCCTTGGAGCAGCGGTTGCACGTCACCCCGGTCACCCCGTCCTTGCACGGACACTGCCCCGTCGTCTGGTTGCACGTCTTCCCTGAAGCGCCAATGGGATGGCAGTCACACGCTGCAACAACACAACACGTCCCACTAGTTACGCTGGCTTCACTGTCAAAACGCACAAACACAGAGCATACAACATAACAACAAAACACTCACGCGACCACAATTATTGTGCGACGTTGATTCTCAATTGAATACTCATCTACGTATTACTTTTAACCAATGATTTTTTGCGACGAGTCTGACGTCAGTTGGCAGTGACGATAAATAATGGATTTTCGTAACAGATTGTGATATTGTGTGGAAAACTAGCAACGACTTAAAATATTTAGCATTTTTAATTTCCTTTAAAAATCTGCGTTTTTGCGATCGTAAATGTGTGAATAACCTTTAAAATTTTCTACTAGTTAACTGTCGCCGGTTCTTTCCTTCAAATGGATATCTTGCGACATTTTTTTGTTTCTGCAGCACAACTGTTCTTCCGTTTTAAATAAATAATTTAGTTGAAGGTTTTATACTCTGCTCTGATTGGCAGATGCCCCATGCACCCGCACAAGAAATTAAATATAACAATTTCCTTTGTGCACGACTTCAGGAACTCTCATGCACACAACCTGTCATGTGCAGTTGTGAATCAATAGGTTGGAAAACATGGCAGTCAATTCTTGTGCACACGACCTGTGTGCTTGCTGTTATGCTTTCAATTTATTGTGAACCACGTTTTACACTACACTAAACACAACATGGAGAAAAACAAACTAAAGTTACAGCCTACATAATAGACAAATACACAGAGACGAAATTACGTGGCGGTCCCTTTGATATCGGCATATCCGTTCTCCAATTGGCTACGCGAGGTTCCGGGAACCGGCCTTGTGTCTGATTGGCTACTGCGTGCAGAAAAAAGGTACTTACCTACCCTAAAGGCTGGACTGCCGGCTGACAAGCTCTGATTGACGAACGGCGTTCCGACAAAATTCTTTAGTCCCTGCCCAAATATATTGATTAGAGACAGACGTTTTTCGCGAAAATACTTATGGTCATGCTATACTTCAATATCCTACGTCCACAATCACGCCTTCTTTTGGTTATTGGCCGCGTGTATACGTGAGAAGATATATATATATATATATATATATATATATATATATATATACACACACACACACACACACACACACACACACTTATTTGACTTGGCCAATCGTAATAAAGCACTCCGATACTGAACGTCCATAATTTGCTCGCAGACACTTGGCACGCGTGACATTTAAAATCACCCAACCACGAACGTGCATATTAACAAAAGTTTTTTTGCAGTACAACTGGTCTTGAAATCTTTTCACGAAAAACACCTGTCCTTTATAATGATTATTACTTATATTAAAAAAAAATTTCACGACTGTATAAATGAAGACTAGCGGGGTGCTTTATGACAGCCTATAGACTGAACGAATTATTTATACTTGTGAGGAGATGTAGAACGAGGGGCTCGAAAAAACGTACGAGAAAGGAGAAGAAGGCGAAGAGGCAACGAGTTAAAAAGAGAAAAGTACCGACACAGTCCTGATTGTATATAGTATACTGTGAAAATTAAGTATAGTTCCCTTGTAGCTAGATCAAGGTAGTTGGAATGGGCTGCCATATTCCAAGAACTAGGTAAACTAAATCCAAAATAGCCTACGCCGAAGTGGAACGACAGTAGGAGACAACAGTTCCTCCTCCGCTCTTAAAACAACGAATTTTGCGTACGAAGCAGAATGACCCTGCTACTTTCCTCCTGAACGAAAAGCAAAATATACATTTTTGCATGCGTGCATCTTCCCTAGTTGAGTAAGTTAGCACAGGTCAGCAATAAGCTAAAAAAAAAAAAACAAGAAGGTAGTGACGGCTCGAGCGCAGTCAACCGAGGAGGCAAGAATGCCACGCGTAAATTAAACTAACCTAAGTTAACGAAGTCACGGAAGGTTATATCGACGATCCCGAAGGTCACGAGACCGAACCACCTACTTTTTCTTAGATGTGTGCAGTTCATGTATTGTTAACAATTTCCGTATATCAAAGAATTTCTTTTTTTTTTTTACGAAACTGTACTGTATTGTAGCGAAACGTGATCCATAAATTACGAATAACGCAGCTGAGCTCCGTAAATACGAAATACGGAACGTCACCGTATTCCCTACAGTTTCGGGTCTCGCGATCGAATAATGCCGAGTTTACACTAGCTTTCTTTGCCACTTTAACCAGAAAACTCCTCTTTTTGTGGCAGTTAGGATATCCACGCCATTTAGACATATGCCTATGTAACAATTAGCAATACTTTAAATACTAAAATATTACTAGAAACTGAAAACAATTTATGTGCGTCAGATTTCCGTAAGTTACACACAATTTTATCTCACACGGTCACAACAAGGTCGTGTAGGTGCGTGATAACAATCGCAAACTCATTAGCTTTCGATTCATGTTCGAATCTTGGTCGAAAATAAGATATTTAAAGAGTTATTAAATTAATTTTTTATATACAGCAAAACAATTGCATGATGAAAATATAAATTTTTCCGTAATATATATTCCTTTAAACTGGAAGCACAGAAAAAATTATCAGCAAATTTACGGAAATGTCCCGTGAATTCACAGAAAGTCCGTAATTAAAAATCAACGTGTCCGTAACTTTACGGAGAGTTCTGGATAATTTTTTTACCAGGACTTTTCTGTAAAATAACGATTTGTTTATAAGTGTAAACGTTTTGGAAAACCACGAGAAAACAGCCTACTCTGAAACACGAAGCGTTTTACTGCGTGATTTTAGAACACCAAACAGTAAGTGTAACCATCCCAGTTGTAACAGAATACCGGTAGTAATTTGTTTGATTGTGTTTTCTTCTGATAATAAATGTGTTAAGGTACTTGAGAGCAATTGCTAACATGACTATACTAATCCTGTAACATGATTATTCGCCGTTGTTTGGAGCATAAAGCTTCCACGCTGCAGGACACCCAGATTTTTTGACCAGTAAAAAAAAAAACGAGTCTCGTGCATGCCAGAATTCTAACTACCTGCAGTATCCTAGTATGTGGGATGCTTTGTTTATTAACATAATATTTTAGGTTCGGAAACAGTTTGGGACACCATAAACAATTATTTGAACGCAGGCCTAGATAGCTAGCATGTAGATATTTGTTTGCAGGTAACTGATCACTTTTGGAAGCCCTCACTAGCTTCTCCTTCTTATCATTGTGTAGCAGCCTTCCACCAAATGTAATAATTTACTTTGCCAGGTCAACTTCATTACTTTAAATGGAATTATCATTTTTATTAATACCCCTCGACAGTGCGTATGATGATGTAATAAATGTTTCTTAACAGAACTGGCGGTGGTCGTTGGATCGGTCGGTCTGGAAACACGAAATGGCCTGCACGTTCCCCAGACTTAACGGCTATGAACTATTATCTGTGGGGAACATTAAAGCAACAGGTTTAAAAGACCCACCGACAACTCCCGAAGACATGCAAGGCCGTATAACACAAGCTTGTTCTGCGATAAGTTCAGATGAAATTTGACGTGCGGTATTGTCCGCTCAGAATCGCTTTACAGTATGTATCAATGCACAAGGTCACAAATTTGAACGCCTGATATCATAATAAAATAACGAAGGAAGTATTGATACATACTGTAAAGTGATTTGTGAGCGGACAATACCGAACGTCGAATTTAATCTGGACTTATTGCAGAACAAGCTCGTGAAATAAGGCCTTTCATGTCTTCGGGACTCGTCGGTGGGTCGTTGTAGACCTGTTGCTTTAATGTTCCCCACGGATAAAATTCCATAGCCGTTAAGTCTGGGGAATGTGCAGGCCATTTAGTGTTTCCAGACCGACCGATCCAACGACCACCGAAATTTCTGTAAAGAACCGTTGTAATTCTCTGTACAGAATGAGCGGGACATCCGTCGTCTTGGTACCACATGGATTGCCTTATGTCCAGTGGGAAGTCTTCCAATAATTGCGGAAAATGTAATCGTATTTATTACATATTCACACTTACTATCGAGGGGTGTTAATAAAAATTATCATTCCATTTAAAGTAATGAAGCTGACATTTGTATCTCTCTTACACTTCCACGTACGGGGAAATTATCACTATCAAGTTATTAGCGCCTTGGACCCAAGCAACGTTTGTCTGAAACCTTTTATTCTACCAATGAAAGTGACAGTTATATTCAGGTGGCCTGCTTTAGGTGCCTCATTCTGTATATATATATTATATACACACACGCATTATATACTGCATATGAAAGAAACATATTGCATTTTAATACGACTTTAAGACACAAAACTACTTTTCATAGTTCGCTGGCATGGCAGTTACGTTAAATTATACACAGTGGCCCGGAGCCAACTATTATAATATATTTTCCGCCTGTGCGTAACTGTGTAACGTAAAATCTGCATTCTCTCTCTTTTTTTTAATTGGACAGGTGATAAATGAGACAGTTAATGTTTCAATTTTTTTTTTTTTCTATTTTATCTGTTTTCGCTTTTGTACACGAGCTCTTTGGAATTTGGATTACATTAATTCGCATTGAAATATTTGTGAATCCACAATGAGTATGGATTATAAGCTTTCTTTTCATACGCTCAAAAAAATTATGAACCAAAATCGAGAATAAGTGCTGCGTGTCGGGAACACGACCTTGAGTTTAACGAGAATACGTCATCGTTAGCGGGTATTATTTCTAATAGATATGGTAGAAAGAAACAAAATGGCGTAAATCGACAGATCTAGACGAGATCTTTTATTTGACAGCAAAACCAGCGCGCTAGCACATCGGAGTCGCTGGCCGAAATAGCCGCCAGTCGCCGCGGGCCCCCACCCGCGTCTCGCGCATGCGCAGCGCCAACTCGAGGTAATGCTCGTATCGTGTAGTTTTCTCGTGGTTTCTTCACACTTTTTGAATTAAACCTTTGAAAAATCACCTTATGTATGACGTGTTTGGTTGTCTCCTGAATACGCCACGTATCACAAGCGTTCACATATGTACTTGTTTCAACATTAAAGTACCTTATTTTTTATTAATCTGAGCTTTTACTTACATTTCATCTGCGAATCATAATACTTCATTTACAATTAATATGTATTAAAACAGGGAGAAAATATGTGTGTTGGCAATGCCTCGTTAGAAATAGTTCTTATGTAAAATACTATTACACGGAGTGCGCAGTAATGAGGTGCGTTGTCCCTCTGGTGTAATTTTATTTACATATTTAATCTTTGTCTCCATGCGGCGGAGGAATGTCTTGGAAGTATAACTTAAGCAGAGCTTCAGAAAAGTTGGAAGTAACAGTGAACAGCCCATAGTCGTATACTCGATGGAATGAGACCACCTTAATTTCAATCGTGTCATTAGTCACGACGTTATAGTGTCGGAATGGATCACCCTGCGCCCTTTCCGACCTCCTACCGTTTGTCTCTGTCTGATTTAAAAAAAGTATTTAAGTCAGAACTTTAAACATTGCGAGTACCAAATGAGGAATAATTATTTTCATTCCTAGTGCACAAATAAAGTTCACAACTGAGAACGAAGTTTTTCAGCAGTAAATTGCTTGCTGCAGTGCAGTTTCTATGTCCTCGTACGAGTGAAAAACAGGAGTGATAATTTGTTAATCAGATTACAGTTTTGCCTTTGCCTCTCCTGCAGAAACTAGGCTAATTCTTCCCAAACACCAGGCCCCGGAAGCTTTGCCAATCTTCCCTGGCACGACTCCGCTAACTGGACCTGGAACCGTTATTTTTCACCTCTTTCTTCCTCAGACCCGAGGTGGGTAACAGTAAAACGCGCATTTGCAGGACAATGTTATGCATGGAAGTGCTCCAAAATAAACGCTGTGTAAATACACATCAGGCACTGCAACGACGGCTTAAAACTGCTAGCTGCATGCGCATGTTGAAGAAAAGGCACACTGCAATTCACTGTTACTAAATCTGGTTGGGCGAACGTTACTCAACTTTTATTTTCATTTAATGCCCGACACAAAACAATTGTAGACGAAAATAGTATTTTATAGAAACTGTGAGCAAATAAAACGCCGTTAGTTCTTAATGTGGCCTACCGTGAAGTCTCGTGATTTTCTTAAATTTCCCTTCAACATTACGTAAAAGTAACGTAATATTAGCCCATCAGGAACAAAAGACAATTTTTTTCTTCTGTTTTCTGTATTCAATTTTAGTTCTACCAACTTCCGACTCGACTGTTTATTGTGTGCTATGCCACGATTGCAACGGATGTTGAAATTAACAGTTTCGTTTGCGTATGTTTGAATGATAAACAAACTTAAAGATTTAAAAATCTCAGTAATTATAATATTTGGTTGCAAATTGTCATCGATTGATGTGAGAGATTAGGTTATTATTGGCTTGTAGAATGTTTGAAATATTATGACATAACGACAACGCAAAGTCAACGCAATGACCTCCATGTTAACTTCATTGTGAATCGGCCTTTAAAAAGAAAAGGTGCGATGATGGCCATTTGGTCCACCGCAAGATGGCACCACGTGTAAAATAAAGCAATTATAAGCTTAAATGTTCTCTGACCAAGAAGCTATCTCCAAAAGGGGAAATTTTTTCACTTTGTTTTCATGTATAATTTGTTATATTTAGTATTATTAGGTTATGTGTAAGCACTGTGGCATGCAGGTTGCCTCCCTTATAACCATATTTGTTATTAATTAGGGAACTTCAAAAGCGCTGGTCACCAAAAAATTCATTGTTTTATTATATCTGTACGAAATATAGCTCAGCTTGTCGACATCACTTCAAAGTACTCTTTCCTCTCATAAAATTTTTTAAATCTCATAGTTTTTGCATTATGGAATGTAAAAATTACAATTTTAGTATATTTGGGACGTACAAATAAAATAAACTAAAACATTTACAGAAAATGTAACAAGGGTGACTGAAATATCATGTCGTAATTCATTTATAGGCATGCTTAGCAAAATTTGTTTTACAAATAAATTAAACGCTATTAAAAATAAATAACATACATAAACTTCCTTATTGCAAACAATTTTCAAAAAATTTGAAAACATTCCATTGCGTGATTTTAAATATTTCTTAAAGTAATTCATAGTATCTTCTTTCAATATGAATTATTTCATTTAGTGAGTGAGTTAGTGTTTAATATTTGTACGTTCGAAAAACAATATAATTGTGATTTTGACATGTCATTATGCAAAAAATATATTGTCTAAAACTTCTAACTTTTTTATGAGAGGAAATACATAGCACTTGTAAGTAATATCTATATGTTGTATAGTACTTCATGAAGATATAAAAAAATGAATTTTTGGTGACTAACACCATTAAGACACCCATCTATCTGGCGTATAGTTACAAGTGGCCCTCCGCAAACTGTCCGTTCAAAAGTCGTCTGTCACAGGCGTGTGCGTAGTAAGCTATTCATTTGTGTGCGATTCATTTAGGATTGGAGTACGAAGTGGAAGGAGATTGTCAACATCTCTTGTTGAGGCACGCCGCGTGTTGTGGGCTGAAACAATGGACATATACAAGAAAAGAAATGTGCGAGGCTTTGAAAGCCAACTTCCACACATTACAAGACATTGAGCAAAATGCATCTAGAAGGAAATATATTTATTATATTGGCATTTATCGACATGTGAAAGTGTGTAGGTGGATTCAATGACTTCCCCAATCGACCTATGTTTGAGGTTATCACATGTAAAATAATGTTGATATGCTCAGAAATATCTAATATTTTACGTTATTTATGTTGTTTACGTAAAGTAAAAAAAAAAAAACGAATTGTTTTCTGCAGTTCCATTGCAATCTTACTTCTTTAATGATACATAGAAAACAATAATAGTAAATAAATGAAGAAAAGTGTTGCGTAAAGATAAAACACCCTTTCAAATAATGGAAAATTTACCTATTAATTTTTATTTTTAACTTAAGACAATATTCCGCATGTCAGCTGGTTGTTCCCAGTAGGGACGTCTACTTGGTTCGACTCCAGGGGAGGCAGTATTGTTTTTCCCCCAGTATTTTTTCTTAAAACGAAAGCAATTCAAACAAATACTCAATTTAAAACATAATTCAAACTTTAAAGATTTATATATATTTATAGGTATTAATATAAGTAAAATAGTTGCTGAAAACCATTTTTGTAAAGTATTTTTAACCAGTTACCGATTTTAGAAGCAAGGTTTGCGTTGTCTCATTCCGTTCGTAAAAAATGAAAATTAATAATAATTATTATTATGCGTGTTTATATTTCATTCTCTTTAAATTTATGCAAGAATAATTTAATCTTGTGCAAATTCTCTACGGTGCATTTAAAAAGTTTCGCTTGGTTCATTGCACTGCACACATCTTCGCCATTTCCAGGTTCCTAGAATACTTGCAGACAAATTTGAGTGACAAGTACCCAGCAGTTGCCAGATAAAGCATTGGGTATCTTCAGTTGGTTACAAGGAATGTAGGAGGGAGGGGAAGAGGCTCACATGTCTTTCAGCAACCAATGAAAAGCGGTTTTGCTACAGACTTAACAATGTCAGTCGAGTGTGCCTATCCACTTCTTATAAGAATACACTGTGGCGACTTGAGGGACGAATATTTGCAGACAAATAGAATCGCGTTGGTTAGAAAGCATGTGTGATGTCAGATACAGAGCGCGGGAAAGTGACCAACACAATACAGATTAAAGGCTAAATTTCAAGTACTATGGAAACATTTTCCCCATACTTGCCCCCTCCAGCCTTCCATGAGTCCCCCCTCCTCCTTACCCCCTCCCCCGGGGACAACGTCCACGATTCTCAGACTGGCTGGAATAGGAATGAAACCTGAGTGCTAGAAATAGTCTTTTTATTGGGCGGAAATTTTCCATCCGATGTTGGATGGAAGAAAACTGGAGCGTGTGCAAAGGACCGTACACTTTTATAACCTCCTAAACGACAGCCTTGTCGTCCCAAAACGAAGTCCTACTTACTAACTCGTCATTAAATTGCAATCGAATACACTGGTGGTGGCCCGACACACTCTCTTAATTTTTCAATTACCCACATATTATACTGAGTCACTGATAATCCTGTGTGCATAAGTAGAGTAAGTAAAATAATTACCTTAATATTTATGTAACAGAATCGGTAATAAATAATACACTGTTGACGTAAATCCTTCCCTAAAGAAATCGTAACTTAGACGACATGCTACGAATGCCGAATAACTGGAGATGTTTCGTGTGATTGTTCTGGCCCATTAATTCTACCAACATCGGCCATTGGAAGACTGAAAAAAAAAAAGACAAGCGTAATCTCTGGGTGCCGGAAATTGCTTATTCTTCAATAAAGAAGATAACGCTGTGTTGAAATTGTTTCCCATATTTTGTTTTGAAAACAGTTTCCTCTGCTGTCATGCATGCCACGCCAGCAGACACAGCAAACGAGATATCGTCCACGTGACTATTTTGACGTTCATTAGCCGTAGCTGACAAAATTCAAATCATCTGACTTGAACTCGCATCATGTTGGGGTAAAGAAACTACCAGATGAAGATTTCTGTCCATTATTAACACTTTTAAGTACTCTTATAGCCACTATATATACTACTTTTCTGTAACATTTCGCTAACTTAAAAAAAGTTAGATTTACTTTTCAGAATTTTGGTAGGTACTGAGACAGTGAAATAATTCATTTACTGGACTAATAAAAGTGTAGTGATTACAAATTTATCAAAATATTTCATGTACTTTTTTTTTAATTACCACACACGTTTGTAAATACTGTCTTACCACAAATAAATGAAAGAAAAAGAACACTAGTTGAGTCTGAATTTCGACCAATATTAACATATAGTAAGCAATATTTTGGAAAAAAGTTAGTCATATATTTATTTACTCGTAGTGTTCTGTGAGTCATATATTTACACATATAATATTTCGTGGTTTTGGCCTACCCAATGCTCTCAATTTAAAACAAAGTTTCTATTAAGAATAATAAATTAAAGTTTAATAAAATTAACTGTTACGAATAACTTGCAAACACTGTGTAACCTTGTGGTGAATTTTTCAAAATAATTTTTTATACATGAATTTATTCAAGAAACACATTTTTGTAAGGGTTTATTGAAATTTTGCTGTTTATATTGTTAAAAGTATTATTTTTAATCGGTTTCAGATAACAACGGAATGAGTAAATAATTAAAACACGAATACCACAGGAAAAANTAACAACGGAATGAGTAAATAATTAAAACACGAATACCACAGGAAAAAAACCTTGTAACTCAAATTTTGCTAATTTTTTATTACAGTTATTCTAATGTGTCCGTATGAGTCTGAAAAAAAAAAATTAACTAACTGCGCCTGCATGTTCCTTATGAAAAATCACGTCAAAAACATAATGTGACATATGGTCTACGATTCTTCGTAAGGGCGGNAACACATTTTTGTAAGGGTTTATTGAAATTTTGCTGTTTATATTGTTAAAAGTATTATTTTTAATCGGTTTCAGAAAACAACGGAATGAGTAAATAATTAAAACACGAATACCACAGGAAAAAAACCTTGTAACTCAAATTTTGCTAATTTTTTATTACAGTTATTCTAATGTGTCCGTATGAATCTGAAAAAAAAAATTAACTAACTCCGCCTGCATGTTCCTTATGAAAAATCACGTCAAAAACATAATGTGACATATGGTCTACGATTCTTCGTAAGGGCGGTACGCGCCCTTGAAAGTGGAGCTCAAAAGCATGCTTATAGTAAACGTTACAGAACGGCATCCAGGATAATGCGTACTTGAACGAATATCAGCAACCACAGCAAAACATGTTGACCGGGATTGGCGAGCATATCTGGATACGCCTTATATCCTGACCTCTGGACTGATCGAGGCGGAACCATTTCCTGGCCCGCACGTTCGCCTGACATGACGCCTCTAGGTTTTTTTTTTGTTTGGGGACATGTGAAAACATTTGTGTACAACACGTACATCGACAGTGAAGAGGATCTACTAACAAGACTCGCTAATGCATGTGACAACATCCAGCACATGTCAGGGGTATTTGTGAAGTGATTTGGGCGGCTCTTTACACGAGGTCTTGAGAGCCGATGAGGGTGATTGAGGTAAGTATGGAGTGGCGCCGGAATGAAAGGGCGAGGGAAATGGGAGATTACCGAAAAAAAAACCGCCGACCAACGGCATCGGACGGCACGATTCCCACTTGCGAAAATCCGGTGACCCGGCCAGGGATTGAACCCGGTTCGCCTTGGTGGGAGGCGAGCAGGCTAACCGCCCAGCCGCCGTGGCCCGATGGCACTACTCGCGTAGCGAGTAGTGCGACTGGCAGGCTGGACTATTGGACTGGGTGCGTGAGGGAAAGACATCACAGATGATGGTGACATACAGAAAGTGTGTTAATGATAAGTATGAGTTAATTTAATATAACCAAACAGAGATACTAAGAAGGATATTAATTATAGTTAAAATATACATTAAATATTGCTCTCACTGAGAAATAAAAAACTTAATGGTGGAAATAGATTGACTAATAATGCAAATAAAAGCTGTGCGAATAAATTTAAATCATATTTAGTTCTTTTATTTGTATTTGTTATGTATTTTTCTAGGTATAAACATCTGATGTTTTGTTACTGCAGTAACTATTAAGAGATTTTACATATTTTGTTTGTTGGTGTCATTTATCCAATGTTTATTGGCTAACCTTTTAAGGGTTGTTTTAATGATTTCCTAGAATATCTCTTGGGGATCAAACGTAGCCTTAAGTTGGTCTAGAAAATTATCTAATTGCCGTCAATTGGACAACTTTATTTCCTCGACAGAATCATTTTTGGTATCATGAAGTCGGTAATGGTTTGTTTCAGTATGGAGAATTAAACATCTGTTTCTGATTTACTAAGCCTACGGCATTGTAAGTGAGTAATGGAGGTTATGCCACTTGGGTTAATATTTATTTCATCATGAGATTTCGTGCTTTTCATACTTTTAGTTATTTATTTTCTGTTATTCTCATTTATTGTTGTGCAGCAACGATTTTCAGCATAGTCTTTCTGGGTTTCATGAGATTGTAGCTAAATTTTTTCTTACAGAAATCTTCCAGAATTGGCTTTTTTTTTTTTTTTTTTTTTTTCTTTTTATTCTCCCGTACTGTCCTTTACACTACTATAATTATTTTATGTTGTTCACAACTACACTACTCCAGTAATCTTCAATAATATGAATTACCGTAAAAATTCGCACAGTACTAAGGAACTTAATAAATAGCACAGTAATGTTTACGTATGATCAAATAAAACTGTTATGTGGCCGATAGTTAAATTAGCAAACACAACACAGTATTAATTAAATCTATCCAAAATTTTACTTGATTTTTCTCTGTTCTGCATGGACATGTTAAGTTCTTACCCAGTACGATTATATTTAAATGTCTGTATCTTATTAATTATTGCATTTTAATCCTGAATTGTATAGACATTATAAGGCACCGTACGAAAGGAAAGAAACGACATAGCATCCTGGAAATCGGACAAAATGGACTTGTAAAGTGTTTTCCATGTGGTCGTCACGTGGAGAAATTCTTAGTAATATCGAATCCTGATTAAACTGGTTAGTAACAGCAGCGAAGAGTTAACTGCATAGGCATGAAACAACCGTCAATGGAATACGGCGTAGAGTGCGCATTGCAGATGCACAGTTACAAATTCTGTGCCCCAACATTACACAGCTGTTTTCCCATTACAACAGTCGAAAACGAGTGTCTTCGACAAATATTAGCACAGTGTTTACAAAAATTAATGCTTTAAGATGTTCTCCTATCCGACCGAGTTATAATGCAAGCAAAGCGTATTAAAGATACGCACGATATCTTTTTTTTTGTAAAATCGGCGATATGATGTAAAAAAAAACGTAAAACTAACGGCAGGTCAATATTTTTAACACGTGATTTTGACAGTGTGGCAAATCGTGAGCAAATGTTGAGGACATGTGTGTAAGACGAAAATCAGTCTACCTGGTCTTTAGTCTGTGGGAACAACTGACTTACCAGTAGTTCAAACTGTGAAAATATCATTGGTTGTTTTCCAAGTTTGCCTGAACACTACATAGGTATAGTACGCAATATGCTACATTGAACTTAAATTTCCATTTTAATTTATCTTCACTCTGCCATAACCAAGCATATGCATCAACTACTGGCATCCTGTAGATATACTTCAAACACATATTCTTTTAATGTAATATGATGATTGCAGCGCATATCTTTAGAAACTCCCTGTTAAACTGTGANACTTCAAACACATATTCTTTTAATGTAATATGATGATTGCAGCGCATATCTTTAGAAACTCCCTGTTAAACTGTGAGCTAGTAATGAACAGGAATCAGTGGTGCACTAGCGTGAGGTGAAGTGTTGCGATGTAAGCTGGTGCTTGCTCAGTGCTGTAGACACTCAGCGCACGCAGCAGGAACCAGTAACCAGAGTGGAGCCGGGAGAAAATGAATGTATCTCGACCAATCACGAGAGAGCGGCGAGGCACCCATTACTAACGTGCCGTGACTACTACGTTTAAGTGGCCGATGTGCAAACTAGCAAACGACTAGGTATAGCACTGAGCAGAACGCAGCTTGCCTTGCAACAGTTCACCGCACACCTCTACAGCGGTGTAACGGGGTTAAGAGAAAAGTAGTGCAATGGCATTCCAAAATGGGCAGTAACATACAAAAGAGCAATAGTAGCGCGAGTGTGCAGAGGACTTTGAAAGACAGCCCGCTGCGAAGTGACCCCGCGAAACACTCGGGTTTGTGTCTGTGGTCACTGCAATGCTCCAGTTCCTCCTCGACTCTCGTCTGATTGTTGGGGAACGTAACCGGAGACGTGGCCGGCTGGCCAGTGCGCTGGGCGGCGCCCCNCTCGTCTGATTGTTGGGGAACGTAACCGGAGACGTGGCCGGCTGGCCAGTGCGCTGGGCGGCGCCCCGCCACATCGGCATGCAGCTGCGTTGCGGCCGCCCCAGGGAAAGGCACCAATCACATCGATCATAAATAAACGCCTTGCGCTATGCCAACACGCCTGTCTGCTTGCCTCCACGTCCATTGACAGAATACATTATCCGTCGCCGCGCTCTAACAATACCGTGCACGTAACGAGGAGAGCGACTGTAAACACACATCCTCTCTTAAACATTTCTCATGTTGTCATGTTTGAATGAACTGCATTTTTCTTACACTCCATAACCCGAGGATCGATCATTGCTTAAGTTCTTTACTCGAGGCTTATTCGTAATGTATGGCTTGGTCGGCTCGGTTGAATCAACAGGATTTCTAATTGTAATTACAGTTCGATTCAAACGTCTGTAGGCTACTCAAAATATGAAATTTATACTCCAGTAACCCGTGTTATCGATAATTTCTTGTGTTCCTTCCTGTACAAAGTAAGTTTTAAATACACCAAAAAAATCCTCAGCAAAATAAATACTTATATAATTGTACTATTAAAAAAAAATTAATATGCGTACAAAATGGGTTAAATGTTAACCTAACATGCCATGCTATGGCGAAGATGTTTGACATTTCCTGCCACAGTGCAGGACCAAACACACTGCCTGTTCTGAATAGCTCCGCGTGTAGTCGTTGCAGCTGCCATCTTCAGGGTCTCGCTGAGACAATGTTCGCAGCTGTAATAATTCACTAGTGTTTGCGCGAGTTTACAGCTCTATACAAACACCGGCTATATGTACACATTCATTTGCAATAAAATTGATTACCATCAACGAACTACGCAAGTACAAGGAAGGTTACCACACAGTATCGTCATAGCCCGACATGAGTCCCATTTACATTTAATGCGGTTTGCGTGCATGGGTGGCACTAGAAGGCATACATGTCCCTCCATCATTCATAGCTGCAAGACACCGAATGTCATGTGAGCAGTGCGAGCCACGGAGCCAAGTTCAGTGAACACGTAGCATGCCCCGACGGCGCATTCGACAAGCCTTTTCCCAGCTGGATGAATTTGAGAGAGGCCGCATTGTCAGCCTCCAAGAGTGAGTGAGTGAAGAGATTTGGGCGGCTCTTAACACCGAGGTATTGAGAGCGGATGAGCGCCGGAATGAAAGGGCGGGGGAAACGGGAGATCCCCGAGGAAATCCGGGAGTGACCCGGCCGGGGATTGAACTAGGTTCGCCTTGGCGGGGGCCTCCAAAAGGCAGGTTGGACGTTTCGCCACATTGCTCACCACTTGAACAGTTCTGCCTACACTGTGAGTCGGTGTTGGACACAGTGGAACAGGGGGTAAATACACCAGTCGAGAAGGCTCGGGTCGATCTCGAATAGACAACCAGCGGGGAGGATCGTTTCATCGTGCTACAGGCTGTAAGCACTCCACGGGCGTTGCTGCACACCATCCAGGGACATTTCACTGTAGATGGGGATACGCCTGTGTCCATCAGTATCACATCCAGGCGGCTAGCAGAGCGGGATTTGTCGTTGCGGCGTCCCTTACGACATCAATAATTACGACCTGAGCAACGTCAAGCACGCGTGACCTTCTGCCGGGAACGGGCAGCACGACATCTTGCGGATTGGCGACGAGGACGAGTGGTGTTCAGTGACGAATCGCGGTTCTGTCAGGATACAGAATTTTTTGCAAATGAGGGTATATATTTGTGAATTTATAACCTCATATTCAAAACTACCCACCAATAATTTACTTGTATGTTACAATTTTCTTTCAGAAGTTATTTTCCAACATTTACAAAATTACTAACATTTGTTAAAACAAGGTTGTGACCTAAAGGGTCATAACAGAAACAGGTACTTATCTCAAAATGCTGCCAGTCGCTGGGAATCATCTGATAGCACTTTTCTGAACTCCTTTGGCTTAAATAAAAGTCGCTGCCATTTCCCCCCACTAACTTAAAATTGCTTGCAAATAAATATAGCTGCATAGGCTACATGTGGAAAGCAAACAAATACAATTTTCTGACCAATAAGTATTTTGCTTGCGCACAATTGCGCGCTCTAGGCTTCTGCAGTGTTCTGGTAGCGCTGCAATCGCTGCACAACCTGGCAACACGGCAGTTGGACGACGTCATAGTCTGGTGTGCAAAGGCAGCGAACAACGCCGCGATGGATCGTCAGTTTTAGTTGTGCTTGTGGTTGAGTGAACATATGCGAGGCACGGGGAAGATTCCACTTGTCAGGGTGAAGCGACGTCGTTCGGGACGGCCCAATTCGACAGGCGCTTCTAACCGCTCAACGCCATGCCTTGACACATCAACGGTTGCACAGACGTCGACCAAGGTAGGAAAATGTTCATTTTAATCGCGAAATCACGCTGTGTGCTTTTAAACTGAAGCATATTAATTCACTTGACGTAATGTGCTTTTCGGGCGCTGTGCTAAAATGAGACGTCCGTTTCAATTCTGTATGGTAATTATTAATGCACAAAGTTATATCCTTGTAAATTTTATTTTTAGTTTTGCTTTACAAGACCTTACGGCTAAAGCTGGTAGTGGCATGATTAAGGAGTGATTTTTCCAGCCTGTTTATAATTCGCTGGGACCCAATTATACACGTTTAGCAAAACTGATGAGATGAAATTTTTTACTGAAAGACTGCTCTAAATGAAAGTGTTAATTCTACTACTGTTGTAACTAATATTGCACGGTAGCCAACTGGTACCACTGCATTACAGAGCAAATTTCAGGCAAAATTTATATATAAACATTTAGTTAAATTATTTTATTAATATTCTCCATAATGTTAAATGATTTTAGGTGAAGTGTGTAATTTCTGCTTAGAAAATTGTTTGAACTGAATAAAAATTTTTTTTGGCCAAAATACTTGCTTCAAAATAAGTATAGGTTGTTCACGGTAAACTGATCACTTTTGAAAGCCTTGCGGAGGCTCTACTTATATGCACGTTATGTATTCTTCCACTATATATAAAATTAGCATTACCATGGTTCTGATCACTTTATTCATGTGTCGGTGAAGCGAAACTGTAAAGCTATTAGGAAAGTAAATATTTTAAAAATTTGCTTATTCTTACACTTGTATGCATTAAAAATAAAACAAAAAGCAAAATATATAATTTAACTGTTCACATGTTTACCTAACACTTTTAATTCTATGTTAAGACATGGAACTATTTTCCATCCATCGTTACCAACTTCACTGGGCGCATGCCAGTCAGTGTTCCTGTTAAAATATATGCAGGTAGGGGCAGTGGCATATTTCAAAGGTTGCATTCAGAAGTGCACAATTAATTGTGAACAGCCTATAGTTATGAACCTTCGAATTAGACATTTTGGTTAGGTTGAAACCTTGAACTTAAGACTTAATTCGCATGCACGTGCCATGTCATTCGGTACTACCACCTTCCTTAATGCACTGGCACTTAACTGCGCTACGAGACTTGCATTAGGCTATTCGCGGTAAAGTGATCACTTTTGGAAGCCCTCTCACTTGGAACAATATTTAAAAAATATGTTTTATTTTAGCATTAGACGTCAACTTCCTAGTGCAGTGAAATATACACATTTTATTTATTACTTACATGGCAATATTTATTTAAAAAGGTAGTTGAAGGATAAGAAAAAATGGCTGAAAAGGAAAAGTAACTAGGGCCTCACAAGTGCTCACTTTACCGTGAACATCCTATATAACTACCGCTATAGCGACCTTGAGCACGCATGTATAAATGGAAGGAAAAATCATGGCGTGGCTGTGTAAGGTATATGACCATGGGTTTACGTGAATACGTCTGCGTTAACGGGTAACATTTTCTTTAGGATATTGGCATGGAATGAGAATAACGAAATAGATGCTTGGTTTTTGTGGCATACATCGACAGATCTAGGCGAGATCTTTCGTTCGGCACCAAAATCAACGTGCTAGTGCATCGGACTCACGAAAAGCTCGGCTACCAAGGCCTCACTCGCGCTCTAACGGCATGGACGTAGAATCCGAGGAGGTACGGTAAATGAAAAACATTATTTTTAAAATAGACCCCCCCCCCCCGGGAAAATATGCTTTATTCACATTGACTATTATTCCAAATGAGAGGGCTTCAAAAAGTGCTCACTTCAACGTAAATAACATTTAAACAGAACTAAACTGTTATTTTAAGACATTATACGAGAGATAGAAACTCCAGCGTAAATATGTTTCGGAGGTCCACGTGGTCATGTTAATTCCAGTGTGGTTGCTACTAACGCAAATGGGGCCCGAACTCCCATGGAAATGTGGTCTCGGCGCGGGCGGGCACGGTAGACAGCGGGCGGTTCCCATGCACGGGCGGCCGAGAAGGCAGCCGGCCGGCCCGGCTCTGCGGTACATCTGGGCGCGGGATAATCCCGCCCGCCGCTCCGGGGTCACGTGGCCGCGGTGCGTGCGCCCGCACCAGCCGCGAGGCTTGCAGCCCCAGCCTCTCCCCCCTCCACCCCCAGGAGGCCCTTCTTCAACACGCACCCACCCCCTCTAGCTGCTGACAGACGTGCCCTGCCGTGATTGCCCAGCACACACAATACCGACATTTTGCCCTCCTGGAGCTGGTGCGCGGATGTCGTAATTAGTAAGGACGTTACGAAAAAAGCAATGTGTGAATTGGACTTGAAGGCCAGTAGGAATGGTCAAAAATACTTAAAATATTAAACTTTTGTGAAATCATTAGCACAAACACTCTAAGCATTGGGAAGTAGTACTTTTTATAAAAAAAATTTTAACTCCTAAGAAAATGTTTTTTTTTCAAACTTAGAGGGGAATTTTGTAAATGTCTATTCAGACTTTTGTAGTTACCGGTCGTGTGTATGTTTTTTTCTACACACACACGCATATAAACACATACACACACGCACATATATATACACTCTCATAATACATATTATATAGGCAGAGTCGATTTATATCCGAAATAACCAAAGTGTGTTCAGTACTCCTCATAACAAAAAGTCCATGGTGAGTTCACGCCAGTGTGTCCGCTGTTGTTAGTCGGGACACCCCTGTTTGTGTTCAGAGTGCGGTAGATACAAACATGGAGTGTGTTGCTAGATCCATTTAACTTCTAACACCCAACACATCAGACACCAACTGCTTGACAGGCCAGTAGTACTATAACTGCCTGTGACAGTTACGTGTACTACTAAAGGATGCCCGCTGGGTCTAATACACATGTGGTCAATGCATAGAGGGAGGGTGCCACCCAATTTCAGTAGAGTGGTCAGAGCATATGTGGATGAACAGTTCCCACACAAGTTGATAAGTCAGTCATGCATTGCTTGCACGCCCCCCTGATTTGAAACCACTTATGGGGATATTTCAAAATCATCGTTTACGCAACACCTGTTACGGACATTGCAATGCTTCACAGCGCGTGAAAAAGCAGGCTGCCAGAAGATCGGTGGCACATCTCCGGTTTTCGCACGTGCGAATCGTGCCAGACGATGCCGCTGGTCGGCGCGTTTTCTCAGGTATCTGCAGTTTCCTCCGCCCTTGCATTCCAGCGCTGCTCCATATCCATCTCGCTTAGCACTCATCGGCTGTCAAGACCTCGTTGTTCAGAGCCACCCAAATCTCTCCCCTCCTACTACAGTCTCTTCGCTTAGATGCATTAGTTACCTTTAATGACATCCTAAATATCTAGAGAATATATTAAGAGATGCANTGAATGTTCAGACATCACTTATTTTTGGCGTTCCTTCTTTTGAAACCAATAAAAAAAAAAAAAAAAAAAAAAAAAAAAAAAAGGAAGTAATAACGCAACTGAGCAAAAGTCGCTGGTTTAGTTCCTACATATAATGTTTTCATCTACAAAAGTGGTAAACTTAATATCTCTGAGAAATGCAGCCAACGGGGATTAGCAGACGCACTCAAAGTCTTTATTTACGTACGTTGTTGACTCTTAGTCACTTCCAGTCAGTAAGTGTAGTACATTAATGCAGTCTCACGAATTTGATGCGGATTGTTTTCCTTTGGGATAGTTCTGAATGTTCCCGTTGCTGCTTTTGTGTTATTCCTGTTTTTACTGCTATGTCATTTATATTCGATATATTTTTCTTCAATTCTTAAATGTGTATTGAAGTTGTGACGTAAGTCTTAAAGTTAAAAAATACACGAAAATATTGACATCATACATCTAATTAAATGGAAAACATATTTTAGCAAAAATTACGCATTTAATACCTCGCTAGGTAACAGAATTTTGCATACTCTTAGGTGCGTTTGTATTGCAACTATTGTCCACGTAAAATTCAGCGTGTACACATAATTAATAAACGGAACGGCAGTAAATATGTAATGACGACTTTGGTGCAGGAAGATGATAATGTAATGCGCAGCTGTGGAGCAAACCATGCTCTCCCATTCTGCCTGACGCCCGCCGTATGGTGTTAACCGGCCTGAAGCTTTCTGTATCCTTGACCTTGAAAATTCCACAAATTAGGAAATATTCAGAATAGTGCAAACGTTTAAAAATAATTTAGAATTAATAATTCTTCCTCTTTTCTATTCAGTTGTGGGCACTGCCATCTTGAAATTTACTGCCACCCTAGTAAAAAAAACTAAAATAAAACGTTAAAAATATTGGAAAATAATTAAAAAATTAGAAAAATCGAGGAAATATATTTACACTGAACTCGTTGAGAAAATTAATTTATATATATTTTTTAAATAAATGCTGATATATAATATAATAGATGAAAGGAACTTTTAAGTACGGCCTTAAAATTGCTAACTTTACAGTGAACAGCGTAATTTCGTGCTATTGGCCCGGTGTTATATGTATTTGAGTTTAATCTGTGCCTGCTATAAAATTAGTAAATCAACGGCAACATGACATTTTTCGACACTGAAATGGGCATCAAGCTTACACGCCGCCTAAGGATATTATTAGAAAATGTGTTTTATCATTTTGAGTACGCCACATGTTTACAGCTATCTAAGAAAAGTAAGATGTGAGTCATTGTTATAATCTGTACGTGGGAACGATTCGCCTCATCAATCATCATGCATTATTACTCTTCAAGTCTCCGACGAAGCTGAATATGGAGGTTTAGCCTCCATCATCACTCCTGTGGTTTCACCATGTTTTCTGTGGGGGAATTTCTTAACGAATCAGGTGAATTAAATGCACTCAGGGAAAATCCCCCTGTCATAAATTTTTTCCCTGGCTCATATAAAAAATATATATTTTTTTGTAATTTCAGGTTAAAAAGGGCGTGGAAACAAGATGGCATACGGAAACAAGATAGCGGAAAGATCCTGGGAACCGCACCCCCCAGCCATTAGGGGCTGCAGGAAAGCAAAGTGTTGGTTGCCTATAGGGTGTGCAGGGCAATCATAGCACGTGTTAAACCCTACATTTTATAAATATAACCTATATCCATCACTTAAAAAATCTATAAAAAATTTTTAACTTCTGTGAAATTATTACCACCGCTTGGCTATTCTTTTAGCCGCCTATAGCTTGGTCGCTAATTAAATGTTCAACTATATATTAACAATTGCGAGTGGTTACTGTTGCCTACACCGGAGTTATTGCAGTTGTGAAGTCTGCTATTCGACACGCAAAATGATTTCCAAAATCTCAAGTGCACTATAAAAAATAAAAAAAAAGCTTTCTTAGAAAAAGTAAGCACGAGGAACTATACATTTTATAACACTTTTTTATTCTCCTAAGAGGGAAGTTTCTGAAAATTTAGGGTGATATATGGTAAATATTGTCTTGAGTAAAGTTACCAGTCGTGCGTGTTGCATACATACGTACATACACATATACATACACACATATACATACACACACATACATACACACACTCATACATTCATACTCACACATACATATACACACACACAGTATATATAGGATGTTCTGCGACGAATCCGACAAACTTCGCCAGCGTGTTCTAGATAATATGTTATATTGATCTATATATTCATATTTACCGCCTTTCTATTGATATGCCATACTCAGGACACGCTTACTGTACTGTAGGGCGTACATTACTGGCCGACAGTCAGCCAATATAATGCAGAGTTGTTAGTATCCCAATGACAGGTTCCTTCCTAGGTAACATAACATTCAGTCCACAATTTACACTTCGAGCGCTGCCGACGTGAAATCACGTTGCAGTGAACTTCATGAAAACTGCTGGCGATGTAATATTAAGTCACCCATCCGCATTTTCGAAAATTCACTGGTACATCCACCGTTGTAAATCGGACGTTCAAAAACTACTGTTTCGGTTGAGTCCGGTTAAACCGATTGATCCAACAGTTCAACTGGCCTGAAAATTCTGAATATCTGGTGAATATGCACCAAAACACCAGCCAATGAATTTTCAAACATTTTATCTTAAAAATAAATTTAAGACGCCCTCATCTAGTAATTTTCAAGCATTCTGAAGTATACAAAAGTAATTCGGACATCAAGTTTTACAAACGGACGATGAAAACTTTAGAATTTCTGAGTAAGTACATTAATTTGCGTCTGGAAGCAGACGAAAACACTGCTGAGAATCAACCTGATATTCGAAAAATCCCTGAACCGGTGTACACCGGTGTATTAAACTTCGGTGGACCAATCGATGAATTTACGAAAAAGCGGCATGTGTTTAATGAATCTGGAACGTTGTAATGTTACAGCACACATCATAAACCTCTGTTGATGTTAGGCAACGTCATATGGCATCGATAGTCAGCATGCTAATTGCGGGGGGATATGTCTACCGACGTTGACGCTGCAATTGTAGAGATGTCTCACGGAGACCAGTTCGGGTCTGCACCTGGCCGGTGCACCCCGGATTTTCCCAAGTGGGAATAAGAATGGCGTATGGGGAGTTCACCCAGGACAAGGCAACACCCTCCGAGTGACGGTCTTTCCAGCTGGGACCCGTAGGTGACAGTCATCCCCGAGCATGACAGAAATGAAACCCTAGAATGGAGCGGCGCTGGAATGCAAGAGTGGGGGAAACGGGAGTACCCCGAGAAAACCCGCCGGAAAGCGGCATCGTCCAGCACGATTCCCACATGCGAAAATCCGGGAGTGAACCCGCCGGGGATCAAACCCGGATCGCCGTGGTGGGAGGCGAGCGCCCTGGCCACTACGCCACGTGCCGGACGATGCCGCTGGTCGGCGGGTTTTCTCGGGTATCTCCCGTTTCTCAACCCTTTCATTCCGGCGCTGCTCCATACTCTCCTCACTTCACCCTCATCGGCTCTCAAGACCTCGATGCTAAATCTCTTCACTCACAGTTCGGGCCTGAAGCCCAGCAGAGCGCACAAGCGTGCGGTCACAGCTAAGCTACGGCTGATGCGTTTACATTTTCCGGAAATACGCCTCGTTCTCTCGCAAATATCATTCTGCGGTTGTGTATGGTTTCACTGCCACAAGAACTGGCCCATCCTCCAGCTCTTCAGTGTTGTTATTACCTTGAACTCGTTAATGACGAAGGCTAATCCTCGATTTTGAACACACGAAGACGCATTCTTGAGTTTGAACACACCGCTTCACTTGGACTGCAATGTGGAAGAAAAATCTCTTTCATTTCTAACGTTCAATGTCGATCAGCCTATTTTTAGGGAGAATAATCTCCCTATAGGTTGTTCACGATAAACTGAGCACTTTTGAAACCCCTGCTCAAGATCTACTTGTATGAACATTGTGTATCTTCCGCCACATGTCTGATTAACATTACCACGAGCCTGATCACTTTTTTCATGCGTCGGTAAAGTGAAATTATAAAGTTATTTAAAAAGTAAATATTTTACAAATCTACTAATCCTTACACTCTGATGAATTTAAAGAAAAAAATAGAAAACAAGAGAAATCATTTCAATCTTCACAAATTATTTACCTGACACTTTTAATTCAACGTTAAGACATGAAACTATTTTCCTTCAGTCGTTACCAACTTTACCGGGTGTATGCCACTCAGTGTGCCCGTTAAAATATGTATATGCAGGTAGAGGCAATGACATTTTTCAAGGGTTGATTTCAAAAGTGTTCACTTTATCGTGAACCACCTTTAAGAGGGTTTGGTTTGGTTTACAAACAGCGCTCAGCCAATGAGGGGAGAGGCGCAAAGGAAGCAGAAAAGAAGGGGGGGGGGGAGAATATGGCAAAGCACACAAAACAAACGGGATCATATGAACAGCGGATCATAAAAATCGAAGATAGGGACGTGGCCCGTACACTTTATTGAGGGGGAAATTACAGGGTCCATTCGACCCTGTCGATATTGATTCGAGTAGCGACAATACGTTTTCATTTCAATGCTCTTTTGAGTCCAGCTTAACACAGCTTAGGTATATTACAGTAGGCCAAGAACTGCGTGCCAGTTAAAAATTAGCAATGACAGGCCAATTCATACGCGATGAGAGTTTTTAGAGCCGTGCAGCTTTTCATTAATTTAATTCATGCTTATTTAAAAGTTATTTGGAAATCCGTATTCAACCGACGTAGGCGGGTAGTTCCTACCCTCAAGCCAATCCCAGCTTTCGCAAGTAAAAAACTTGGCGGACCTTGTCGTTGGCTGTAGGGTTTTTTTCGGAGTACTCCCACTAAGCACGCCGATCACGCCTAACAGACAGAAAGTAAAGCTTAAGAGTGGTATATAGAGACCGCCAAGCTCATCGTTGAGCTCGCAGGGCTGGAAATACGGCCCCGCCAGGTTGGGTTTCGGGGCCGGGGCGTGGTCAACTCAGGTCACATGATGCCGGAGTTAGGCGCGTGGAGGGGACAGACTCGCCCTACCCTCCCTCAAGCCGTGCGTCGTTCGCTCTCAGCGATGGGCCGGGGTAACATCGCGGACAATTCCAGACTACTTGTTCAAGTCCCGCGCTTGCAGTCCGACCGTTCAGCGTAATAATAGGTTTATGATTATAGTATATTCGCAGTCTCTTCACTCTTTTTGAATTAGAGCTTTGAATAATCACCCCATGTATGACGTGATAGGTCGTTTCCCAAATAATGCCGTGTATCACAAACGTTTTTTAAACTTTCGTTAACATAAAAATACCTGTTTTTTTTGTTTAATCGAACTTTTAATTATTATTTATCTATTAAATATATTCTTTTGTTTATAATTAAAATACATAAATACAGGAAGAATGTGCGTTGGTAATGCCTAGTAAGAAGTCGTTCTTATGCAAATTATTATATTAAACTGAGTGCACACGAACGCGGTGCGCTGTCCCTTAGGTGTCATTTTCTAGGCTGGGTTAAGCTGTATTCGCCTGAGGCAGAGGAATATCCTGGAAGTAGAACTTTAGCAGGGCTTCAGGAAAGTTTGAAGTAACTGTGTGCATGAGAACGTAAACGACATTATTAGTGGTTGTTAAAATGAATTTGCTCGTCTTGCATCCAGGCAATCGCACACGCTTGTATATAAATATGGTTTTAACAAATTAATGTTTTGTTACTATATTAAAACCGATTTATTGCTCTTGTAGCACCAGCACGCACCAAATTCCTGCATTACTGTTATATAGTTCAAGCTAATCATTTCATACTGCTGATCATCGATATTAGCCGTATATTACAACATGTAATATTTCAAGTGAGTTAAAATCTGCCTCTCATCCACGGCACACATGTCCATCATAGAGGATTTTTTTTTTACATAGTTCAGGCTTCTGCAGTTGGGGCGATGTAATATACTCATTTCTGGATGTAATGAACATAAGCGGTGAAGAAAAAACGGTCTGAAAACTGTGTATATTCTAATGGAGTTGTGCTTACTATGATTGTACCGTTACTTTGAGGGACTTCGAAAATCAGGACAAGTAACGACAACGTCGTTATTCTATATTAATCAGTGTATATAGGGCCTAGTTAATGGTTTGTCAGTCAAAGGAACTTCCATTTTAAAGCAGGAGGATTACACATTAGTTTTGTAGCAAGTGGGGTTTTTTTTTAGAAATAAATAAAATTATTACAAACCTCAACAACTCCCTGGTTCAAAGACTTCTGGGCTAGACTTCATAGTGGAAAGTACGTTTTTTTTTTCAAGCCATTGTCCTTACCTCATTGGCTGGTTGTCTGTGATTGATCACTTCTTTTGTTTTGGATCTGCTATGGGAACATGAGCCATCTACGGTATGTCAAATAAATAACTGGCCAAATCGCGGCAGTAACGCAGGTAATTAGTAAGTCCAACTTGTCCCCAAATTAATCTGTGAAATTTTTAGGTCATTAGAAATTAGTAATAAAAATGGAAGCCTGATTTGTGAACTGCTTGAATCCTGCTACAGAGTTTTCCATTTACAAATATAAGTCATTTACTACCTTGAATTATTGCGTGCCGGCATTCGATTTGTTGGTAGTATCGTTGATTACATTGAAACAACTATGCTGGTTTGATGACAAGTAGTGAGATTCTGATGTACTGTAGAATCCCATCCTTAGCTGTCGGGTGGTTCACTAACTTCTGTCTTGGTGAGTAAAAAACTGTTTAACGCAAATAAACGCTGCAGAGAGTCTCCGCCGAAGTAGGTGTATTTTAACACCTAAAATTTAGGAGCGATTTTACTATTAAAAAAACGGCAAAAGACAATCAGAATAAACAAAATTTACATTTTTATACTCTGCTACACAACAGTCGAAGTTCACGAGTTATTGTGGTAAAAATACACAGATACTTTTGGAGCGTGTTTCTTTGCAAAAATGAAACTAAACACAATGCTTGTGTGCTTAATTCTGCAAGCAATCCGAAAAAAATGGCTTATATTATGTAAAACATATTAAGTAGGGTCTACTAGCGTTTTACTGGGCACAGATTTAATTTCGCAACATAAGTAAATGCATCAAGGAGAAGTTTTCCAAATTGTTAGCTAAAATTTCCGGGCGAGTCGTACTCGGACACCATGCTTACTATGCAGAGTCCTTAAAGCTATACCAGCGGGCTTACGTGCCGTACACAGATGAACATCGTTTTCTTTGTCGGGCAGTTTTCGAATTTCATTTACTGTGAGAAAAAACTCATTTTTAATTTCGTGTTCGGTTTTCCCAGTTTTGCAAGTAGGTCTAACAATAAAACCCTTCTAGTCATTGGATTATTTATCTTTGAAAGAAATTTCTTCTCGCAGTTATAAGTCAGAAAAAAGGTTATTTTTTATTTTTTTTGGCTGTGTGTTCAAATGCCAAGGCTTAAATTTGGAAAATTGACCAAGCGTGTTACATCGAAGTTGGCCCTATAAATGTAGGGTATATTAATTTTATACTTATTATTTTGTTAGTTGAAATACAAAAATTAAAACTTTTACATTGCAAACTACAAATATTTATACCTATACTAAAAAAGGAAAGCAAACCAAATTTATATTTTGTTTTTATCTTTCATTGAAAGTTGTTTTACAGCCGAAAATGTGCAATTTCACATAAATGTTGCTACAGAAATGTATCTTTATTTAATACGTGCATATTCCTCGTCGTCAACCTCAGATACGCAGAAAACTAACGGTCGAATAAAGATTTGACTAACAATGACTGAAAAAAAATTATAATTAGTTCGATGTGAATGAATAAGTTAGGTAAGACTATTAATTTGTTTTAATGTTACCTAACAATAATCCGCATTTATGCATTGTGCCAAACTTAGCGATTGTGAATTTTTCAGTGTATAAGTAACCCCGTCGGGAGTTGAACGGAGATTGCCTGACTGAGATATGAGAGCCCTAAACACTATGCCAACCACGGACCCACGTTCAACTTGGAAAACACAACATTCACGTATTTGTTTGTCAATTATTGTTAATTATTTCACCATTCATACGAGGGTTATTCGGAAAGTAAGGTCCGAATCGCCGTAACTAATCGAATGTCGAGTGAACATTGTAACGCGCATGCGCACCGACTCCCGGCATTCCTTGCTCGTCAAACGACGCCATTTGCATTGGTATTGTTGCAGTGTGCTGTTTACAGTGTCAGTTCAAAAGGTTTAAAACAATTTATCAGCCCGCCGACTGTGAAATACGGCCAGTGATTCGGTTTTTGACAGCAAGGAACGTTTCAGCAGCGGAAGTTCATCGACAGATAAGTCAAGTGAATGGCCCCAATGCGATGAGTGACAGCAAAGTGCGTAAGTGGGTGAGAGCTTTCAAGGACGGACGGGAAAAGGTCCCTGATGAACCGCGATCAGGCCGACCATCAGCGATCACAGAAGATTTTGTCAAAGCCGTGGATGAAAAGATTCGTGAATACTGCGATTCACAATTTCAACTTTAGCATTGGAATTTCCGAATGTGGGTGGAACAACTTTGCACAAAATTGTCTCTGAAACTTTGCAATTTCAGAAATTGTGCGCACGTTGGGTTCCCAGGCTGCTTACTGAGGAATGCCAAATGAAAAGAATGGCTTGTGCTCTTGATTTTTTGAACCGATATCATAAAGAATGTGATCTATTTTTAGAGAAGATTGCCACAGGGGACGAGACGTGAAAGAAGCAGTTACAGACTGGTTATCCCCACAGGCGGCAGACGTCTATGACTTAGGCATGCAAAAGCTTGTAGAACGTTATGAAAAATGTTTAAACAAATGTGGAAACTATGTAGAAAAATAGAGAAACATGTAAGGAATTAAATAAAGAAAGTTTTTTGAAAAAATCTGTGATGGTTTATGTTTTATAAGAAATCGGACCTTACTTTCCGAATAACTCTCGTACATCAAACTACGCTTCAATAAATTCATCGCAACTAGTGGAAAACATTTCTATGTTCAGTAGTTTGATTCAACCCTCCAGCCCGCGACTACCTCCTCGGGCCCGCCTAACGGACACCTGTCCCAGAAGCAGACAATATCTCCATTACCAGCCATCCCCTCCCTTCCCGGCATGTACACTGGACGAGACGAGGAAAATCAAGTAGCGAGTAGGCAGCAGCACGAGACAGGCCTGAGAACGCGTAAAACATACCTACAGATTTAGTTAAATTTCTTAAAATCAAAGCCTTGACAATACCTTTCTTTTTGTAGCATGATTTTACTCAGAAAACTATAACTGGTTCCACTATTATTTTTGTTTCAAGTATTTATTTTCCAATTAACTAAAAATTATGCGCAAAATTACGCAATTTCATTATTTAAAATAATATATTTAACACCGATAGGATGGAAAAGTATAACCATAGCTCGAACAATTCAAGTTTTTACTTATATGGAAAAAAATGTCGCCATATCTTTAATAGTTCCAAAATAATCATTATTACAAAACCACTGTGTTTCTCTATCGAGGTGGGACTATATACCACTCCAGTCGTAGCTCTGCCTAGCTTTCCCAATAAGCCACGCCGAGCAGTTGAATTCGCGACGAAATTTCTGCTTTAGGAAAGACGCTCATTGTTTCGTGTGTTCTTCCAGTAGTTACGGTGATTACGAACTTTTCTATTATAACTGTCAAACATTATGTGCTACGTATTTATAACTAGCTATGTGAACGGTAGCATTGGTTTTGCTCAAAACTCTGTAACACGAAGTTTGTGTAAAAATGCGATAAGTAGCGCTACATAAAAAAAAATATTTTGGAAATACAAAACAAAATTATAAGACTTTAAATTAACTTTTACTAAAAATTCAGTGCCATATATATTTATATGTAATTACAGTAATAAAAATATAAGCCATATTAATTTTTTTTAAATAGAGTAAACACATTTGATGCATATAGTTTGTTGTCCTGGATATTAAATAACGAACGAAGAAATATATAATAATAATATGACCTCCCATTTTAACGCCAAAATAGCAACGCAGAACATTTTTAAGCGCCCTGCAACGTCTCAACTGTCCCTAATCCCTACCCTTACTTAACTCCACGTATTATTTTTCTGTGACGCATTTCCTCGACGTCTCAAGCATGAAGTCATAAAAAAAAGGAGTGTATTTGATCCACGTATGGAGGTCGACAGTATTACTTCTCCTCTCTCACTCACCACTCCACGTCAGTGTCAAATGCGACAGTTGGTTCCACTCAGAGGCGAGAATTCGCGCAAGTGGGTTGCGTGCGAGGTTGCGCACCAGTTGTAGTAACAACTACGCCTTTTTTACACAAATGTTTTCGCCAATTGTAGTGACTACAAGAACTGCCTGGTCGAAGCTTCCGAAGGCGAAATTATGTTGCAGATAGTAAACAATTTGTTGTGTACGTTACTACGTAGATTGACTTGTACAAAAGCCACACTTAGAAACTTCTGTAAATTTACGGAACTTGTAAGTATATTTAGAGTTAATTTACGGCAAGGCACTCCGTAATGACAAATACTGGAAATGAGCTCCGTAAATATAAAATACGGAAGACATGAATAGTGCCGACGATACCTGAAGCGTATAGAATCCCATCTTCACAATACTACTTAGTGTAAAATAGTAGTAGGTGAGTGGCGAACCACTCATGGGG
>NQII01003192.1:83202-112814 GCA_002778355.1 Clitarchus hookeri
AATTTCTCTGTTATACACCGTGAAAAAAAAAAAAAAAAAAAAAAAAAAAAAAAAGAAATCGCAAACTCTCTAACATAACTAGAAACTAAGAGGTAAATGCATAATTTTGTATACATCCACTATTTACAACACTAATTCTTGTAAAAGCGTGGAAGGTGAATGGATGAAGTGATGGACTGTCAACATTTTTTTCGCACCACCGGACAATTTTCTTAAGAAAATCTTATAGTCATTTTTTTACACAGTGAGTCACCCACATAAAGAAAGTAAAACTTATTTTTAGTTACCCCATTTTTAAAAGCAAATTAAAATTTTTTTTCGCAAGTTTGTGGACACGTTCCGTGAATTTAAGGAGATTTATGTGAAATTTATGGAGAGGGCATTATTTAAAAAAAAAAACAGACCCTAATTTAACGCAGATGCTTGGATAATTTGTAATCGGCATTTCCCGTAATTTAAGGAAAACTTTTTTTTGTGCTCGTTAGCAAATTTATTTATTGAAAAAAAATATTTTTTTGTTATTGTATTTATTTTGTGGAAGTTACAATATACATACTTTCAAGAATATATTTAGTTGATGGCAATAGCGCTCATACTTCTGACGACGAAACATTTTGTAGCGACCATAATGCACTCTCAATGGCGTGTTTTTGCATAGTGTATCTCTTTCTCTCTCTAGTTTTGTGACATCACAGTAGCAACAACTGCTTGGAATGACCCAGAAGAATGTATCCAAATACCACGTTTTATTTTGTGTGAGGAGCGATAAATAAATAAATACAATAAAGAATAAAANACTAATGTCTGGAGGTATGCAGGAGGCAATTCACACCATGAATCCTGCAGGGCAGTCCACAAATCCAATCTGCGCCAATTTGAGAAAGGGTTGCACTTCTGTCACGTTTCATGATTTTTGTCAGTCGTCGTTTGTCCCGTTCTTTCACGATATTTTTCCGGCCGCAACGATGTCGAAGATGTGATGTTTTAACGGATTCCCGATATTCAGATAGTGCGACCTTAAGTGACAGTTGTGCGAAGACAGCGGAGCGACGTGTGGCGGCGGGAGTGAAGTCTGCGGACTGCGAGCATCGGTGCAGTGGAGAGAGACTGGCGGGCGAGACTACCGTACTGGATGAGTGAATTACAGACATTCGGAATGGTGGAAATAGATTGAATATTTTTATACAACGAGTGTAAATTAAGTGACTGAAACCAATATATAAACTTTGATAAGGACCTTAATTAGAATTAAATATTGCGCTCCCTGTGAATAACAAGAGTAACAGT
Source organism: Clitarchus hookeri (assembly GCA_002778355.1). Lineage (NCBI taxonomy): Eukaryota > Metazoa > Arthropoda > Insecta > Phasmatodea > Phasmatidae > Clitarchus > Clitarchus hookeri. Next base: position 84,490 of record NQII01003192.1, read on the forward strand.
GGAGATAGAAGGTCTATTGTAAATATTAGCTGTGTGAATAAATAAAAAATCAAATTTATTTATCTTATATTTTTATTAATACCTCCATCCCTGACGAACTCGGGTACGCCCCTCTGACATCCTGTAACATTATGTTTCAATGTCCAAAATTCTCCCCTGGTATTTCGTTTAGACTATGTCGTTTGTATTTTAGTCTAATTAGAAATGCACACAGAAATGCCAACACGTCACACTTTCGCCTGTACGTAAAATGTAGTTTCGGGTGCCAATATTATAATGCTTCACGTTACCATGTCTATTGAATAAGCACGCGGTGTAAAGAGTTGATGGTTTTCAGATCGAAAACTTCTAGAATTCAGTTTTTACAGGCGTTTTTCTGTTATGAATTTGATGTGGCTGCAAAAGCTTGGCGTCCCTGATTTATTCAAAACCTGACAACAATAGGGGTGTGGTATAACCTCCTGAAAAAATATTTCCCGGAAATACAGGCAGTTTTATCGTGTACGTCCGTTAAATTGGTTCAAAGAGTATTTTATTTTCCGAACAGTCGACTTTTCCCGTTATAAACCATATCAGATGATATTTAAATATGTGGACATTGTATTTAATAAATCTCGTTCCTGCTTGTTTTATGCACGCAAGAAAAAGAATTGGAATTTAAGAATTACACTTACTTTCCGAAAATTTCAAACTTTCGGACGAGAAACGCATGGATCAAGTGGCTGAGTCCATAATGTTTATTTTACATATGGCGAAATTATAGACACGAAATTGTCAGAAACATATCCTACGCAAGGATTTCAAAAGTGCTCAATTATTTGCATGTTTGCCATAACTAATTTGGCTTCGTGCGCTCATAAAAATCATTGTAGTCGTTTTACACGTTCGTTAATAGTTTCAATGTCAATTCATAGGGATACGCCGTATACAGACGATTCCACTTAATGTCCAGGGGATGTCCGGTGATTAATAATGGCCATCAAATGTAAGCTTTAACATATACTGTGCAACTGTTTGCAAAGTTTATGCTTCAAATGTATTCAAACAGAACTGATATCTTGCTGTTTGGTTCTAAATTTTTGAGTAGCAAATATTATACGGACATCCCGATTCTTAATTTTTACCGATCACAGGGGGACACAAATGTGTTTTAATGGAAAGTTGTATTATTAATGTTTGTATTTATTTCGTTAACGATGAGGAAATTATTGTCGATTGTTTATATGATATAAAAGATAACATTTTATGAAAAATAGTAAACTCAATAAAACAATTAGAATAAATACATGAGACAGCAATTGAAATTTGTGAGTTACTTCTGAGAAGATTATTTTATGTAGTGTTCGTTTTTTTCACATAGGCCTAGGTTATGATGATTTCTTGTTGACTGATCGTACTCAATAAGAAATGACTGCAACATCAAGCTTACTTTTCTAATTCTTACAGCTTAAAACTTAATTCCAATTTTTCAATGGTATAAATTGTATGAACCACCTAAGTGGCTGGTATTCTTATGTTCTGTATCGTGTAATTAGTAGACATCACGAGCAAAACTTAAACATACTTTAACATATGCGCCAATTCATATCGTCCTGTAAGGCCACTACTAACAGGCGGATTAGTAGCTAGCAGGATTGGGTACTGCGACCTCTTGCCTAGACAGCAGCCTAGAGCTGCCTAGGCAAGTGCGTTATTGCCTGCCTTTTTAACCCGTCCAGTCTCCGTGTCCACGATCGAGGACACGTTGCACTTGAAGGGTATTTATGGTCGGCACTGTACACAACAAGGAATCCGTGGTTGGTCTTTTGAACGTCTTCATTATGAGAGATCCGACTTGTTGAATATTTTGCACCTCTCATCTGTGAATGGTTAATGCTGACGTCAACTAACACGCATGCACGTTGTTCACTGGCTACAAGAAGCACGCACGACACAAGTACAGCGCATATCATAAAATCAAACGATTGCAACACTAGAGCTGGGAAATGGAATCGGGACCGAAAGTGTTAAAACCGGCTATACGGTGGAATAAAAGACTGTCAGGCTGCTGGAACAAAAGACTGTCAGGCTGCTGGAACAAAAGACTGTCAGGCTGCTGGAACAAAAGACTGTCAGGCTGCTGGAACAAAAGACTGTCAGGCTGCTGGAACAAAAGACTGTCAGGCTGCTGGAACACGGTGAATTCATTTTCTGATACGTTCTCTCACCTGTGTGCACTGTACACTGCTTGCTCAAGGCCATTTCACACCATCAAATATTGAATGAATTCAATTACTTGAATTCAATTTATAGAACCAAAAATCTCTTCGTTTGCCTTACAATGAATAACATTCAATAAGCTTTCAAGTCGCCTCATAAAAACTTATCATAAACTTTTTAATGAAACCATTTTGAAAAATACCAAAAGTAAATATTTATAGGTATCAACGACTCATGCACGACACAAAAATAACTCATTAAACCACAATAAATTTTCTTCATATTATCGTACATTTAATTTGTTTTTAAACAAACATAATTATTTTGTAACAACTGTAAATGTTAAACACAACTATATTATTTTGGGATTACTTCCATTGATATTGTCAGAAAAGCTGTGGTTGACGATTGAAATTTTGGATTCAAGAAAATAAGGAATATATTCTAAACGAAAATATTGAATGACGAGATATTCAAGAAATTGAAAGAGAAAATGGCTAAGATTATGACGTTCATATGACGCCATATAGCATTAAATGAATTGAATTCAATAAAAATTGAAGGTGATTTGAAGAAAAATTTGGTTGTGTGAAAGAGGCGTTAGTATGAAGATGGGCATTAAGCAAGAAAAGCCAGATTGTCGGGACTGAACCCAGGACTAGCGAACGCGAGGCAGGCATGACCTAACACTCCGCTCTAGTGGCACAGAATAGGCGAGTAACAGAAGCGAAATTGCGTGGCGGTTCCTTTGATGTGGGCGCACCCATTCGCCGACTGGCGGCGCGAGGCTCTGGGAACGAGCCTTCAGTCTCATTGGCTACCGCGTGCTGTCAAAGATTCCCTATTGGCTGGGCTGCCGGTCGGCAAGTAAGCTGCCAGGTGCTGATTGACTAACGGCGTTCCGGCGTGATGCTGACCAGTGACGCGGTTTCGCTGGCGGTTGGTGCTGGAGTTCGGGGTATAAGCGACTGTTTTACATCTGTATTCTTAGATAGTCTGTGCTTGTTTTGTGAACAGCCTATGATCAGAGAGGTGTCCAAAAGTTCCTCGTCTCGCTGACAGCCTCACGCTAACACACTCCGTCGCCGAGCAGGAACTAATGCGTTCACTGACGTGCGCATTTACAAAACACTTAGAATAGTTACGAGTGTCATACAGCTGCGCAGGAAAAAATATCGAGAGACATTAGAAACTTGTTTGTTGCATGTGGTGACAAATACAACATTTTTCATTTAAAAGTTATTCCTGAACCAATCAAGTTGTCTTCGCCAAATGAAGTCGACTGAAATATGAAAGCGAATGCTATGGCCGAGTGCCAACGGCGGAGCTGTTAAACTTCCTGTACGGAAAACCATCAAGTGTATGATGCATGCATTTATGTATTTACATACATTTACATAACATGTAAGTTTATAAAGTTACAGTTTTCCCATATTAATATGTTACGTGTAGCAGTTACGAATTTCCCATGTTTCTTGCAGAATGTTATGTTTATATGACGATAGATATACAGTAGGTATATCTTGACCTTAATACCATGATGTGTGTGATATGTTCAAGTCTGAATGCTCGTTTTACATTAATATGTATAAACTAATAACTGTCTTCTTAGATGGTTATGAATTACTTGAAGTTTGTACAGTGCCTGTATTGAGGCAGAGATTTAACTGAGTAACATTCGCTACGACAATCGAGAAAAAGTTTCTTCGGTACTTAGTTATATGGCTGTAACTGTCTGTGCCCTGTTGTAAACTTTATACAGACTAATAATCGTTTAGCGTATGATAAAGGCGTCAATAAATACATTTCGTAAATATTTTACCTAGTTGCCATAAGCCCATTATTTACGTGACTTTCAAAGAGTTGGCACGCCGTCAAGTGTATTGTACGTGCGTATGTGGTTTATGTGTACACTGAAAATACCTACACTGCTATACATAACATTATTATTGCAATAAAAATGTCAGAAATCCATCTGTTAATGTAAAACTTAAATACAAGATTTAATTTTAGGCCTATTCGTGTAGTTTAAATATAGCTGATTAAAAATGTTAATTTTACGAATAAATTTTAATTGTATTTACAATTTCAAATGTTTGTGTAAAATTAGTGTTTTTTTTGTTAAAGTATCCCGTGAAAAACACAGTTTCATTTTTTAAACAACCATACTGTAGCTATCAAACGTTCAAACTGAGTTATAAAACATGGAACACCCTGCAGACGCGTGATGAATTATTTTCCTCAGATTTTCTTATGTTCATAAGCCCGTTAACAGTACTGCTAAAACAAAGAAGTTTGTGATGCCGGCCTTTTTATTCAAGCGGCAATACGGAGGAATAAAAGCAACTGCCAGTACTGTCAGGCTTGCAACATAGCGGATTCATTTTATGACATGCTCTCATATGTTTATAACATAATACCAATATTTTATTGGCTCATGTCTGTGATGTGTATCGCAGGGTTACACGTGTAACAGAACGTTATTATATGAATTCAGTCCACAGAAAATGTTATGACTGCAGTTAAGTTCTGTGTTTGTTCGCTATTTTCATTTCGATGTAGTTTCAAATATTTATATTACAATCAAACACAGTTATAAAGAGTTTTGAAATATTGTCTACTTTACTATTTGACTGGGATTGGCTTTCTATGGCACTTTTAGCATGATAAAAGGGCTTCTGGTTGAGGGTAAGAAAGCTTAGTTTTAGTTCACTCCAATGTTAAGGTAAAACAATAGTCTAGCCAATAAAGTGATCATATTCACCCAACTTTGTTTAATGAATATGATCTCCGACGCTGAATGGATGTACGGAAGAATGATGGTTGCCTTGCTTGTCTTGAAAAAAAAAATAGAATTGGTTCGTTCCCTAAAGACAACCTTCTCAAGCAGTAAGTAACCAATGGTAATAGACAACCTGCTGTTGGGTGCTTATAGTATTGAAGTCGTGTACTCATATTTTTTTTTTTTGCGAAAAATCACTAGCTCTACTTATATTTGAAGGATTATGGCAGAATACACAAATATAAATGTTAAAAAAAACCGATCCCTGCATACACATTGGCGAGAGAATTAACTCTGACTTTAGCAAAATATCACCGAAAACATATTTCTCTAATATTTTGAATACTTTTTTTCTACTTTTTAAACGTACACCTCGCATACGGGGGGCCCTACACGATATTACCAGGTGTACCAGTTTTTTTTGGCTCTTCAGTGTATTTGACCTGGACCTAAACTGTGGTTAGAATAGATCTCATGAATGTTTAGAATATATCTAATGAAGAAACGATAAACATTTATGTATATCATTTCTGTGGAAACAACTGGCCCAAATGACAGATGTGAGCTCTGGGAAAAGGAACTGACTCATGTATGTCACTTCACTTTAGAAATTAATGAATTCATGCTTTACCCGCCATTTTTAAAAACTTTTTAAACGAACTAGTAGTCCCATTCCTTTCCGCCACTTCAAATGCAAATCTAGAAGTTCGTTGATCAAACACTTAAAAAGTCGACTCTTCCTGGTATAAGGACATGGACCATCAGTTCCTGCTTTTGGACATGCGTGAACATTGGCTTGTAGCGACATGCAGTTGTAACCAAAATACTAGACATGTGATCACGCAAGTGGTAAAGCCAACGCAAGTAGCTACTTAGAACATGAAACATAAGAGCCATGGTAGATTGTGTCCACCAAGTGTGGTTTACTCGAAGTGTGTTTCCTCTTCCTCCAACTAGGTCTGTTCGTTATATCGCAATTCCATCTTCACCTCATACCTCAACCCAATAAATTGTCCAGTTGGGCTACAGAATAACGAACTGATACAGCACAGAGGCCTGTTTCAGCCTGCTCTCATTCTCTGTGCTGACTTAGATAGTTACCCTATATAGGGTCTATAAATAAAAATTATCACTGACTACTTTTAAAAATTGATGTCTCAATGAAGAGTGTTTTAGTCTTCACTTTTGTAACTATAGGAAGTAAAGTAATGTGAGTAACTCCTTACTCTTTATGTGGTTTGAGAGACCACTCTTCTCCCCCAGGAAAGAATTAATTGCTTGACGCATACTTTCCTCGTTACACGACTGACTCTCAGATGTTCTTGTGTATTTCCACATATCTTTACCACATATCTTTACACGTTGTATACATATTTCTAAATCGCAAAGAAATAAAACACAAAACGGGCGAAACGGAATACCTAGCCAAAATAGTTAGTTGAAAATACTATCCCATTTTTCCAACCCTTGGGGTATCCTGCTGTTGTCTAAGTATGCTATGTGGCGCCATATTAAGACCAACCGCAGCAGACAACGCCTTTTAATTTCCCACTCTGGACATTGATTTATTTATAACGGAACGTTCATGTGAAGATCTTTAACGAGCTGTAACAAAAGTTTCAGGTCACAAAAAGTAGGTCAAAATAATTAAGTGGAATATAATGTTTGTAAATTTGTCACTATGCAATAAAGACGAACGCATGTGTTCACTACCCGAGCACTGGCCACTGGCTGCAACCTACGTTAAGTGATGCACGGACTTATTATTCCACTGTCTGCCCTTACTACGGCTATAGTTACAAAAACCTCCGGTAGTAGCGCCCCTCCAGTAGTATCCTGTGCGTGGAGAGCTACACCGGCACACACGCTGCAGCCCGGCGGGGGACTACTGATGTCCACTTGCAGTGGAGTTGCGCGGCGTCCATGCATCGGGCCGGACCCTCATATGTGTCGGCGCGTCCATTGCGTCCTGAATTAAGTGCGGGTGCAGGAACTTTAATTAAACCGTGGCAGGTACTTGGCGCCCGGCGTCGGAATGCCAATTTCAAGGCAAAACAACGCGTTACTCTTCTAGGGTGTGTGGAGGGGGGTGGGGGTGCATATTGCCGCTGGCGTGGAGCGCTGGACTCGAGGAAAACACACTTAGCTCCACCGTCTGCGCACTTAACGCCACGGTTTGCCGCCACCGGCGCAGTAAAAAAAAAAAATAAAATATACTACTCGGAATTCGGCGAGTTGCGAATATTGCAGAGGCGATTACGTCCCAACGACTGCTCGGGCGCTCCGCTGCTCAGCTGAATGCTGTCTGCGCGCGCTAACAAGTAAATTTTCCTGTCTGTTCATTTTAAAATCAGAATAATATACCGGCATTTATGTTGGTATAAGCTGTTCTGTTAATTAGGCACTTTTTAAATAAATCTTTGAAAAACGTCACTGCCACTATCTGCATATATTTTAACGGGCACACTAAGTGGTATGCGCCCAGGAAAGTTGGCAACGACGGAGAGAAATTAGTTCCATGTCTTAATGTTTAATTAAAACTGTTAGGTAACCATTTGTAAATACTGGAATTATTTACTTTGCTTTCTATTTTTAATTTCTAACACTGGAAGTGACTCAAGAGTTTTGTTTCCAATATGACTTCATCACCTGTATATATATTTAATGTAAATATTGTAAATGGTTTCTGGTAGACAAATTCAAATGCGATTTTAGTTATTCCCTCTCTTTACATTACATTAATTCTCTGTTCTGATACAGTTTTATATATATATATGTACCATTTATTGCAGAGGGCAGTTTTGTTTATCGCATCTACAATATTGGACAGGGTTAAGTAACCTGTTCTACATAGCTAAAACACTGACATTACAATTTTTATTGCATTGTCTGCTCGCTCTCGACAATAAAATATTTTAGGAACTTTTTAGAATAAAAAAGGGGACGGGAGACATTTCTGGATAATTGTATTTTCTATATATACAAAAATTGTGTTTCATCTTTTTCCAAAAGTGCAATTTAGTAGGGCTTAGACTGTCGGAAGTCACGATTTTAATTCAGTCCAACATGCTAACGAATTTCACATTGGAGAGGGAAAACACTTTTTATTTTATTTAAAAAAATATAATTGGTTACAATGGGATATTATACGATGAAGGGCCAAAAAAATTGGTATAGGCGTGCGTATGCAAATAACATAGGTAAGGAACCAATCAGAGTAACGCGATGCGGCCGGCAGCTAGATCGGTTACTGCTGCTACAATGACAGGTTATCAAGATTTAAGTGAGTTTTAACGTGGTGTTATAGTTGGCGCACGAGAGATGAGACATAGCAACTCCGAGGTAGCGATAACATTTGGATTTTCGCGTACGACCATTTCACGAGTGTACTGTGAATATCGGGAATCCGGTAAAACATCACATCTTCGACATCGCTGTGGCCGGAAAAAGATCGTGAAAGAACGGGACAAACGACGACTGACGAGAATCATTAAACGTGACAGACGTGCAACCCTTTCTCAAATTGGCGCAGATTGGATTTGTGGACTGCCCTGCAGGATTTATGGTGTGAATTGCCTCCTGCGTACCTCCAGACATTAGTCGAGTCCATGCCACGTCATCTTGCAGCACTTCTGCGTGCTCGGGAGGAGGGGGGAGGGGGGCTACACGATATTAGGCAGATGTACCAGTTTTTTTGGCTCTGCAGTGTATATATAAATACACTTTTAGAGATAATGAAGCAATCATCCTATTATCATGGATAGGTTAAACTGTATGAAAACTTATTCACCAGCTTTTTAGATTAGTTTGGTTAGTTTAATTAGATTAGTATGCATTGTTGAACTACAATGGGTGAAAGGTGCTTGCACCGCATTGATGTCGATAACAAGTGCACGTGTACTCATGTCTGCCAAAGTGGTCCGCACACTCACTGACAAAAATGTCTTTGTTGTCATCTACCAACTCGCGAAATTATTATTTTTAGTGTGAAACTCTCCTCGGGATACATTAAAAAATATTCAGTTTTAATATCTTAGAACCACGCTGCAGAAACTTGAAAAAACAAACATCCCTCTAAAAAAAAAGCGTTATCGCTAGCAGCAGTTTATTCAGCTAAACTAATTTCGTACAAGTGAAAATTAAATTTGATTTACATATAACTCATGATTTTAATTATGCAGTTTAGCTGCATTTATGAAAGGGGGAAGAAAAAATTGGAAAATTACATTTTTCAGCTGTAAAAATAATGCTATCACCCTGGTATTTTCTGTCGTCTGAACAAACACGAAATAAGTCGAGAGATGTATATTAAATTTAATGTGAGACGAAATTTAAATTTAATTTAATGTGTGACTTACTGTATGTATTCAATCACATTAAAAAAATTGTAACATATTATTTTTAAATTTTTTGTGCTAGTACTTCGCCATTAATCGAACAGCTATTTATTAATGATAATGGTAGACTTGGGAGTCGCCTAACAGCTGAGAATTTCAGTGTTGATTGTGGTGAATTGAGGTGGATATGGAGCAGCAATGAAATGTAATGGTGGACGAAATCGCAAAACCTTGAGAAAACCAATCAGCCAGTAGCAACATCCGTCATGTTTCCCACATGCAAACATCGCGGGCGACCTCGCCAGTAATAAAAAGGCTTTCATAGAAAAACAACTATGCAAGATTTAACAGCTGTTATAGTGCACGTCAAATAAAATGTACTCCATTTAAATCCACTGTTACAAACTACATGTGTGTACACACACACATGCAGATATATATGTTCACTTACATTTACTTACAGAACAATACAATACTGTCCTAGATATATATAAATAAGCACTGCGGCATTATTTAAAATAAAGCAAATAACACAGTGCTCAGATTGAAACTGTTTTAACCTCTAATGCAACTGTACGTCAAATTCAGCTGTTGCGAACCGTGGACTTGTTAGTACAACATGGACAATCTCCTCGCTTGAACCTGTAGATTGGAAAGAGAGGCATGGCAGGGCCGAGAGAGCAGTTCCCTTTGGGCTCAACATGGGACATATATTGTTTATTTTTGCACCAGGTTTACCAGTAAAATTATTTAAGTTTCCATTTGCATTTCAACTGAAGTTTACCAGGAAAACTGCATCTTTGGAGTGTGCACTTATCCAGTAGCCACAGTTAAAAAAACTTCATTTGTTTCTTACATTGTTTACAATCTATGAAGCATCCTAAGATTACTTGATCATTAAACCCCTTTTCACCAATACCCCTATCCAATTACTTTAAATTGAGATGGTTCACAGCATCAGAATCACATAAATTTAAAAAAATCCGGTATGGTGAGCTTTGCACTTCTGGTACTATATCTAATTACCATTTGCTAGGCTACATGCCTCAGTAATATGCACACACTCACTGCTTTCGGCACGGCTATATAACAGCTAAACTCTGGCATTGCAGCATGTGTCAGTAGAATATTTTATGTAGAAGTAAAGATTCTTTTTGAAAAATTAATTACTCATAAAAACAATACTAAATTGATCTGACTCAACTATCCTGACCTAGGATTCAAGATATTTCACAGAATATTCTTGCTAATATAACCTTTATGGAAAAATAACAACATTCCTGCAAGGTGTCGAAAAACAGGTCCTTTAATTAGCTGTTTTTTTACCAGTGTCCAGAGGAGTAGTAACGGAAGTAAAATGAAAATTTGGGAAAGGTATTATGGGCCAGATGCATAGTTGATTTTAAGTCGAGTTGGGGTACGATCTGTAACATGATTCTAACTTTTTCGACGTATGTGCTTACTGCTGAAAACTGAGTTGGTTTTTTGTATACAAAATTGTTAAAATATTTTGCATTTCAGTTACACTGTTACTCAGACTACACTGCCTACAGCTATGTATTATTGCCTTATGACACACTTAAATGTGTGTGTATATATATATATATATATATATATATATATATATATATATATATATATATATATAGTAAATGTAAGGCCAATCTTGACATTTTATGAAATTTTTAAGGGTGCCAAAAGGCATGTGCCCTCTCCTCCCCCAAGTTGATGTTCTTGTTTTGCTACTGACCAACATAACTAATCAGCATAAAAATAGAGGAAGAAAAAATATGAGACATTTTAAACTACATAAGCATTAAATATACAGGGCAGGTTAAGTTGTCCGGCACTGGATTTTTGTTTTTCGCTTTCATTAAGAGGCCCTCTTACACTGTGCTTGAGCTGAATTGCAGTGTGTTTGATATACACATTTATTATATCAAATGGTTTACAGTGCACTGGCTACGTCCTACCTTAGATTCTTGACGGCCATTCTGTTATTTTTCGCGAGTAAGTATTTGGTCCGTACCGCCTCGAACGCTCGTTGATGATCGCTCACCAATTCGGTTCGGTTATCCATCATTCACTGAGTGGAAAAGGCGTTTCGTACATGTATATACACTGAGTGGCCAAATTATTATGACCAGTAGAGGCTTTCGAACAGGTAGTCGGCTTCCATAGCCTATACATTGTAATGTGTGGCGAACAGTTCGTTCAGTGACCTTCGCAGTTGCTCCTTGATTAAGATTCCCCACAATTTGACGTACTGTTGCTCTTCTGTTGGACTGGACAACTCTGGCAAGTCTCCTTTCAGATCGAGCATTCAGTAGCCTGTGACGACCACAAGCTTGGCATTGAGACCCGGTTTTATGCTTGGTAGTCCACTCTCTGTAAACACTAATAAATGCTTCTCTGAACACTTCACAAGTGCAGCCGTTTTGCTGATACTGGTTCCGACGCTTCGAGTGCCTAAAATCATCCCGCGTTCAAACTCAGTTAAATCACTATATTTGCCCATTTCTTGGCAAGCAACACAGTGCAATTGATGCTTCGCTTGTCCTGCATTCCCTTTTTATAGCTATCTCGCCTTCTAGCGGTAACAGCGTGAAGTTATGGCCGATCTGCGTATAAGTGTCAGGTGGTTCTAATAATTTGGCCACTCAGTGTATATCAACCTCGCTATTTTGTAGGAAATCATTCGCGATTTTCTGAAATTGCTTTTTCGATATTTTCGAGCTGTCCGACACATGTATCCAATATCTTCTTGCTATGCCTCGCAACATCAGTTTTCGCAGCCAGATGGGACATTAATACATTTTGTAGGTCCTTCAATTCCTCTCGTCTCTGCGCATTCGATACATTAATGAGGTCGATTATCCACGCCTCCACGGTCGCTATGCGTTTATCGACCGTCACTAAATCTTCAACCACTTCATTTTTCACACTTTTCAATTTTCGACTGATAAGGGACAAGTCTCCTCTGCGTGCAGTGGTTAAACGATGTTGCCCATGTTCAAAGTCATCATGACGATCGATGCCACCAAATTTAGAAATACTTCCATGACTCATGGTTGTGTTCGTAGGATAAACTGATCGAACTCACACCCGTACCTGCCTTTATGTAGTGAGCAGTCCTTTAAGATTACCAATATACCGAACTTATCTTTCCAGCACAAAGAACACATATCTTTGAATTCTGCAAATGTCATGTCTCTATTTACGTGATCCTCGTAAATGTGGCGTTAATTAGTGTCGTCCATACATAACAAAATAAGGAAATTCACATTGTCGCGAACAGTTGTTTGGGTACATGGGAATAAAATTGACTGAGGTACATGCAGTCCATGTTCGCGTGCCGTCCCATGCTAAAGTATTCTTGAATACAAGATTGTTTTTCGCAGGCAATGTCATCGAAGACAAATATCGAGTTTGGAAGAGTTTCGTTCGGAGGCACCACCTTCTTGTGCCAATCGCTGGTATTTCGGTTGCTGTAGCGATTTTAAATAAATGTACACATTCTCGAAACGAAGGCCGTTTGGTTCTTCCAACAGACTCATCAGGACACATGTTTTCCCACACCCGGACGGCCCACAAATCAGGCCTCGCATGCTATTAGGCAACAGGGCACCATGATGTTATTCGTGCTCGGTTTCGGCATCTTCCCTGGTGATACGCACAGGGAGACTAATGTCCTGCTCGATTACCTCCATTATACTAAAACAAAACTCTACAAAAGAAAAATATTTATAGTTTACTCGCTCAGTTTTATTCAATGCACCGAAAGGCAAAGGCGGTGAAATCCAGCCATGGGATCGTAGATTCACTCACCAATAATCTTCCGTTCAAACTTTAATTCGAGGATACAAGTTCTGCGGGCCAGGAACAAGGTTAGCTGAAAGGCTGTCACCCAACGAGATGGGCATAAACGCCCTGGACGAAGCGTGCAAGCAGCACGACACCGCCTATTCCCAGAACAAGGATCTGCAAGCTAGGCACCAGGCAGACAAGTTACTTGCACAGAAGGCCGACGAAATAAGAAAACTTGTGGCAGTTGGGCTCGGAGAAAAAGTAGCTGCCTGGGGCATATTCAACATCATGAAAGCTAAGGTTAAACTAGGCATGGCTCTACATACAAGCAAAAGGCAATCGCAGTGCCCTCGAAGGACCAAGAGGAAAGAGAAGGACAAGGTAGGAGGGTTCCTGCCCGCACTGATACCTGCAATCGGTGCTCTGGCCGGTATTGCCGGAGCAGTCACGCGGATGTTGTAAGCGCCGTGAAGCAGGCTTAGAACGAGCGAAAACAGGCAGAGGAAACCCACCGCCATAACAGAAAATTGGAAGCTATCGCTATGGGGAAAAAAACTGCCAGGGCTCTACATTCGTCACTCGTATCGGGGAAGAGGAGGATCAATTGCTGGAGAGAGGGGGGATAGAAAAAAATTGAAGAAGAAAATTAAAATGAATCTGCCTAGACGCGCACTGACGAACGTGGATTTCGAACTGTCTGCGCGTTAATTGAAAATACCTAATTTTAGCGGAGTGTTTGTGAGAGATACTTTGCCCCCTAAACCCAAGAGACACGAATATGCCATTATTAATCTGTACACGACAGCCGGGTCCGGCACGCACTGGGTGGCCTATGTAAAAAAGAGTTAACACGTAGACTATTATGGTAGTTTTGTGAATTTGCGTCCTCCACCCGAATTGCGCGAGTATTTGAAATATACGAAACTAACGTATAATTACGAAACAGGACATATGCCTCCTACATGGAACTGTGAACACTTGTGTCTGCGATTTTTAAGCAATCGAGATTTCCAATGATAAATCGAAAAAAATCAATATAATTCGCAAAGAATAAAAAAAGGTGTGTGAGCCGTACTGATCTCTTCAGTATGTCGGTGTCTATCATTCTGAGTGGTAAAACGTCCGAGCTGCTGGCTAGCTTTTACTCTCCCTTAGAAATGGAGGAGGAATGGTGTGTGGGGCTAGTGGATTTTCAAACTTACAACTCCATATCCAACATCAAGGAAAATAAAAATTTCAGTTTTCGGTATTTGGTTATGGGGGCAGCGAAGGTAATCGTCATTCCCACTGGGCTTACGAGCTGAAGGGCGTGGAATACTTCATAAATAAATCACTGCCGCACAACATTGCATTCGAACTGCATTGGAATCCGAATACCCTGAAGCCTGAAATGTTTTACACCGTAGATGTAGATTTCACGGAACCGGATACGATCGGGCCCATTATGGGGTTTGAAGCCAGCGTGTACGAAGTAGGAAAATAAACATGTATCGCCGAGTGCTGTCAATATCTTTCCGGTTAACGCCATACAAATAAACTGTAATTTGGCAAGTTGCAGATATGTGAATGGGATAAGGAGCAGCACTATTCAGGAGTTCGCCCTCACCATAGGTCCTAGATATAAACTCGTAGAATGACCAAAAAAGCTCATTTACGTTCCGATCGTTGCAAAGAACATCCACGAAGTAGCCGTTTCGATCGTTGACCAAAACGACTAACTGATAAATTTCTGAAACGAAGAAAACACTTTGTGCCTGCGCCTAAAATGATGGGACTAAATTTCGCTGGGAAAACAAATATGTATAAATGTGTGCAGTACATAGAACCCAAGATCAGTAAGCCACGAGGAATCGTTGCGCTAACACCTGAAAACGCAGAGTTTCTCCACGTCCTCGGTTTAAAAGTAAATAGCCATGGTGGACGAAATCCTCGACATGGATCAACGCCTAGAATTCTAAGATAAATTTGATAAAATCGAAATTCACTATTACGATACCGTATCTTGTCGGTCCTTTCGCTCTCGGAAGTGAGGTTCGAATAACTATACAGCGTCAAGATATTTAAACCTTACCTAGCCAGCCAGTCCTTTGTGTACATAAGAGGCAGACTAACGAAGGCAGATGAGACCCACCCGACCACCACCAAGTTGGTTCGAAATGGGATTCTGCACCTTTTCGAACGCGTAATGTACGAGATAAATGGCGTCGCGGTCGACCAATCGCGAGATGTGGGCATAACCTCGTCGATAAAACATTACCTATCGCTCACGCCCAACCATCTCTCGGCAGCCAAGATGGCGGGCTGGGGAATCGAATATGACTACAGTGTTCCCATTTACGCCGAAGGAAAGTTAGAAGTATACGTTCCGCTCTCCTTGCTACTGGGATTCGCCGAAGATTATAAAAAAATAATTAATAGATGTGAGGTAGGAGCTGGTGATTACGCTGGCCACATCGCATTTGGATGCCGTGTTGGGAGTCGGAGAAAACACGCAGCCCATCTCTCTTACTTTGAATACCATATAATGGTTTGTCCCTCACGTGACAGCGAGCACCCGTAAACGTGTCAAGCTGTTGAATTTTGCTAAGAAAGAAACAATGATCGAAATAGCATTCAGACGTTGGAGCCTGGTCACCTGCCTGGCCCTGTCCGCCACCACGCGAAATCACTGGGTCGTAAAAACTTCTTCCAGCACAGAAAAACCGCGCTACATCATACTGGCGCTTCAGACGAACAAACAGCATAGTATCGCAGCCGACAAGTCTACGTTCGACCACCTCAAAGTCGAAATTGTAAAGATTTTTTTAAATAGCGAAAGCTACCTCTATATCGACCTAAACACTACGTTCGACCAAGAAGGTTTTACTTTGTCATATTATATGTATTCGCAATTACAATAATCGTATTACGGACTCGAGGCGCATCCCATCCCGAACCCCAAAAATTTCCGAGACATTGCACCTTTGCTGGTATTCGATACATCGAAGCAGAACGAGCGCCTGCAAAATGGTATGGTCGACTGCCGGATCGAAATAATCACCAAGGAAAATGCGCCCGCGAGTACCGCAGCCTACTGCTTGATACTCCACAACAGGAGCGTTCAGTAGGATTGTTTTACTGGCCTGGTAAATATCATCAGTTAATTAAGCATGTAAATGCGCATGGAGTGGTGACTCATGTTTCAGTCGTAAAAATGTACTGTAACTTGCATGGTTTATGGAGCCAAGACGGCTTCGTGCTCAAGGAAATAGCAGTCACGGATTGTCACGGTATGACTCGAACCCGCAACTTCCAGCCTCCATATCCGTGGAAACTGTTGGACGAAAAGAGCAAGAAAACAAACACCTGGTTGACCAAGTACTACCACGGACTGTGCTGGGACGGAGGTAAGATTCCGTATCGTCAGGTGGGAAACGTGCTGAGCGACTTGCTGACTCAGTACCCGCGAGGATAGATTTATGTGGCGGGGCCCAAGAAGAGAAAATGGCTGAGTAATTTTTGCATAAACTAATTGGAAATAATCTACGTACAGGACGAGCATGAGTGTCCTTCCCTTCGTAAAATGAAGAAAGAAACGGATCGGAGTTCTTTGGTGAGTGCTTCGAAAAACGCCTAGTTACTTTACGAGTGGCATGCTCATTTCACGGAGATATAAACACGGTTATATGTCTCGTAGCGTAAGATTTTTTTTTTTTTTTTTTTTTTTTNTTTTTTTTTTGTATACCAGTCAGCGTTTGAGAAGAGCTTGCAGACGGGATTTCGCACGATGCAGAGTCAGAAAAAATACAGTTATGTGCTGGTGCAGAAGCAAAATTATCTTCAACAGTTGCTGCGAACACCTGTTGCAAGTCCTATGCGTTATATTAGGCTATGTGAAATACGAAGATACCGAATCCCGTTACAGTCACGTTTATTGATGGCGTCATTTCACAATGCGAAAATAAATTATATAAATAAATCGAACCCGAAAATAAATTAGTCGCTCAGTGGAGCACGAGTTTACGTGGGAGCAAGATGATGCCATTTCACTCGGAGAACCTGTACGTCTTGTCATATCCGGATAACTTTAAAATCACCTAATCGTTCTGGGAGTCTGGATCACTACATACCTACGAATAAGTATGTGATGGATGGGACCACTAGTTATATTAAATGACTTCGGGTGATTGCGAGCCTACTCAATAGTTAATAACTTGTTATCCTCCTGGGAATTGCGTGGTTCATCACATGAAACGGGATACGACTCTTCCAGCAACCGTGGGCCAGGTTCTGGAATTTGCAACAACTTCTAGTCTAGGCAAGGTCGACCCTCCTCCTACGACTACCGAAATTCACGCCCCTGACTGCTACACCCAGCTCTGCGTACGTCGGAAAAATAATACAAGAGAGGCTTCGACTCAAATGGCCCCAACTAAACGTCGAAGGTCGTGCCGCAGCCACCGTGTTGACACCGCGATGCATAAAAATTCTGGGGAATCTACATCGAACTGTGAAGCGTGTCCATGCAATCGTCCACGTGTGACGTCGCCTGCTGCCGCCAACATGGGTTTAACATGGAAGAGGGCACTTTAAACATTCCCATTTTATTTCGTCATATCGAACGTCAAAGACGGCTAATAATTTTTTACGAACATTTTGGCTCGCTCATTAAATTTTTTAAGACTCGAATTTTAGATGCGTTTACAATTTTTTAATTTGTGTGAATAAAACATACCTATATAAAAATTAATTATCTGTGTATTTCTATTTAAAACTTTTCTTATTTAAATATAGCGTTTAATTTTTTGTAAAATAAATAAAGTGTGGAGAAAAGAAATATTATTAAACATTTTATTTAAAAGATTGGCTTGCTGAACATGCAGTACCGAAGGAGCAAGGGGGACTCTTGACACGAACGTATACGGACTTTGAGCGGGAAAAGCTTGCGCGGAATAATTCTCCACGTCCGCTCGGACGTACCCTGTCTCACGCGCGCCGCAAGCCGATCAACATATTGCAATGCTGGGTTCAATACGAGTTTCCTGGTGGCTAGTTGCGTTTCCGATCTCATGCATGATTACTTATTCTCTCGGGTCGAAATCAAAGCTGATGCCCACCGCAGTTCCGCTGGTATCCTCTCGAAGCCGATCCTGGGAGCTGCAACGTAGCTCTTACGGCGGGGAAAAACTCCCACTCCGCTTATTAGCCTTTGGCCGTCCCCCCACTCCATTACCTTGTTATTAATCGATAACAGCATTTAGTTGATAAAATATTAATTCTTTAATGGAATATATACATTAAAAAAAATAATAATGTTAACTTATTTTCCTGCCTACCTAGCAATAAAATTGAATATATAGGTTTTTTCGCAGGCGTACAAACACCTGATGAAGGGGAGGCATGCTTGGTGGGGGTATGCATATCATTATAGGAGAGGGATGGGCACTCGCTTATAAGCGTTAGTTTGGGCGTCGATGCGCCATAGTTGTATTGGTATTGAATACTCCGTACTGTGGCTACTTTAAGGAAATTAGCAGCCATCTTCGTAATGCCATCGATTGATTTCTGGTCTGAGAGTGACGAGGCTCTCCTAATTAATGCGGGGGAATTATTCGGAAATATGGGTGCCTCTGCATCTATCGCCTCAGGGCAATGCGACGCTGCACCATCGGAGACCATGGTAGAATCCGGCGCTGCACCTATAGCAACAGTCGGCATCGCGACGGAGACGCCCTTCCGTAGTATCCAGACGGCACCATTCCGGAGCTCCCAGACACCACCCTTCCAGGGCTTCCAGAAGGGTAAGTTGGCTACATGAGACAACATAACTGAAGGTTCCCTTCTGCTGGAAGCTGGCAAAGTATCGCAGCTGGAATATGTATCGCCCCAAAATGACTGTTTACATGTGCAAACAGCGGGTACTCTTTCTTTCTTCCAACGATGTTACTGACTCATCCGTGTCGGTACAGTACTCTCCGGTTTCTGATATTGCTTACAAATGCAATATTTTTCTCTCTATCTATTGAATATGTTAATCGCGTTTGCTTTTCCCTTGCAGACGGGTCAAGTACATGAAATATTTCTTTATCTTTTTGAATATGTTTAGTGTGCTTGCTTTTTCCTTGGAGAAGGGACAAGTACGTGAAATATTTCGTAACAGTGACACCTATTACATAATAATTATGCTTTAATTATTTACGTACAATATTAAAAAAATATACTCTAAAATTTACTGCACATTATTAGCTTTTTTTTTGTTTTACTATTACAACAATTAAGCAAATAACTATTTAAAGAAGCGTATTCAATTTTTAAATTTTTAAAAAATGTGCAGGGCACAATGGTACCGCTACTACTGACCTACATTAACTACCTCTCGTGAGTGTGAAGACGTAAGGGGAGTATGCTGACGGAGATGTGATCGCGTGACGACCTTCATTCTGACACGTCGCACAAGAACGCCGCCAGCCTCTGTCTTTCTCTCTCTCTCTCTCTCTCTCTCTCTCTCTCTCTCTCTCTCTCTCTCTCTCCACTATATCGCTTGCATGTAGTAGCAATAAAAAAAACTCATGTCATTTTAAAACGATTTCAATACGAATGAAAATATTACACAAATACTTGAAACAAAATTATTTATTTTACATAATAATTAAAAAAACCTTGTAAAAAATGTAATATATAAATAAGTCGTATTTACATATCAAATGGAAGAAGATGCGTATATTATATTTACAAAACATGTGGGACAAAATTTAATATATAAATAAACCGTATTTACATATCAAATGGAAGAAGATATATATGTATATAGCTAAATATCTTCTTCCATTTGATATATATGTATATTATATTTACAAAACATGTGGGAGAAATGTTTTTACATGATAAACATATTTACTGAAAAAATGCAAAAGATTGGTAAACAACAAAATATTTTGAGATAGTTAAACACATCGACATTTATTTGTGCATAATAATGATTATTTTTACACATAGCATAAAAACATACTTTTTCCCATCAAAACTCTTAATCACGCACGTCAATATTTTTTTTACACTGTAGAACGTGTGTGTTTCGTTAACTAAAAAAATTACTAGGGGAATGGGAGGTTTTCATCACCTGGATTTTTCTAAAGATATAGCAAAGCTCATATGTACACGCACACACGAGCACCTCTGGCCATGGGTCCGGTGGCGTTGTAACCTCCACACGGTACCAAGCTCCACCACATCAATCAGAGAATACTAAATTTTTTTTATCATTTTTAATTTTATGATTAAATTCGCAATTTTCTCTGTCGTACTTGCTTGAACGTCGTTCGCCCTCAATTGATAATAATATAATTTTTTTAAATATTTTCTATGTTTGTGGGAAATTTTGTGTGTGTGGACGGCACAAATGAACTGCACACTCGTCACCGTCACACTCTTGCACTGATAATTCAAGAGTCTTACCATAGAAAACTCTTCTTTCAAGGAGGAAATGAACATTTTCGTTACACCGCTCCACAGTTACGGTAACCGCCGGCTGGTCCATATAGGTTACGCTGTGCAGTATAGGATATGTACTTGCATATTTTTTCTCGGAAATGAACTTATCACCAGGACGCGCTCCACCGTTGCGAGAAGACTTGGTGGAAGGTCTCGGCCTCGAGTCTAGGTGCACTTCGCATGCAAAAGGCGTGCAGGTGGAGGCCCAGTCCGGGAAACCTTGCCTTTTCACAACATGGTCATGTCCATCACATTTCTCCTGCCATTTGCACACATAATTATTTAAACTTCTTTTGGAAAAGTTCATACACTACACTTTTGTATATTCTTGCCTTGCATACGTGGACATCACGATTTTATTTTACCAACTCCACCATCGAACAAGGAAGCGTATAGTAAGGGCATACATTGTAAACGTAACAGTTTTTATACTCGCACGTTAATGTGTCCCGTACATAACAGCCTTTGAAATTATCGTAGCAGCATAGCCAGTGAACCTTGCTCACGTCTTCTGACCTGAATGGAGGAAATTCGGCGACGGACACTTCCATTCCTTCTTCGATATCACTGTATTCGAAGTCGGAGCTGATGGGGCTCTCTGCGAAGCTGGGAGAGAATAAGCTGTAGGACGTTCTGGTTGATGGGGGCTGGTACGAGTTTCCTGATGGTTGCGGGTTCGTGCTAGTAGATGGCATTGACGAAGTGTCTCCTCGTACCAATATGGTGTGGACAAGCTGAAGAATATTATCTCCATTTTATTCTGCGTTGCTGTTGCTGTTATTTTCCTCTTCACATTAAAGCATGGCTATTGTAAATTTAACAGGGGTTTGAAACCCTGCATGTTTCGAAATGGTCACTGGGCTTTCCTCTTGAAATAGCGAAAAAGGAATGACAGCGAGACAAATTACTGCTTTCCTGAAGGGGCTTGGGGTGCGTCTTATAAAGAATTTTTTGGGGGAAAAAATAGTCCACCTTCACGAGTAAAGTAGGCCGCCGTTTGGTCGGAATGAAGGTTTCTGTAAATACCCGAGTAATTAGCCAATGAGAAACATTCGCGGAGCAATTAAATATATTGGGAGGGGATGGAGGGGAACAGACTAATTGGTAGAACGAAGGTTTCCGAAAACACCCGAGCAATTAGCGAATGAGAAACATTGGCGGAGCAATTAAATATATTGGAAGGGGATGGAGGGGAACAGACTAATTGGTAGAACGAAGGTTTCCGAAAACACCCGAGCAATTAGCCAATGAGAAACATTGGCGGAGCAATTAAATATATTGTAAAGCAATTAGCCAATGAGAAACATTGGCGGAGCAATTAAATGTATTGTAAAGCAATTAGCCAATGAGAAACATTGGCGGAGCAATTAAATGTATTGTAAAGCAATTAGCCAATGAGAAACATTGGTGGAGCAATTAAATGTATTGTAAAGCAATTAGCCAATGAGAAACATTGGTGGAGCAATTAAATGTATTGTAAAGCAATTAGCCAATGAGAAACATTGGTGGAGCAATTAAATGTATTGTAAAGCAATTAGCCAATGAGAAACATTGGCGGAGCAATTAAATGTATTGTAAAGCAATTAGCCAATGAGAAACATTGGTGGAGCAATTAAATGTATTGTAAAGCAATTAGCCAATGAGAATCAGGAGTGGGGCAATTGGTCAATTAAATATATTGGAAGGGGGGAGTGGAGTGGGTCAGTCGTCTGCTGAGCGCGGTGCTAGGGACAGCACCAGCAGTAAAAAACAAATGACACACGAAAAAACCAAGATGGCAGTTGAACGAAGGTGGGAGACAAACTCCAATAATGTATAAACAAATGACAAACTAAAAAAACAAGACGGTGTACGGTGGCTGCGACGCCTGCCAAGATGGCGGACTGTACTGACCAAGATGGCGGGCTGTACTGACCAAGATGGTGGGCTGCACCTACCAAGATGGTGGATTTAGTATGGCTGGAGAGGGGTGTGGTGGACCTCCGAAAATTTAAATTTTATAAAAACAATTTTAAACACATTTTTTAATAATTTTTAAATATTTTTTTAATGTATTTTTTTTATAAATTTGTTAAAGAAATGTAGAATTTTTTATGTTTTTTAAGACCAAATATCAAGGTCAAAGGTCAAGGTCACATGGATCCAAGATGGCTGCCGGCGTCTAGCTCCTACGTCGGAAGCCGATGCCCTAGACTAATATTCATACTCTTATCAAATGACTTGCTGTTGATTACCTCCGTGAACCTACAAAAGCTGATCAGTTTCCCACGTCGACGATTTTCAGTAATAACTATCCTTGCCTAGGGTTTTGGAATAACATAAATAAAATTAGTTACTCTTTTCTGCAGACGTTATCTTCGTGTAGTTCCGATGCTGTACGGAGTGTGGAGTTAGCATAGTGAGCATATGACGTTTCCTAAAAAATAATGTATATAGTGCAGGAACAATAAATTGTTCTCTAAACTATATTTACTCTTTAGTGCCACAGATGTGATATCATTTTATGGTGTAAAACTTCATGTTGAATATGGCTCTGATTTGAAATCATTTACTTAATTAACATTATTCGAATTAAACAAAAACATACATTTTATCTTTGATCAAATGTTATCAAAATACATTTTATTGAAAGAACGGCCGTCTTTTAAATATTAGTAAATTGTCAGGTGACCTTAAATATAACATTATGAACGTAAATTATAATTAATTATACCAATTGAAACATAGCGCTTTCACTTAGAAATATGACAAAGTTATTTTACAAAATTTCATATCTCATGGCATAATTGCACCAGGAAATTTGCAGAATATATTGCTTTCCATCTGCAACTATACGGAGAATATTACGAAATACTGGTGTATGACTTGGGCTGGCATAAAAGCTTGCATTGCAATACGAATGGTAAAATATATATTTTAATTTGAAGCGGCCTTACAGGAATGAGTTGTTCGTAAATGAAACAATTATTTTGAATTTGTATACTGTGTAACAAACCTAAAATATTTCCAATGGCAAAATCAACGTTTAGATCAATTTTAACAGTTTATTCAAAACTTCTTAACAATTTATGTCTAGTGATGGCACATTAGTGTAGTATTTGTGTTTAAAGTGCGCGACGGTAAAGGTTCTCTACAATTTTATGGGGTGGTGGATTGAAGAGGCTAGCCTCTCCCAACACAACGACTTCCTAATTAAATACAAATGGGAGGACTAGAGCCCCCCCCCCCCCNCCATAACTTTTATACCTGTTACGCGCTGAAAAGCTTATCTTCAATGCTGAGAAACTGCGGATGGTAAAAGTATTTGGGAATGTTTCGTGAGAATGTTTAGAGTTTATAATACTCACTATCCAAAAAATGACCACACGAAACGTTTGTATGGGTGGGTACTTTTTCCACGAAAAATCAGAAATATAATAACTAATTTCGAAATTATATCGTCTATATATGTAACGAATGTTTAGTTATTATTGAAATAAGGATACTTGTTCATGTTTACATACACAGTCAAACTTGACACGAGCGTGAGGTTATAAAACCCCGACTAGATTCGAGGAAGTGAGTTTTATAAACTTCGGGGTGACAATTTCCAAGAATCCATGAGAACCTCCACGGAGACAGGATTCAAACTAAACTGGAAAAAAGAAAGCCTAGGCTGTTTTAGTATGTGCAGAGAGAGTGGCATCAGTTCTCGTGGAACTCGGCAGTTTGAGACGGTGAAGTGGTTTCAGGAAAGTAGCTCTGGGTAGGTGATTGCAGCCAACATTTTGTGGCGTAGAGATGAATTGTGAAGTGAGTTGTAGCAAACCAGTTCGGGTGAAGACGTGCTTTCAAAACTCCGAGCTTGTCTGCTGGCGCGATAATCAAAACACTTGGTAAATATTACACTACTTAACTTACATGTGAAACTATAGTCTATTCGCGGTATCTTCACACTTTTTTAATCAAACCTTTGAAAAAACACCCCATGTGTGAAGTGTTTGGTTGTTTCCCAAATATGTCGTGAATCAACAAGCGTTTTGTACTTGTGTTTATATAAAACTACCTTATTTTTGGTTAAATTAAACTTTTACTTATATTTCATTTAAAGATAACAATATTTCATGTATAACTAATATGCCTAGAGACAGAGAGAGAGAAAATAGGCGTGTTGGTATTGCCTAGTAAGAAATAATTCTTATGAAAAATGTAAGTACACTGAGTGCGCACGAATGCGGTGCATTACCTCTCTGGTGCAATATATTCCAATCCTTGTTTGCATGAGGCAGAGGAATACCCTGTATGTAGACTTTAGCAGGGTTTCAGAAAAGCAGGAAGTAAACATGAATTGACTGTAGTAAAGCGATCAGTCATGTAAACTACGCCAAATAGTGTCAGTATGCAAATGAAACTTCGAATTGCGCTCAAGGAAGTATATAGGGCAGTGAAGTCTAGCATGATACCAAACAATAACGCGAATTTTGTAGCTCTATAATCATATAAGACTATCGCAACTGTTTAGAAATTGGACCGCACTTGGGAACGTTGTTAAGTACTACATATGGGTGTCTCAGTTCAAGTTATGGTTGTAAGCATACGTGAACCCTCTCTCAGGTGGCGTAAAACGCGTGACTTCATTTTCATAGTTTTTTTTTTTTAAATTCACGTTTCTGTGGTACTGCGTGTGCGTCTGTTAACATAGAGTGGTACTGTGTTTTACCCAGCAGGATTACGCATATTAAAGTTAACCGACGGGTAGCACGGCTTCCTGATAACAGTGAGCTAAAATAATCAATTACCAACGTGATGCTCACATTCTGAGTCATGCTGTTAGTTGATCTCGAAGAGTTTATGCGTGTTGCTATAACATCCGGGCTCATTTAGAATGAACGTTTAGTATTAAGTATTTTAACGATATTTTGACAATAAATTGGATAGCATTAGTTATGAAATAATACAACTTCGCTTATATCCTATGTTACGCTTATCGCAACCTTCAGACTGAAAAGTGCAAATGCCAGAAATTATTATCATTCTTTTTCATCCATTGTTTGAAATATCTTTCAAACATGTAGGCCGCTGAAACTGCTTTCGCTCTGTCAAATTGGACAAAATATGAAATTAATGAAATTGAACTCATTTTGGCGGACAAGCATTATTTAGTCAAAAATATTTGCTTAGTAACAGTTGCTTGCGTCCACAGTAAATTAAGCTCTTCGTAACTGATGACACAAGTATCGAACAGAATACTATTTAAAACACGAAAAATTAACTACCACGTTACTTTTATGCAAAAAAAAACTTTTCATCATTCAAATAAAAAACTGCAGCTGTGAGACGGACCGTTGACGACCATAAACTGAGCACTAAGAACGTTCGCGTTAGAGCCTTCTTCAATCTAATGCTATCAAGGCCGCTATTGGTCACAGCTCCTAGGCGATGCCCAAACCTCAAGAAAAAGTACCATAATGATATATGTGACAATCTCCATGTTTATCAAATGTTGTGTTGCAGAATGGCGTCCTTCTAGTCGTGGTGTCCGCGGATTATCAGCGATTGCTTCCTGTTTCGTTTGTTCTAGAATACCATGGGATTGTTTTCATTGTAGCGGATTTGGTGTCCGGGGCTAGCCGCGTCGAACCCGTGCGGCGAGACAGAGTATTAACGTTACGCTGGCCATTTCTGAAGAATGAAGCTGGCAACCCGTTTTTAACGCTTTCGTGAGTGACGTAGTTTTTAAATACTAGTTGCGGCCAGCAGATATATGTTTTGTACCACGTCACCGGAATTTTTGTTGCACGCACGTAAATTTTTAGTTGGCTGCATTTCAGTGTAACAGAAGTGTGTTAAGCGTGAGTGAATTACTCTTTTAGGATTCAGTTCCTCAATTGGTGGAATTTTCTGTGTCGATAAATTTGGTTCACGAGTGGTATTGAGGGAAGAAGACTGTTCTTTGGTCTCGAATGAGTTCGAACTGTGGCAACCACTGCTAGAATACGTCACTCTTTCAACTATAGTCTCTCTTTAAATAAACAGCTGTAAGATGAAATCTACAATCTTATAATTTCTTCAGAATTCTTAATTTGACAACGTAATCAGTCTAATATAAAAACTACCACACAGCCACACAAAAAAAAAACCACTGTAAAGAAACTCTTTGAGTTGAGTGTATGAATAATTTTATTCTTTGTAATTTTCGCTTTGAGTATTTTACATCGAAATGAAACACTAAGCTGAGTTTTACAACAAAACTTCTTTGCAAAATGTTTGTACATAAATATAAAAAATATATAAATATTTTAAACTGTATTATAAAACCGAATAATAGAAATGTGAAATTTTGCAAACAATTAGACTAAGAATATTTCTTATGCCTTGTTAAATTTGTAGGATTTAAATATTAATTGGTAATATTAACTTTATTTTATGTCATAACGGTATCGAACTAAACTTATATATTGTTTATTTAGGTTTAAAAAATATTTTGGACCAATGTAAAAAACCAAGAAAGAGGACTCCCACATAAAACTTTTTAAGGAAAAATTATGTTGGGTTGGCGGATTTATGGTAATATCTGATACTGTAACTTCCTAATGTCTGATGCATCTCACGATGATGTTCTTAGGGGCGCCGCCTACTTGGAGCTTTTGAGGCTCAGGAGCAAGCTAGCGATAAGGGCGACACTGACACGATTGCCTAGTGCTCCATCGCTCCTACGCGCAAGACTATGAACTGGCGTACAGTGTTCTCGTCGTGCAGCGTCTACCTATGGAACTTCAAGCGGTGACCCTATCATTCTATTGCTGGGAAATCTGAAGCAAAGTTCAGTGCACGTCCTTATAATAGTTTCGCGTGTTTCCGATCAGTATATCTGAGATACATAAGTGTGGAAAAGCCGTTGACAGCTATGTTGGAGGCTCTGGAATATCATGAATAATATGCGTGTGTGTTGAGAGTATTATTCGTACCTCCTCTGAAGTGTGTTTTATTTTCGTACATCGGTATAATGGGAACACCTTTAGTAGTTTCGTAGAAGAACGCGGATTTCAAACACACTGCAACGCAATTCAAGTGACAGGTAGGCAGCGCCCTTAAGATTGTGATCGAGTAAATACAGGAAATCCCAACAGCTTGTCGCCAAAATTTCCAAAAAGAATTTCTGTCGACAATAAACAAAAATAAGGTAGCTGCAAGTAGGCAAGTCCTCTCCGAGAGAGTGAAGAGATTTGGGCGGCTTTTAACATCAAGGACGAGGCGAGCTGAGTATGGAGCAGCGCTGGAATAAAAGGGCGGGGGAAACAGGAAATCACATAGAAAACCCGCCGACCAGAGGCATCGTCCGGCACGATTCCCGTATGCCAAAATCCGGGAACGACCCCGCCGGAAATAGAACCCAGTTAGCTTACGTGGGAGGCGAGAAGTCTAACCACTACACCACCGTGGACCCAAGTCCGCTCCGAGGAAGGGCGTGTTAGTGAAGGGGAGGGAGGAGAAGGCGGGCCACCCTCAGTCGCACGGGGGTGCCGGAAGAGCATGCGGTGACACAGGGGGGTGCCGCGGCGCCCACACAGGAAGTGCTCACACAAACACTGGTCACGTGGTCGCCATCAAGTATGTCACGTGTGGTGTCGGCAGCACCACCGGCACGGCACATCCTCCGCTAAATATAGCGCCTCTCACCCACCATGTGCGTGCGACACCCCCAGGGGACCCACACCAGCCGCCCCTCAGTTCCCGTCCTCCACCTAGCT
>NQII01003192.1:112823-136033 GCA_002778355.1 Clitarchus hookeri
CCCCTTCCCGCCGCGGCAATTAGCTCGAAGAAACCCATTAGTATAGGCTGTTCACGGTTAATTGAGCACTTTTGAAACCAACCTTTGAAAAAATGTCAGTGTCCCTACGCAGTGGCGTGCGCCCGGTAGGGTTGATAACTACGTAGAGAAAGTAATTCCATATATTAAATTTTCATTAAAATAAACTTATTAATAAACAATTTTTTAAAACATTTAAATAAATAAATTATAAGAAGTTTTTTTTAATGTTAGAACATAAGCTTTTTTCTTTCATAAGCAACTAAAATCCTACTTTCTGACAATTCTGGTAGAGTGTACACTAGTTTTTAATGAACTCTACATGTTGTACAGTCAGGCGCATTGCGAGCTTCTCTACTTCTAATTAGGCTGAATGGGAGCTGGAATCCTGGTCATTCCGCAACCATAAATACACGAAAGAACAACGCAGACTTTAAATTCATGTAGCACGAAACCTAATAAAGCTGTTTTCACAATTCAAATTTCATGTAAAAGAAAAACGCTTAAAAATAAATAGCACAAAATAGTTTTTATGAAAAAAGTAATTTTCTTAAATATCTTTAAAGAATACAATTAAAAATAATGCTCTCAATTCGCTAATTTGCAACGAAGTTCTTCGATTGCCATCCTACTGAGCAAAGTCATGAACAAAATTTACTCTTGATGAAAAAGCGCAATTTCCCCAATGTTTATTTATGATATCACAGGAAACCACCATTAAAAGTGTTGAAAATTAATTATTATTGTCGGTGTCTTATTATTATTTTATTTTTTTACAAATTTATATATCTGGTTATTTAATATAATGTTACAGACATGGAAGCATGACATTTTGAACAAGCTTAGATATTATTCGTTATATGGATATGGTTTTGGTTTTACGCAGATACGATGAGTAATTTTCGAATGACAGTGGAGCTAAGGAAAAAATCGGAAAGTGGCCTCGAGATGTGCAGTGGCATATTCTGCAACTTGTAGCAGTGGTCACATGGCCAGAATGGAAACTTGTCGGCTATGTAAACAGAGTGGTGCTCAGGCATGACTCTTGAGAACTCGAATCAGCCAGTGAATGATGAATGGTCACGTGACCAAGTACTGTGGGAAGCAGCATTTTCCCAGCATCACCTCCCGCATTGCTGTGTATTTCGTAACAGCTTTCGTGCAAATTATATCAGTTCATGGCATTCAAAACCCATTGATGCAACAAATTTAAATGTTGATACCAGGCGGTGTCATAGGCGAAAGAATAACCGGTATAATTTTACTGAAACACCTCGACTATAAAGGTCCTGGCACAATAGGCAGTTGGTGGTGGTGGAGGTTTTTGTTAGCGTTGGTGGTGTTCGGTTAGTGTGCGATGTGTTCCACGGCACAATAGTCAGGGTTGGTGTTGGCGCGATTTTTTCGTGGCAGTGCGTATCAATAATATTTTAATTGGCTATTGCTGGAATTTGAATCTTTAAAATTAAGAGGATATGATTTTTTGCTGAGATTTCGTCATTTTTAAATAAAGCAAACTAATGTAAGCAATATTACTAAAACGTTAAGTTTTTTTCTTTATGCTAAAAATTAAATATACTGAATTTATAAAAAAAAATAATGTTCACATAGCTTAACATTAACATAGCTAACTCAAATTAGTCTGTAATCATGCAATCGCTTCATAAAAGCCTGCAAATACTATAGACTTGTATTATTAGCTTTAACTTTTATGTTATGACTCATGTGATTTTTTAAATATTGCTGGTTGCTGAGTAATAACATATATTCTCTGCTTGATATATTTTCTTTACTATTATTTCTGGCAATTTCTAAGCTTTTCCACTGTCACTCGTTCAGAACCTAGATAACGCTTTCTGATTGGTCGGTTGGTGGTAAAAGTTCAATGCATTCCAACTCGCTACAACACCAACCACCAAACAACAACACAAACACCATCCCCCAAAAGCGAGTTGAAATAATTTTTGGACCAACTACCAACCTTCAACATCAACCACCAACCATCAACACCAACCACCAACCATCAACACCAACCACCAACCATCAACACCAACTACCAACCATCAACACCAACCACCAACACCAACCACCAACCATCAACACCAACCATCAACACCAACCACCAACAGGAAATTGTACCATCTCACATATAATGCACTGTTCTTCAACAACAGCCAACACCAACCGCCTGTTGTGCCGAGGGGTGGGGAATACTTCGCCAGTCTATACACTCAAACAATTTTTTTAATTGTTGCGTATTATAGACTATACTTAAAAATAGTCTAACCCCATACTCAAAAATAGCATAGCGTCATACACTGAAGAGACAAAAAAACCGGTATAGGCATGCGTATGCAAATAACAGAGGTACGGAACCAATCAGAGTAACGCGATTCGGTGGCAGCTAGATCGGTTACTACTGCTTCAATGACAGGTTAGCAAGATTTAAGTGAGTTTGAACGTGGTGTTATAGTCGGCGCACGAGAGATGGGACATAGCATCTCCGANTCTTACACGATATTAGGCAGGTGTACCAATTTTTTTGGCTCTTCAGTGTATTATTCGGGATTCGAGAACAGGATTTTGTTTTACTGTAAAGTGATACGCATAACCACTATGCTGCCCAGAGAAGTTAACTGCAGTGGAATAATATTGTGTAATGTGTCGAACTAGTTATGTATCCTCTTACGTGCATTGTAGCCCAGAAATTAAAGTGCACATATGATCCTCCGAAACTCATTTCCCATTGTTATGCCAAGGAAAAAATAACTGAAAAAACATGCAACCTTATTCTAACAGCCTGCTGAGAGTGACTATGTCGCATAGTCAGTGGAAAGAAAAATATTTCAGTTTATTTGCGGAACACCAAAAATCAACATTTAGTTCTCTTAAAAAGATGAATGAAAAAGGATAACAAGGGCCCACTATGGCGTATTGATAAATGGCTGTAGTTAATTCAATAATCGTAGTTGAAGCACATTACTTTTTTAATTCTTTGTGGGCTAATACAGGTACAAAATGTTGTCTCATCTGCGCTACTTCCTCCTTTTCTAATGCGTGGCTTGAAAGCTTCACTTGTGTTTTGGGAACGTAAAAATTTGTTTGACGACTGACTTTTACAGCACAGACTTTTACTAGAAACCATTTCACTATATGCAGTTTCAGTCTTAATTATTTTGTCAGACATTCTCCTAGAAGTCATATACACAGAATATTTTGTTTTAAATATGTGTACAATTACACTTCGTTCTATAAGCTTACATATTCCCCGTCATATCAACAAATGAACAACAGGCTTGAAAATTGGTGGAAATAAATGTTTTTTTTTGATAAAATTACTTGCAAGAGGTTTTTAATCCAGTGGGCATTGTATGATAGATAAGATCTGACAAGTCTAAACTAAGGGATGAGCGCGAACGTCACAGGCCACTGCTTGCTTGCTTTTCGTGCACAAAGAAACATTTCCCGCCTAACATCCTCCAGTGCCTAGCGGAAGGTAACTAATTAAAATTAATAACACGTATTAAAATAATCTAGTCCAACTGTTGTTGTTCTCCAGTGCAAAAAAAATTGTATTAAAAATGAACATTTACGATTTGCTTTGTAATATTGCTTATAATTAAGAAAGCTCTCTCTAGAACAATTGGTGGCTAATGTTAATTACACATGAGGTTGTTTTAAAATCATATATATAAGTTCTAAAAAAAATTAAGACATATGTTACACTGCCTCTTCTCTCTTTCTTTGAATACTGGACTTGTGGTGTCTGTTTAAACATCTAATCAGTGTGTTGTACAGATTTTACAGATTTTGTTGCAGTTGTGGCAGGGACCGGAATCGGCAGGGGGGGGGGGAGGAGGAGAGAGGATTTTTCAACACTTCAGCAACCCGGTACATCCACTTAAAAATAAAAAAAAACACATTTTTACTGCACCCAGATTAAAAAAAATTATGAAACCTATGTTTACGGTATATTGAGTTTCTAATAGGTATCTACATTTTCAGTTTATTCTTCTATTTTTCTTCCAAACTTTGTCTTCGCTTGCATGAAGGAAATACCAAGTCATGTATCTAGTAATCATTTATATAGCAATTGTAGTAACCTTCGTTGTCTTCGTCTTCATTTTCTGTGGTATTATTGCATATTAACAATATGTCAGTCATAAAATAAGGATTCAAGAGTCTCTAGTTAAAAGTATCGTATTTAACTAATATCTTCTANGGGGGGGGGAGGAGGAGAGAGGATTTTTCAACACTTCAGCAACCCGGTACATCCACTTACAAATAAAAAAAAACACATTTTTACTGCACCCAGATTAAAAAAAATTATGAAACCTATGTTTACGGTATATTGAGTTTCTAATAGGTATCTACATTTTCAGTTTATTCTTCTATTTTTCTTCCAAACTTTGTCTTCGCTTGCATGAAGGAAATACCAAGTCATGTATCTAGTAATCATGNTATTCTTCTATTTTTCTTCCAAACTTTGTCTTCGCTTGCATGAAGGAAATACCAAGTCATGTATCTAGTAATCATGTATATAGCAATTGTAGTAACCTTCGTTGTCTTCGTCTTCATTTTCTGTGGTATTATTGCATGTTAACAATATGTCAGTCATAAAATAAGGATTCAAGAGTCTCTAGTTAAAAGTATCGTATTTAACTAATATCTTCTANTTAACAATATGTCAGTCATAAAATAAGGATTCAAGAGTCTCTAGTTAAAAGTATCGTATTTAACTAATATCTTCTATTGAAACCCAGTACCTCCAAAAAATTTCGTTTAGTTGAGTTATTGATGTATGACTTTGAGGCATTTTATTTAATCAAAAGCACTTGATCAACTTAATGAAACATTATCAACTAAAAATCGAATACTGATATGTCTGTAAAAATGAGTCACAACACGAGTGATAGTAGCCACTATAATCAGAACATTATGGTTTCTGCTGGCATCAGGACATTTCTCGCTACGTAGATTGACAATTAAATACCAAAGTTAATACGAACTGCAACAGACTAACCACTTAAAACAGCGCAAAAAAAGAGAGAAAATTAAAATGTTTATTTTAACTCAAATGCTAATATGCTATTTTATAATCTTTTAGGATAAAATAAATTTATATGCAGCCTGCCTCCGGCACAGGTGACTGGCGTAGTGTACAACAATATGGGACATGGGTTCGAGATCCAGGCAGGGTGTGGGTGTACATTTATGCTAACATGATCAATCGTGTTTTGTCACCTGATCTGGAAAATTATGTCATGATTCTGCAGCCATCGGAATTACGTCAAATAATGAGGTAACACATATTAAAAAAAATTGTTTATCGAGGCGTTGGATAACAAAAGTACAGAATTTTTTGTTTGTATTCAAATCCCCAGATTATAAACATTTTATATCGAGACAATTTTTTAAACTTTATTTATCAGTCTCATAACAAAAATGTAATTACGAACTATGCTTTAAAGTAAAAAAAAAAANCAATTTTTTAAACTTTATTTATCAGTCTCATAACAAAAATGTAATTACGAACTATGCTTTAAAGTAAAAAAAAAAACTAATAAAATATTTTTATCTGCTAATACACGAAAAGTACAATGCATTTATACCAGTTGCTGTACTGNAAAAAAAAAACTAATAAAATATTTTTATCTGCTAATACACGAAAAGTACAATGCATTTATACCAGTTGCTGTACTGAACACGAGAACACGAGAGATTTAACTTAGAAATACGAGATTTAATACATATAATTATGAAATAAATGTAACCATTACAAATGAAATGTCAGTTATTTTACACATAGTTCCTGTCATCATTGACATATAAATATTTGCAAAATTTACTGTTTCGTTACAGCGATCCGATATAATTATTTTCATTATATAATTGTGTAGTTTGTCGTTGATTAGGGACCGTTAAAAACTATACATTCCCACTGTTTTTTTTATTAACTGAACAATTTGTAACTGCAGTACAACACTGCAATCTAAGTTTGAAAAATAACAAACATAACTGGGATAGTTAAGACATACGAACGTTTCTAAGAAAGATGAACCATAATTCACTTCCTACGGATGTATTTACAATAAAAAGGACAATATGATGAAAGGTTTATACCAACCAATCATGAAGAAAACTGGTTATGTTTATCTTGGATCTTCTAGATCATTAAAGGTTGTGCCGGGACACAAATAACTGCAAACAAATATCAGGTTGTACGCTTTATATTTGAATTAATAAACATACAAAAACTTCGAAATGCTACCCTTGAACAAGCAATTAAAAATTGCATCACAGCGAAAATACACTACGTTGAGATAATCCATCACAATTAATTTCTTCAATAATAACAGTAGCTTGAAAAGGAAATAAATCTGAATTACGGCTTTTAAAAGAACTATATTTATAAAATTACGATGTTATTAGGTTCTTCAATAACAATTAGAACAAAAAATTAAGTAATTGACTAGAATATAACCCCATTTTACTTAATGATCTACCGAAAAGGAGGGCAGCAAGTACCATGCCCATCAAAAACCTCAATTTCCTAAAATGCGCAATTTAAAAATTACCATTACAACATTTACTTTCGGCGGAGGCAGTCATAGACGACCCGGCAAAGCTCCTACCGAATAAAAACATTAAAAACTAACCACATTTAAAACTTATGAAAAAATTCCATCTATACAGTCGTTGAAACAACCGACTATAAAAAAGTTTTAAGGCTTGGGCAGCCTAAAAGGGGGCAAATAATACACGTTAAAACTCAGGAAAAACAGTAACACGACGTTTTAGTTAGTCCGAAACAAAATTTATACTGGCAGCCAAAATCACAATCTAGAAAAAAAACTAGCAATACTGCTTACCCAAGACAAACACAACTACGCCACAGAAAATACCAAAACCTTTAAAAACAGCCCAAAAACACACTGATCGTTCTCCACGACTCACCATTTTAACGCCCCTTCGCTCAGCGGCTCGAGCAAACAAGTAAAATTAAGTTGTCAACATGATGGCAGCTACGTCCTGCTGGACGAGAAGATGTGGCGGCTAATCCATTCCGAAGTTCTCTGCAGGCGCCACGTTTCACACGTCGGAGCCCAGGCTGTGCAATAAGTTAAATAAACTATAAAGCCACAATAAAGAATTATGACGCACGAAGAAGGAGGGGAAAGCAAGGAAGGGGAAGAGGGGAGGACCCGAGTCGAGCATAAAGAACACCACCCCGCCGGAGTTGGAGGCGAAGGAAATATATCTCGCGACGAGCGCTAGCGTCGCAATGTTAGAGTATACATATATAAGAACTTTTCTCAGTGGCCTTCTTCGAAAGTTAATGCCTCCATACCACTCTTTAGAGGAATAACAATTACGAACTACGTGTAAATAGCTTTTCAAAATAGTTGCCTTTGGGCTGAAAGGGCGCGACACGTAGGTACACACATTCGTTTCCCCGTGTACTTGCGTATGTCATTTCCCGAGACATGTACAAGATTTACGTAATTAGACGAATGCGAACGCTGTATGAGTGTGCATCCCATTAAGCATAAAACCTTACGCATACTGCGGGAAAAGGACATTGATGATCACTTATAACTACGGTATAAGGCTCAACTCTATTCTACACTGAAACCTCGAACTCATAACAGTGCGGAAAAGTTGACACTGAAGTTATTATCAGTAATGATAACACTAACGAACACATGAAAACTAGACTCAAAAAAGGGAGTCGCAATATTGTACTTCAGACTACATTACAGAATATAACTATTTCTACACTAAACATCGGTTGAATGCAATGACTGTGCTAATCGCTAATAGTTAAGCTAAGTTAACAATAAAAAAATAATGATTTAATAACTATGCAGTAAGCGCGTATTTGTCATCTGGAAACACGTCTTCTGTATTTGCAGTTTCCAATAATATTTTAATTCTTAATTCTAGTCAATGGAAACAGGCGGCAAACCTGTTATGTTTACCTTTGTTCCTAACTTAACTTTGTATATCACAACCATATTTAAGAAGATCATACTTCAAAGCCGACATTTTCTATCAGAGAAGCTTATTTTCGTGAACAAATATATTAGTTAACATGTGCACACACACGACTTTTTAATATTGTTTATTCTTACATTACTGTAAATAACGGTTTCCCGCCAACAACACTGTCTGCTGTGGTCTGAGTGATCGTCGCATCACAAGTTTCACTTACGTTATAAAATATAAGTTATTTATTTCAATGCCTAAGGAAATCCCAACAACGCACACGACCTGCTAAGATACATTGGAAACCAATACATACGATAACAAACACATTTTCGTTTCTTCTGCACACGTATTAATGCATAATTTGACCCTTAAATTTTATATTGTAAACCCAGCAGATTAATTTCAGACTTCGCAGCTCACGCTAAATTAAAGTGTGCAAGTGTGTTTAAACGCAGTCGAATAAAATAATTTCTCAGTTCATAGTGTACAGTTGTTACCAAAAATAACATAAATTATTTGTAAATATCTTCACTGTGTCAAAATTATTTCATGTATTCTGGAATGTTCTTCGGCTCCTAGCCTACAAATGGATAATGATAATAATAANTGTGCAAGTGTGTTTAAACGCAGTCGAATAAAATAATTTCTCAGTTCATAGTGTACAGTTGTTACCAAAAATAACAGAAATTATTTGTAAATATCTTCACTGTGTCAAAATTATTTCATGTATTCTGGAATGTTCTTCGGCTCCTAGCCTACAAATGGATAATGATAATAATTACGAACATTATGTAAACATTTGAATTATTTGTGACAGTAGGGCATCCTTGTGTGTTAACTTTGTGGCATATTTACAAAATTAGAATTTACTTTTCCTAAAAGTAGTTATATTTTCTGTGCCCCATGTTTTGTTGAATGAAAAAATACTTTTTTCATTAACGAATACTAATTTTTTTCGCACGATTATACTACACGAACGAATGTATTTAATATCATGTAATAACATATTCATAACGAGGAGTGTTAATTTATACAGCAAATTTAGTTTCTATTCATTCATCGTGGGGATATAGAACAACGGCAAGTGCGTTTGAAAAACTTATCGAAATAATAAAGTGACACCATAACCCTGTTCCATAAAAACTAAGGATTTATAATTACAAGTGAATTTTCGTGTAATTTCAACTGTATACCTTTAAACTTGTAATTATTACGCTATTTATTACATGCTACAAGTGTAGTCTTAAAAATTACAAGTGTTTCGTTCCATAAACGAATTAGTACCAGTAGTTTACTAATCATTTGTAACCAGTTTTCAACAGGTGATTGGAGATTGGTAATATTATTAGTGGTTTTATTGTTTGGTAAGTGTGAATTTGAAGGATAATAATACGTGGCAATTTGACAGTAGTGATAGTTTCCTAGTTTGAGTAGTTTGCAAGTCCAACCCGGATTCGCAGGAAACATAGTGCTGTGGAACTTTACACCTTTCATGTACTTTTCATATAACCTATGAATGAAATAAAAATAATTTTAATTAGTCCGTCGGTTACTTTTATGTTGCAATTCTATTTTTTGGAAATTATATGTTAATGTTTTCAATTTACATGTTTTTTATTTTTATCACAAACAAGCAAATTCTCTGATTCGAAAATAATAACACCCTGCCTGAAGTTTTCTCTGTTTGAGTAATATTTTAATATATTTTCATTTGATGACGTCAGTCTTAAAACTATTTTACCATTTCGCCTCTCGTGATATTGGTCTAACCTCAACTTACTAGCAGGATGGCTGAATTCACTTGAAAATTATTAGCAAATTCTACACGTCTATTCTCCTGCTTTGTGTACACACCATTATTATACCATATTTGCCTGTACCTGTAACTTGTAGTTAGTAAATTATTACGTCTTGTAGTTTAGTGGAATAGTGCCCGTGTCTCTAATATTCCTATTGGTGAAAGTGGCCCATTAAATAAATGACACATTATTATTTACATATTGAAACAATTAACTCATTTGTTATGTGTATGAAAAAAACTTACTTGGTGCTGTTCGTCCGTCAACTGACAGGTTTTTGGAAAGCTTCCATTATTAGTTGTGGTAGTTATAGAAGCTGCTGAATGTTCTGATCAGCTTATTTTGAATGCAGATAATTGTGGAGCGCTCATGCGGCTTTTCCTACTCTTCCACCCTATCACCATCACTATCGCGCCAGCCACAGTGTGTGCTGCTTTGATCACTACAGTGACCGCGGTGGTTTAGTGGTGAGGCTGCTCGCCTCCCACATGGGCGAACCGGCTCTGATTCCCGGTGGGGTCCCTCCCGGATTTTCGCACGTGGGAATCGAGCGGGACGATGCCGCCGCGCCGGTCGGAGGGTTTTCCCCGCCCTTGCATTCCGGCGGTGCTCCATACTCACCTCCTTTCACCCTCATCGGCTCTCAGGACCTCGATGTCAAGAGCCGCTCAAATCTCTCCACTCTCCACTAGATCGCTACAGCCATCGCTCCGGTGTGCGAAAACTTAAGGGCACTGCCTACCGGCTGGCAGCTGCGAAATTTAAATATGAAATCCCACGTCAAGGAAACTTTAATTTTAAAGATAGGAGNGAAACTTTAATTTTAAATATAGGAGTTTCAAACAAAATGTATTATTCACGATTTTTTTCAAGGGAAGTTCTTTACAGCGGAGATGTTTCCATAACGTGTATATTCTGTTGCAAAGAATTTTTAAAATTTGTGTTTTACAAAAAAGTACGCATTGTCTATCTTTATTGAACATAAACGCTCGTAGGAATCTTCTCTTGCAAAAATTTTGAAGGATAGATTTTGTTTGAAACGCCTGTCTTTAAAATTAACGCACTGACGAGAAATTTCCTTAACATGAGATTTCCTATATAAATTTCGCAGCTGCCAGCCGGTAGGCCATGCCCTTGAGGCTCCCGCCTATCTGGAGCTTTTTCCCGCGTTTGATGCTGAGAGGCGCGGGAGCGATAAGCGCGAAAATTCCACGCGCATCAAGTCCGCCATCGCCGCTAAGTGCAAGACTCTGAACTGACGTGCAGTGTTCTCTTCGCACTGCGTGTAGCTATGGGACATTCCGTGGTCACCCTATTATTTTATTGGTGGAAAGTCTGAAGGAAGGTACAATGCAGGGCCCTTGAGTTGTTTTATATGTATCTGACGCGAATATTTTGAAAAAACAAGCCGTTTTTATTTATTTTGTAGTACTGAAAAATGGTGTTCCTAATGTGCGTGACGTCTTGAAAGCAGCCAAGAGCTGTCGTCTGAAGTGTGTGTTTGTTCTTTTCGTAGGTCAGCACATTGGATGAACGTTTAATAGTTTCGCAGAAAAAAAAAACTTGAATTTCTAACATACTATAACGCAATTCGTACGCGAAGTAGGCGGGAGTGTTAAGGTCAACATCCGCTCCCTCCCGCGCCACGCAAACTGGTTTGTGTCGAGCGAACGCCAACACCTGTGCGCGAGCATTCTATTGCGATAAATTCTACTGTCCGTTGCGCGCTGAAATCCCCGTACAAGCACTTGAAATGCTCTCCCCATTAATAGCGGCAAGACGGAATAATAAACCGAGTAGCTCCTGAAGAACGATAGCCTCTGGCCACACGTCGTCGCTCTTCAAGCGGCGGCAATCGAAACGTGCGAGCAAAACTTTCTGTTGATTTATGTATCCACCGGGCTCTGACAAATAGGCGTCAAAATAAACTTTGCTTTTATTCCTAGCCACGTAGATTTTTTCCTTTTTTTATAATTAGATATTTTATTTTATAAAATTTTGACACTACTCTATTTAATGAATCCCCTTAAGGATACAAAAAATGCTCGGCGTTTCGAAATCTTATTCCTTTTTAACTGTCTTTACCGAAGTATTTTGAATTAGGGAGGTCGATTTTTTCTAATTGAAGTTCGGAAAGTGTCTAAAATTCCCTTAGTCAGAGCGCGTTCTGAAATGGTCTTGTAGCTTACGTGTCAGTTTTCGGGAGGATTATTGTAACGCCCAATTCGTGAATAGGTAAAGTGTTATCGGTATCTGGTCTACACCATGGGGGATCACCGCCATATTGAATTTTCTTTAAAATAAATTCTAAAGTGTCACGTTAACGTAACGAGTGAGCTTGATGTGTAACGGCCCCAGCTCAACTCCTGGCATTACTCACAATTTACGACGAACTATTCGGTGCGCATCCACCATAATCGGAAGATCCTGTCACTTTTAACAGTTATGAGCATTACCGGGCAAAGAGAAACATATACAACATGCTAAAGAAAATTCGCATTTTATATAGCCCAGAACAAGGAGGTGCACTATCTTTTTTTTTTACTGTACACTGATGTGTATACACAGAAGGTACCGTACACTCTAAATGTGAATCATTGATAATTGAGCCAAATCAGTGAAAATAGTGAACGTTGAGCGACTGATAATCAGTGCCTGATAACTAATTTATATGGTGGCTGAATCACACTGAATTATTTGTGTTTCCTAGTGTCGAGAACTCCACTGCCATAAGTCACTTTTTCCCAGTGCATTTCCTTGATTGGCCAGTTGGCAGTGGCTTATCAACTGACTTTCAGTGAATGTTATTTCACTGATTGATATCACGGATTCGTGTTTAGAGTGTATGAAATGCTGAACACTTGAGCGACTACTGTACGCGCTGACGTCACAAGGGTAACAGATCGCAGACAAAGATATATATATATATATATATATATATATATATATGGATTTTAATTCCAAGTTTTCTTCTCTGGGACAGACTATTTTTCACTTATTTATCATTACTTTTCAAAGTCTTTCATTTAAAAACGTAAAAAATTATCAGAGAGACGACCTTCGACTAAGGCAACCTAACTCAACAGTAATAGTTTACCATGGACCTGAATCGAGCTCTTAGTCTTCTCAAATGTCATATGGTACGTTCAACTCGATTTTCCTGAAGTAAGTGAGAAGACGATATAACTGTACAGACAACGAATGTTCCCCATTACAGCATCCAGAATTTGTAAGCGTTTTGTTCAACCTTAAAAAGCATTGTGTTGAAGCGTATTTATACCCAACTCTTTTTGTCCATGTACCTTATGGTTTCTTGAAATCAACCAAACAGAATGAAATGTGTCAATTTATTCTGATGCCCTCCAATAACGTAAAGTGTTAGACGTTTACTGGTGAACATTCATTTTTATGGAATTCCGGTAAGCTCATATACTTCCCAAGGATTTTGGGACATTTCAGCAGATAAACCACAAAACAAGGGTCAGATAAATCAATGTCAATTCTTTCTAGAAATCCTGATAATGACACGAATTACGACTGTACAGAGAATATGCCATAGCTAGTGCATGCCAGCGGTGCAGAAACCAGTTTCCGAATCCCAACATGGAACTGCAATTTGCTAAAAAATAACTGCCGAAACAACGTGGTTCAGAATGATCAGGAAAAGAATTAAAGAAATAAGTGTTTGGATATTTTAGTAACGCATCCTCTTACGCAGTTTAAATGTAAGTTTTTTTTTTCAAGTTACGCAATATAGTAATTGAAAATACATTTCTGACGAAAAACTACGTAAACAAACGACCACATCACGGTTACATAATATGATTTTAACAATTGTGCCGGCAATTCGTGGGGGGATATACGTCGACGGAGAAATTCAGTCTGCCGCATCTTTATTTAATGACTGTGATGGCCAGCGTGTGTTCTGACTCAGAAGCAAGAATGCTAGCAAGAAAGAATATACACATCAATCAGGGGAAACTGAAACATAGCTCTAGAAGGACGTGAAACTAATGAAAGTACTGTAAGACAATTATCTAAAAAAGCAAATAACAGCAACAAGTTAAATTTCTAATTAAGTTCCACTCGAGT
Organism: Clitarchus hookeri; assembly: GCA_002778355.1. NCBI lineage: Eukaryota > Metazoa > Arthropoda > Insecta > Phasmatodea > Phasmatidae > Clitarchus > Clitarchus hookeri. The sequence goes on from NQII01003192.1 coordinate 126,725, forward strand.
GACAGACACTACAAAAAACATCAAAATTAAAATAATTAAGTCAACTCAATAACATCGATTCCATCTTCCGGCGTTAAAAAAATAATAGGCGTATTAAACTCTAGACATTAATGTTTTGATGAATCACGATAAATAATACACGACGGAAAGACTGTGGCACAGTTATTGTACTTTTCAATTAAAATTTTTACTGATATTTATTTAATGTTATTACCTAGCTTTTAATGTAATAAAATGTCAGTTGCGTGTAGTTATGAACTGTGGTCAGGCCTTAGCTGGACGGCCTGCCTGATCACACTTTCAAACATTATTCCAGGTCATGAGCCGTGATTGCCAAAATACCTTGCGAAAAGCAAAGCAGAAACTCCCTACACCAGCTAGTAAACGGGGTCGAAAACTTACACAAAGCGCCCGATCTAGGACAGTGTAACCCTAATAACGGCGTCTTTTGTCATCGGGGCATCGGACCAAAAGGACGTCTGGAGATGGGTTTGTCCGGCCGTCGTTAACCGCCGCTTGAAACAGCCTACGGTAAAATAAATCAGGCGGGGACTCTCCAATTAGCTTTAAATAAAAATTGCCTTGTCCCTTAGTAATTAGCTAATATACTGTTATTTCTTTAACCCCCCTCCCCAAGTAATGTTTGCAGTTAAATAGTTATTGTATAATCTTAAATGTTCAATAATCTCCTATCTTATTATACTGTTGTGCTCTATATGTTAGGGCTGTTCGAGAGCCAGATTATTTCCTTGATTTGAGGATATTTTACGGTTTCACGAAAATTATTGACGATACTTGAAATAAAATGCCAAATAATTTTAAAAATAATATTTATCGTGGTTTTTTTTAGTGATTATAATTTTAACTTAAAATCTTGATTCGTATACATTTTAGAAAATTATTTTAACTTGGAGATTTTTTTTGGCTTAAGTTGTTATTGAAGTCGCAGGCGCGGCATTTCACAATTTCTTTGAAAACCGACAATTGGTTCACGTTAGGGCAAGGGTTTAACTTATAATTTTTATAATTTTATCTCACGAGTTAAAGTTTAAGTACGATCAGAACAGCATAACATATTACAGAGAATTATTTTTCATCACACTCTTATAACATAACTAACGCATTATTTTTTCTATTTTAATACTTGTACGAAAAATTATATAAATGTAATATACTGTAACTCATTTTATTGTCATATTTTTCAGAGTATCATAATCTTGATGAGGGGGATGTAAAACAGGCGTCCGTTAAAACGAACAGTGAACCGGTCATAAACTGGATCAGAGCCCGCTGTAATCGAGGAGTCCTGTCGTCTTGAGCTTTTCAGTGCTAAACCGTGCGGAGTAGAACTCAGTATAGTGTATAACTTCTTGATCTATTTGAGATCACTCTTAGAGGGCGCAGTGCGGTTCCTTTGACGTACGCATGCACATTAGCTGATTGCCTAGGCGAGGCCCTGGAAGTAGGTCTTGTCTGATTGGTTATCGCGTAATGCGAAAGATTCCCTGTTGGTTGCGCTGCAGTTTGGTAAGTAACTTTCCAGAATCTGATTGGCGAACGATGTCGCGCCATATTAATTGTCAGTGACGCGATTTCGCAGGTGTGTGTAACGTAGAAGTGACTGTTTCACTTCTGTATTTGTAATATTTGCGGTACAGGAAACTTGCTCAGCGTAGACTTGCAAGTGTGGAGTAGAAAATTATAAAAAACAATAATGGACCTTAGGAATTGTAGTAATCATCATGGACGATTGTGAAATGTATACACGTAGGCTTGTATTAAGAACAACTACGTGTAAAATAATACACGGAAGGGTATAATTACGATGGGAGAAAAGTATTTAGCACGCTGCAACTGAAGTCTGGACTAAGATAAAAATGCATAATATAAGAGTAAGTTATTTAATAGTTAGCTTACTGAAATAATGTAACTTAACGATATTAAATATGCCCGAAACATTGTAATGAGAAGAGCAATCACAATTAGCAATCAGATCATATACGTTAAACATTTAGCAGTGACGTGAATCGAGATAAATGCCTTTGAAAATAGAAACTACAGTGACTTAAAGGACCTTTACCCAAGTGCACTAAGTATGCAACAGTATTTGGTAGAAATTATTGGTTTAAATGATTTTAAAAACACTTTAAAATGTTTGGAATTGAATGTATGCGAAATAAAGAAAAAATTAAGTAACAAACACCAATTTTCTTTATGTGCGTGTATATACATATGTATATGAAGAAGAATGTGCAATATGTAATGGAGAGTAAGAAATTAATCCAAGTAGCAAACAACAAGCACTTAACGGTTGGTCAACTGTTGGCAAAGGTGGCAAAGTTCACATTTATGACTCAGCATTTCTTGTATGATTGACAATCAGGTCGTATCAATAAAAGTGACTTTACCGTTTTTTCAAATAATCGTAATGTGGATCAATTCTCTCACAATGATTCTTAGAATTCAACAGAAGTCCCACAAGTAGGCTATAAACAAAATGCTAACTGTTACTTCCTGCTTGGGAAATATTATCAGCAAGTTATGGACCATTTATGGCCTACCAACTGTTACCTGCTGCAGGGGAAATATTAGCAGCGTGCTAATGGACCAGTTATGGCGTGCCAGTTGTTGCTTACTGCTGGGGACAATCCTTAATTTGCAACGAACCCTGAGTATGCCGTGCACGTAAATAGTTTCTGTAGGTACTTGTACCCAATATGGACAGTGCTCTCAATATGGACACCCCTAATATCTTTAGAAGTAACAATTTTGATCGAGAGATGGCGCTACATGTCCGTGAAGAAAAGCAGTTGAAAAGATAATTTAGCCTGTAAAGTGCAAAAAAGCGCGCTGTTCGCCATTTGGAAGGAAACGTGTTGTTTCGAGGTGTGCTGATCGTAATTACTAGTATGTGTAAATTCTTATTATATATGGTAAAATTATTTTACATAATAGAAACGTGGAGTGTTTTAGAAAGCTGATAAAACATATTTTCGATTGCTATTGCATATATTGCTTAAAAATGTTTTCTTTGTTTATTTATTACAAGATTTAGTAAAACTACGCCCGATTCCCAATATGGACACCTTATGTCCACATTGAAAGTACAGCAAGTGAATCTTCAGATTCACAAATTTGTAAAATATCTGTTTTATGTTATTTTATTTAGCTAATTCATAATAAAATAATGTTTATATTTATTTTTAATCTTAATTATAGTATCCGCACATTACATTGCGAATTAAGAGTGGAAGTACACCTTTTTACAGGTTTGTCAGTGATTACTTGAACGACTTTTATTTTCTGAACTGTTACTTAAAATTTTTGTTTTCAATTGCAAAAATGTTTCAAATCAGATGCTGAGATAGTAATGTAAAATATTTGCATCGAGAAATTTTAATTTTTAAGGTGAGGTGGGACTTAAGGGGGGGGGGAAAATTTAAAAAAAAGATTTCAAAAGAGAAAATATAGGTTATAATAGAAATAAAATAATAGATATAATATAATAGAAATACAATAGAATATAAAATAGAAGGTCGTCCAAATTACCTGTGAATAAACTGTCAATTTTGTCCTTCTTATGTGTTCACTGTTTTTTGTTTTCAGATTTTTTAAAGATTTGCTCATTATGGGGCCGAAAATAAGAGGCAAGTGGACAGAGGAAAAATTGCAGAATGCCATTCGAGCCGTACACAGTGGGACATCATTTGCCAGTGCAGCTGAAGCAGCAGGGATTCCAAGGACAACTCTCATGAGAATTTTCAAGACTGTCCAGGTGAATGATCAAATCCGAAAGCCAAAGTTGGGCCGCAAATTCATGCTCACAGAAAAGCAGCAAGCTGAACTTTGTGCAAGAATATTTAGACTAGCAGACGTAGGCATGCCAATTACTGGGAGATTACTACGAAGGAGTATTTTCACCTATGCTGAGAAGATGGGTTTGAAGCACAATTTCAACCAAGCAACAAAGATGGCTGGAAGGAAGTGGTTGGCAGCTTTCTTGAAAAACAACCCACTTGTTGCTAAAAGGAAGTCTCAGAACCTCAATCCAGGGAGAGCCCAGAAGCTGAACCGGGCAATTGTTTCTGATCATTTTCAGAAACTGCAAGCGTGCTTGGAAGAATTGGATATTGTAAATCAACCGCAGCACATTTATAACATGGATGAAAAAGGGTGCCGGCTTACTATCCACCATCAACAGAATGTTCTTGCACGAAAAGGGGCAAAAAGGGTGCATTTTATTGCACCAGAGCATGCAGAAAATGTAACAATTGTTTCTTGCTGTAGTGCCCTCGGCCACAGCATTCCTCCCATGTTGCTTTTCAAAGGAAAGAGGATGAAACAAGAATGGAAGGATAACATGCCTCCAGGAACAGAAGTTATGATGACCCCTAAAGGCAGCATGACCACTGAGGTATTCTGCACTTGGTTGGAACATTTCGCTAAGTTCAAAACTGCAGGTCCCACTCTTCTTGTTTTTGATGGAGCCAGTTCTCATTTGGACGCAGAAATCGTGACAAAGGCAGACGAGCACAATGTAACACTCTACTGCCTGCCCAGCAACACGACTCATGAATTGCAGCCCTTGGACAAAGCTGTTTTTAAAGCTTTTGAATCATACTGGGATGATGAAGTATTGCTCCATTTCACTCGTCACCCTGATAGACAGATCACTCGACTTAGATTTGGGGAAATCTTTAGGAAGGTTTGGAATCGTTCGATGACTCTGTCGAACATAACTTCAGGTTTTCAGGCAACTGGAATTTTTCCTTTCGATCCAACTATAATTCCAGATGAAGCCTTCGCGCCTAGTGACATTACTGCAATTCCGGAACCAGCAGCAGAAGGGGAAGAAAATGCACCACATTTGGAAACTGCAACAGATGTTGAAGCTCCTGTTAACAACATACCTTCTCCTGTTATTGACCCACCTTCATCACCTGCTAGATCATTTTCCATGGAAAATTCCTTCACCAGCGTGTTATCGACTCCAACTGTAAGAAGGACGAAGACACAACGTCGCCAGGCGATAAACTCAAAAGGCATCAAAGTGGTACAATCCTTGTTCAACAAGCTGCCATCTGAACAATTCTCCAAAAAACCTCCTCCAAGAAAACAATCCTCCAAAAAGCCCTTGCAGAAAAATCAAAAGAAGCCTCCCCTCAGTAGGGTATCTGTTGGTGAAATCGCAGGTACCAGTGGTATGACTTCCTCAACAAAGGAGAGCTGGTACTGCTTCTTATGCAGTATTGATGCTGTTGCAGACATGCGGCTATGCATCACATGCGGCAGATATGTCCATGAGGACTGTGTGGGACTTACCGCCAATGATGAAGAAGTTTTTATTTGTCCATCCTGTGAGGACTGAGTAATAACAGATGTAAATTCTGCAGACAGATGCAATAAAGCTAAGCAAAACCAACAATATTATTTCATAATATTTTGTAGTAACTGAGGTGCTTTTTTGCATGGGTCTTCGAAGAGCCACAACCGAAAATGACCCCCCCCCCCTTTTTTAAAGTGCATGTTCTGAAGATATTTACTGTGCCCCCCTCCCCCGCAATACTTTAAGATATATTTTTCTATCCCCTCTCCTCTAAAATCCCTTGGAAGAGTGGCTCTTCCATACACCCTGTGTAGTAGGTCAATAAGGAACCACCTGTCCCTAATATGGACATTCATGTCCATAATAGGGACAGGTGGTTCCTTATATGAACACTTGTAAACATTTTTTGTTTTTATCATTTAAATTAAACCAGAATAATTACAAGGTCGCTAATTTTAATAATGATAGTCAACAGTCCAGGGATAGTGGTCATGTATTTTTGGAGTCCTATGACGTGTACACGGGGGTGAATAAAATACATTTTCCTTAGGGTGTCCATATTGGGTACATTATTAATATAATCATTCATCAAGACATATGATCATTTTGATATAATGTGCAATACTCGTTAACATTTACGCGGGGTTCTTGTGAGGTAGGAAACAAATTGTATTTACCGTCACAATGCCACGTATGAAGATGAATAACAAGTAATTTTTTTTGAACGAAACAGACATATGTTTGGTTTTTAAAATGCATGACAAGGTAGCAAAATTAATTAATGCAACTGGTATGAGTGGAGATAAGTCAAAGACACTTAAACATATTCTGCCTGAATACAAGGTAGGGTAGTTGGTAGCGTTATAAAATATGAATTCAAAGATTGTGAGTTCGATTCCATGTTCTTCACAAGAAATTTACCAACGCCATGGCGACATAATAGTGAATATGTATATCTGAAGATGATAAATAAGTAATTTTTATTTGGGCGAAATATAATTTTTTTTTATACATGGCGAGCTGCTTTTAAGTGGGCCACAAGTTGAGCAACAAGTGGCTTACCAACAGTTGGCTGACGACGACAGTTGGTTAACTTAATGGTAGGCCGGAAGCAGTAAGCCAGTGAGCCACTGCTGCCACTCATGGCGCACTGATGGTGCCGGCGTGCTTAGGATACAGTTGACTACATAGAGTTGGACCGCTTATGGGCAGATTGTATTTTGCTACATGGAAGTTATTTGAACAGTGTGCCAGATGTGGCCAACTGCACACAACCGTCAGGAGGCATCATGTGATCCACGTACATGTGCGACTACATTACGGATATTGACTGATTATGGAAACCACCTGTGGGCTACTCGTGTACAAGTAAATTTGCCCACGGGGGCAATCTGACTTTTGCTAAGTAGGAAATTAACTATTAACGCTGTACAATTGCGTAGGTTCAAAATTAAGTTCGCTCAAGAACAGTCAATGACAAACAATGTAACACAGTAACATGGAATATTTTTTAAAAGAAACGTTATTATTACTCGTAAAATAGAAAAGTGTAAGATTAATTTAAGTTATAATTTGTAGAATACCTATGGACAAAGGGACGTGCCATCGATATTCTATTCACAGATACAGACATCCTCAATTTCTAGTCGACTCGCCCTCCATACCTGTGTTATGGTTATGAAACTCACACTAATATCAGTCTAGAAATTAAGATTACTTTCATTCTGAAATAAGTTATTAATAAGAGGCTTCTCATTAGTTAATTTTAAAAAAATACTTTAGGATTGTATTAATTTAATTGTCCGTGAATACATTACTAGGAGCGAAGTAATTTCTTGGAATGATAATTACTGTAATACTAAAAATAAGTTCAGTTAAGGTTTACAGTTAACTCATTTATACACGCGAACATCTGCAGCATTGCAAGGAAGGTATATTTTGTTACAGCACACGGCGCTAACTACAGTTCGGCATGTAACAGATACGCAGGTATATCACATCTTGAACGATAGAAATTGGAACACCATACCTGTTCGGTATCTATGTATTACATAATGTGTACTAGAAGACTGTGTGGATGTGTGCGTGTGTATGTACAATGGAAACACTAGACTATTTGACTTAGCTTTAATTGCCTGCGCCTACAACAATCATCGTGACAGTGGCGCCTCCAAGTGGAAGAAAACTGCAGTAGTAATCAAGTTGGCGGGACGGTAAGTTGTGCTATGGTGCACCTGTTCGTTTTTTAGTTGTTTTGTTGAAAGTTTTCGGTCTACAAGTGTATCGGCGCTCACAATACCAATATGACTTCTCCAACCCCTGAATAATCTAACTAATATAAATGCATTCAGTGAAGCAAATACTTTTTCAGTGTCAAACAGGTGATGTAAAAGTAATGGTTTAAGGTGTCCGTCTACCTGGCACTTGAACTGCTCTGCAGAANAGTGAAGCAAATACTTTTTCAGTGTCAAACAGGTGATGTAAAAGTAATGGTTTAAGGTGTCCGTCTACCTGGCACTGCAGCATGTTAGCAATACGCGTTTTTTGACGAAACTGTTAAAATATGCCATCAATATGTTTAACTACGATAAGAAAACATCCCCCAAATGAGGACGGAATGGTACTTAAAAATATCACGCATGCTTCCAATATGTTTAAAACGGCTTTTTCAAACGGCTGTATCTTAAAATTTACTACCCGGACATGAGCGAAACAACGATAGGAGCCTGTATTGAACTTTGCTTCAGACTCTCCACCAATAAAATTATAGCATCACCGCTTAAAACCCCATAGACACACGTAGCATGACGAGAACACTGCATGCCAGTTCAGAGCCCTGCGTTTAGCGGCGATGGCGCACTTGGAGCGAGTGTTACTCTAGCCCATTATCGCTCCCTTACTTATGAGCCTCAATCGGTAAAATACCTGCAGGTAGGCGACCACCTTAATATGCAGAGCTGCGTGTTTTGGCCGCCAGGTTCTTACAATACGGAAAATATGATGAGCCGACAATCTGAAGGCTGGTCATAACCTCAAGTTTGATGGGAACCGTGTCGGGCTTGGTAGACTAAACACGATGTTTCTCCGGTGGTTTGCAAACGCCTTCCGCAGTATGGAAGTGAGCAGACTCTCCAACCACTTGAAAATTTCCAATGGCCGGTGCTGCGAGTCGAACCCAGAAGCCCCGGGCGAAAGGCAGCAACGCTATACACTACAACACCGAGGCGGTTACAGAAATACACAACTACAAATATAAAGTACGCGGTTCAATCAAATATGTATCCATCTCTTTTTGACTTCATGAATAGTTCTTTAATGACTTAGGTTTATGTAAAATGCCAGTAGGTGTTTTTTACTACAAATTAAATACTGCACTACTGAAAGGACGACAGTTGTACTTCATTATAGCAATACTGTCTCACAGCAAGATGACTTCTCTTATATTGAGGTTTTTGTTGTTTGCATAAGTTGCAAGGAAGAATTATGCAATTTTAAAGAGCTCTATGAGACTTTTAGCGATAACTACATAATTTTATGCCTTAATACTAAAGGCATAATAGGGTCGCCCTTAGTGTTTCCATGCTTCTAGGCCTCGGACGTGCAGAATACCTCCAGCCAGACGCCATTACAACGAACGTACGTAGACAAACTACAGACTGGATTGGAGAGATTTGGGCGGCTCTTAACATAGAAGTCTTGAAAGCCGATGAGGGTGAAGCGAGGTGAGCATGTAGTAGTGCCGGAATGCAAGGGTGGAGTAACTGGAGACCCCAGAGAAAACCTGTTGAGCATCGGCATGATTCCCACATGCGAAAATTATGGAGTGACAACGCTGGGAATCGAACCCAGTTCGCCTTGGTGCATAGGAGGCGAGTGGTCTGACCACTACACCACCGTGGCATTTAACCACAGAATGTGACAGCCGTGTCTACGACAATCGGTGGGGGAGAGGGCTACATGACGCAAAATACGCTATAGAAATT
>NQII01003192.1:142522-159807 GCA_002778355.1 Clitarchus hookeri
TCAACAGCCCGGTCCTCCTCTCCGCGCCAAGGTTCACGTAGTCCATCTGCTTGTAGCGCACCCCGGCTCTCCGAGCGTCCAACAGCCCGGAGAACTGTACTGCTGCTCTCCCCTCGCCCCTAGTTTCCTCACTTCTCTCACCAACCAACCACAACTAAAGTGCGCTGAAGAGCACAACCATGGAAGAGAAGGTCTTGACCTTGCCTATCTACTAACTTTCGTGAACTGTCACTCATATTGACCGATTTAGTTCATGAAGTAACCGCATAGCGCTGTACAAAACAGCACGGTTTTACGTCGTTTGTAACCTAGCCCTATATGATATATATATTTACATCCACTCTGCTGTTAGAAATATACTCTTACTGCTTCCCTTAATCTTACAAACTTTCTTTAATATAACGTATTAAGCACAAAGATTTTGAAGATATTCCCAAGTATAATACATTTACATTTTAATAATAAATACTGCAGTTACCATCATGTAAAACTAGCACCACGTTGATAACAGCACTCTGCGACTATTTCATGAACTAAGTCAGTCAATGAGTGTGGTAGCTTTTCACGTCAGTGTCAACACCTGTCTATCCAGGATCTCCAGGTGGCGTCATTTATATGCAATGACTTCAATNTAGCTTTTCACGTCAGTGTCAACACCTGTCTATCCAGGATCTCCAGGTGGCGTCATTTATATGCAATGACTTCAACTTAAGTGACCTGGTGGCAGGGGGATACAAAAAGAGGAAGAACGCAAAGAGTATCAACCCTTGATAAGTGTAAAATCTAGTTTTGTTTATGCCACAAATTAACTAAAGTTGGTATACTTAAACGACAGAGAAAGTTAACTGCACTTAAAACCAAGNGTTTTGTTTATGCCACAAATTAACTAAAGTTGGTATACTTAAACGACAGAGAAAGTTAACTGCACTTAAAACCAAGATCATACATATCGTTATCTCTATGAGAAAACCCCGTAACTTAAAAAACTGATATTTTACAGGAGAGATCAAAACAAACTTTGATTTCAAAGGCAATTTAATGCTTTTTGAAAAAATCAATTGTTATTAATAGTTTAGAAAAGAATGCTACTTAATCCACATTTAATGAACTTGCATCATAAATATGTAGTGAATGTACGAGTTTTTCGCGTATGAAATCTCACAGTGGAACTACGGGGTTTCTGTTTTTGTTTGTAGATCATTTTTAAACTACTCTAGAAATACAAGTTTTTCGTAGTCGATCAGTTGATATTTTTTTGTTTAGAATGATACAAAAATATCAAAAATTTAAAATTACAAATGTTTTACATGAGGGCAGAAAATATCGCAGGAGAAGTATTTCTTAGTCTAAAATATTTTCTTATTGTTATTTTCTGTAAAACAATAAGGTTTACGTTTATGATGAAATTTATTAACCTAGCATAAATGCCAGAGAAAATCTGAACTTCTTCTACACAAGCGTATACAGAATGTCCCATTTATCTTGAACATCCACAANTTGACATATACAGGCTGTCTCATTTACATCACCACCCACAATAACTCCGTATCGGGGCTCCAAATGAAAACGTGTTTCATACAAAGGTTGTATAACTGGAAGAGGAAATAAAACTGCTGGGGAGTCAGCCCTATAGCATTATTTATTAGTGAGATACCAGTATTAGCATTAGTTTTTTTATGGCACAATGTATTTATTGGTCACAAGTTCAATGAAGCTCGTCAAGACCTAATTAAATATGTAGTACAATGTACACTTTCATAACATGAACATAAAATACGACACAGAAAGTGGGATCTCTACTGCCCGTTTGTGGTACTATCCATATGGGTACTGCGAGGGGTAGAACATTCATGATGTTCAAAGTGATGACCTTGGTAGCGATACACAAGTTCACTCGCTCGATGAATGACAACATTGATTCCTCCAGTGTTGCCTGCTGAAGAGCATTACAAGCATGCACAATACGTTACTGCGTGTTTTCTGGAGTTGTCGGAATATCTCGATAGACAGCGCCTTTGAGGCAACATCAAAGAAAAAAGTCAACAGGGTTAAGGTTAGGAGACAGAGCAGGTCACTGAACTGGTCCTCCACGACCAGTCCACTTACCAGGATATTTTCGGTCCAGAACACGACTTGCGTACACAGCATTATGTGCTGGACGTCCATTGTGCTGGTACCACATCATCATTCTGTTGTTTAGGGGTGTCTCTTCCAGAAGACCAGGAATAATTGTTTGTACGAAGGCGGCATACTCCCTGCCGTTTCGGTTACCATTCACGAAATAAGGCCATATAACCTTATTGACAACCATCCCACACCAGAAGTTAACTCTCTATTGACGCCGAAGGTCCACCTGTCGAAGCCATCGTGGGTTCTCGATGGTCTAATAATGCATGCTCCTCGTATTCACTTGGCCTGAGTTGTAGAACCACGATTCATTGATAAATAGAACATCTGAAAAAAAGTTCGGGTTGGCTATAATTTGATGCTGTGCCCATTGACAGAACTCTATACGATTATACGATTCTGGAAATCATTCCCGTGAAATTCTTGGTATACGTGTACATGATATGGCTGGAACATATGACGCTTAAGAACGCAACGTGCACTCGTTTTCGGAATGCCAATTGAGGCTTCAAGTTGGCGTGTGCTGACGTGTAGATTAACTGCTACAGCGGCGAGAACAGCAACATCAGCTGCTTCCTCTGTGCGAGTTCTACGACGATTGCGTTGCTGTGGGTTCAAATTGCCCGTTTCACAAAGCTTCACAACGAGACGGGAAACATCTGTCTAGATGGTGGGGTCTTGTCAGGGTATCGCTGTCTGTACAAATGCTCCACCTGGCTAGCATTACACCGACCTTCGAAAGAATGAACTACGAGTGAGCAAACCAAGCTATTGATAATGGTAATAACAGAACTGTGTGTGTTTCAGTACAACTCACTTGAACGCACTACACTTTACTGTAAAATAATACGAACACATTCATCTGCTAACTTACATTCTCCATAGATGAGCAGCATTTCTACCTTCTCGTTGTTGGAGTACATTTCCATTGCGACAACTCTCACCTTACAGTGTACTGTATTCGACTGCAATAACTGATTGAGTAGTCATCGCATCATATGTTCCTTTGTTTCCTCTAAGCGCAACCCCTGTGGAATGGGGGACGCATCTCTGGGTACCTCCACTGTTTACATCACCTCTACATCAAATGCAGAGTGTCAATGTTATACTGCACTGTACCATGCAGTGCAATCGTGCCGCAAGGCATCACATAACGGGTCTTCATGAAACCTTATGAGTCCCAATGTCTGTGGCGGTTTTTAACGATCTGTTTATTAGACTGGTACATTGTGATACATTTTTGAATACGTCTTGACGAGCTTCATTGAGCTTTTGAATAATAGATACATGGTGCTATTTACAAAACTGATGTCAGTACTCGTATATCGCTAATAAATTATCCTATATGGCTGATTCCACAGCAGTATTATTTCCCCCTTCCAGTTATACAACCTTTGTATGAACGACTTTTTAATTTGGAGCCCCGGTACGGATTTATTGTGGATGGTCAAGATAAATGGGACCACCTGTGTATGCATTCATGAGCATAAGTTAGAGAATATAGTGGAATCCCATGTAGCAAAACACATATCGCCAATTTATGGCTTACAGTCGGATGCCAAGCCGGCAAAAAATTGGCCAACAGTTTGCATGCACCCGGCACCATTGCTGGCCCTGAAGTTGCACCACTAACTAGCCATACTCTGCCCATAAATGGCCCAGGTGTGGTGAACACAAATAGCCCAAGCATGGTCCATATGCTCACAACAGCAATGGCCCATCGATGTATTACTTCACAGCCATCAGATGGCCTTCTGATGGCTAGCCACGCTTCCACCATATGTCAAACACTATCTCTTAAAATTAAAAATAATTATTTTTAGCATCATTCACAACTTTTCTTGGTTTTTAAATTTCGTTTACTTCACTATTAAACACATTATACGACATGAAAATGTTATAGTAACCAGTGGTGGGTGGGGGCGCGAAATTACACCTCTTGCACTGACAGCCCAGCATGCTAACCATTACTCCACTATGTATTCTTATGTTTAGTTGAACTAATTTAGAATATATTCGGATTTGAATTATTAACAAACACTAATATAATATCAATTACACCAGTCATTTCATAGCCTTAAAATTTACAATGCGAACAAATCAGTTTTTAAAAAGACGTAGATAAAAAAAAAATACTGTCTTGAGAGAAAACTTCCTAAATGAATCGCTATAATAAACCAAAACTTGCCTATAATGTAATTTTTCGCAGTATGTATGTCACCTGGATGCTATTATCTGTTTTGAATTGTAGTCGGCATATATTAATATTTTAGTGGTATGAAACAACAAAAGCCCTTCGATGTTAGTTTTCTAAAGGTTATTATTGTTTTGGCTATATGGTTTTATTTTCATTTTAATTATATGCAGTCGTACATGTAAAACAGTACATATGTCAAATTATTCAATACCAGTCACGAAGTCACACCTAATACTGTACTCTATTTACAGCATTTTGCCATAGATATTTCCATCACTATATATTTACAAATAATCTACTCATTGTATCATGTGATCTATAATTATATTAGGCACACATATATACATATACATAAATGTGCGTGTGTGTGTGTAATTTGAAGAAGCTATCTGCGAAGAGTGGGAGCCATAAAAATTACCATAATAAGCCAAATTGCACAAGTAATGGCCCATCGATACACCACTTCACAGCCATCAAATGGCCTACAGATGGCTACCAATACTTTCACCAAAAATAAGCATAGGTTATGTGTGGCCATTGCTGGAATTCAGTTGATAAGCCATTTATGGGCCATTAATAGTTCACCTACTCTCAAACCATCAGTTTCATTTCCATCAACATTCCATCAGTGTGCCATAAATGGCATGCCAAATGTCCTGGTGCCAGCAGTTAACCATAGTAGGGCCAGTTGTGTAGGCCCTACTTTGCTTTACAGGCCAGCAGTAATCCAGCAATGCCATCAGTAAAACCACAGTCGGCTGACTGTGTCTTGCTACGTGGGATGTAATTCAAAGCCGGACTACACATAGCTGCAAATGGCGGAGAGGGTAGTGTGCGTGTTCGTGACGTGCAGTTGGCTTGCACTCGACCGCAGTGGCTCAAAGAAGCTAGCGTCAGGTGGCACTTAAAGCCCAGAAGCCTACAAAATGCAATTCAATGACTGCTGCTTAATAAAAATGCCTGGTTAGCGTGCTACAAAGGATATCGAGCTACGACTAGGGAACTGTGGGTTGGCTTTGTTCTGTTTACGGACAAATTCATTTTCGTTTTCCGCTGTGATTTCAGGTGTGTACAGTACATTAGATGAGAATAGGGAGTAGGTACAGACCAGTCACAGAATAGGTTAGTACGCAGAGAAGAAAAGGCGTGGTGATTCCTTTGATGTGGGCTTACCATTTCTCTGATTGGCTGCGCGAGGCTTTAGGAAAGGCCCTTGTGTCTGATTGGCTTCTGCATACTGTGAAAGGTTCTCTTTTGGCTGGACTGCCGAGTATGTCACTTCGCGCTGCTTGACGAACGGAGTTCCAATATTTTGATGGTTAGTGACGCCTTTTTTTTTATGTATGCGCCTGGATTTAGTAGTATAAGCATCTGTTTCACCTCTGTATCCTGAAGTACTTTGTGATCCAGCTAACGTAATTGTAAAATATCCGAAAAGAGTTAGCATTGTCAAATTAGACTATCGTACACCACTCTATGTGTTTGATTGTGGCTCTATAATATGGCAGGTTGGTATATACATTTTTTATTCACTAATAATGCGCCGTATTTTACATAGTTGCATTGAGTGCATATTTCCTGTATGACGACCCCTGCCCACATCAGGCTGAAGTGATGAATAACTACCCGGAAACCGAGGATATCTACATTTGGATTGACCGACCAGGTCTCCCGGTCTCAACCCTATATACTCGTGGCTTAGTTGGGACGTACTTGGGCGTCGTATTGTAGGGCGTCCAGTTCCATCACAAATCATCCATGAGCTCTGGGTGGTCTTGGTGCTAGAATGAAACTACATGCCCTAAAAAATGCTCAAATATAGTGAAGAGGGGAGTGCGGCGGTGTTGTGGTCAGACTACTCGCCTCTCACTTAGGTGAACCGGGTTCGATTCCCAGCGGGGACGTTCCAGGGTTTTCACAAGTGGTAATCGTGCCAGACGATGATACTGGTCGGCGGGTTTTCTCGGGGATCTCCCGTTTCCCCCACCCTTGCATTCCGACGCTGCTTCATACTCATCTCGTTTCGCCTTCATCGGTTCTCAAGACTTCGATGTTAACAGACGCCAAAATCTCTTCACTCACTCACTCCCTCGAATATTTGGGGATTGGGAAATTATTTTACTGTGGGAGCCAGTGCGGAAACGAAAAACAGACAAGAAAACGGAGTGTGATAGCAGAACTGGGAGCAGGGAAAGGGTTACAGAGGTCTTCGTGGGAAACAGCCGTATCCCGCTGGTGTCACTGAAGTGGACGAACTCTAGGCAATCCGCCGCCATAAAAAAAAAATCCGCAAGATGTTTGGATCTCAGGACTCTTGGAGGCGAGTGCAGAGGAATTCTTGGGTAGTGCGCAGTGACCAGCGAGCACACGTCCTCGGCGGGCCCCCAGGGGGTCGACGGCGCTGATGGGGTGCACTCCCCCGGAGCCCAGTGACGACCCCCACAGGAGCCATCCACGGCCGGTCCCAGGCCGACCGTAACACTTCATCCCCCCCCCCCAATCCCACNCCACACACACTCCCTTGGCCACCGGAAAAAAAAGACGCGATAAATCTGATCTTGATCTGAGGTCACAGTCGTTAAGGTCAGCCGGGGGTGGCTATATCCCCAGCCTCGTCGTCATTTCGCTCCTCGCCCTGGATTAGTCGCCACACACACACAAACTCGCAGTGGTCTGTTACACAGCGTGCTTATAAAATATACGGCCATATAACCACCAGCGAGTTACTTACTCTATTATAAAGGAGAAAAAAACACATAAACGTTTTATTATTACAAGTCGCATGAGGCGTATCAGAGTTCGTGAGGGATGGTGGTCATAGTAAAAATAGAATAACTAAATTTAATTTCGTACTTTATTTGCAAAGTTATTAAAATTCACGCAGTTATTATTTGAGACATTTAACCACTTGTCTCGACTATTAACACTTACTATTCAAAGCAGCGAGTGCACTATTTAATGCCAATCTCTATTATAATTTAAGTCATAATCGTTGTATTTATACTAGCTAGTTACTTTATCCTTGAGTATTAATGACACACACACGAACAAAATGCCCACTGTCATACATTAGTATAATTCCAAATGTCTGCCACTCATACACCCAGTCCCACTGTACGCCAGCCCATCTGGTCGGCCTCACTTTCTACTCTCCTGATACTTGCAGACTATACTCGCTGGTCACTACGTTGCCCGCCCGCCGTTAGGATGATGCCACACACCTAGAGCTAATGGTCGTACAAAGTTTCATATTTTCGACAGAGATGCGCGTCGCAGCTTATATAGCTCAGCTGGCCTGGCCTAGAATGTTCTTTGCACCTCGAGTCGTGACGAGGAGGGGCGATAATCACAAAATTCGCGCAACAATTACCCAAGGCATACAGTATTCAAAGGACGGGAGTGGTGTCAATCCCGATAACCTGATCGTGGGGCGTGAAAGGGCATGAAGGCTACGCAGCCCATGCAACACTGCCCCAAGTCTGTTCGTCTGGAACAGACTCTGCACGGATCTTCGTAGAGTGCCAGTCGGTCTATGTAGATAACCTCGTGCTCGAAAGTCTTGACGACAAATCCGAAACACCATATCATCGATATCTTCAGAATCCTTTAGGGACCTTCTCAATATTTATGTAGCTTCGGGCAGTGTCCTTTTCACTTCCGTGGGTTGTACAGCCACACCAGTTGTCCTTGAAATACCTCGCCCAAATTCTTCTCTCATACTGTGTGTTCATCCTGTCCGTATTTATTCTGAGGCGCTGTCGAGCAAAATCATGAATGTCGCCTAGTCTCTGACATAATTCCCTGGCATAATCTGGGGCGACAACTTTTTCTCCTGTCAATCGACTAAACAGCAGGTAACTGGGGAGGTGTAGCTCTCTCCCAAACAGCATCGATGATGGTGTCACCCGTGTAGACACACAAACTGCCGAGCGAGCGGTAAGCAAGAAGAAACACTGACATCGTTGAATCCCAGTCCTTTTAGTTGTATGCCATGAAGATCCACAGGTAGTCCTCAAGAGTGCAGTTAGGCTTCTCGAACATTCCTTCGGAGTGAGAGTGGAATGCTGTAGTCCTAGTCTTCTCCGTTCCCAGAGTATTTGTTACATCTTGGAACACAGCAGCTACACAATTTCATCACTGATTCGAATGGAGTTTTAGTGGCATCTCAAATCTCGAGAAGACATAATGTACGAGCGCATCGGCCAGAATATGTGCTTTCTTGGTTTGGAAGGGGAATTACCTCTCGTCACTTAGTGAAGTAATCTTGAGCCACCAGTATATACCAATTACCTCTCTCTGTGACAGGAAAAGGGCATAGAATATTCACTGCCATCCTCTCAAATGGAGCTCCAACAATATTTCTGGAGGTGACCTTGTCTCCTAATACTAAGTCCCTTACTCGCGGTACAGATGTCAGACATTCGGCACCTTTTTTTCGACATTATCCTGACAATGGCACCAATATAATCTTACTCAATCTCCATCAAGGGTCTTATTAACACCAAAGTGACCACTAACTGCAGTAATTATGCAATTTTTTTGAGGCTTCGGGTACCCTGCATTCTGGAAGGACCAACTGTAAGTGTGTATGTTTCCCTTCACTACTTCTCCACTTCCTGTAAAGCACACCATTATTCAATACGAAGGAATTCCACTGTGCCCAGTATGCCTTGACTGCTATGCTTAGCCTATATTTCATCTCATTTTGGCCGACAGTCAGTTTATTTCCACTCTATTATTGAATGCAAAGTGAGATCATATAGCTGAACTTTCCTAATAACTTCCTCGCTCTATGTAGGTGACCCATAATAAGCTACAGGACCTTAAATATTTGCCATCCCTACTTTCAGCAATTCGCCACTCTATTCTTCCTGGTGTTCGCAATGACAACATGATGGTTCACATGGCCTCCTAGGAAGTGCATCTGTGCTGCTGTAAAGATATCCTGATCGTGCTGTATTTCTGTCATATTACTGAAGGTGCTGTATCCACCTGGCTACTTAACCTTCAGGGTTCTTGAAATTTAGTAGCCAGCATAATGAAGCGTGGTCGGTACTTAGAACAAAATGTCTGCCATAAAGGTGGGGGTTGAAGTATGAAATTTCCTTCACCACAGCCAGAAGCTATCTGTGTCATGCAAAAATTTCTCTCACGCTTGTGCAGTACCTTATTGATATATTCCAGTCGCCTTTCCTTCCCATCCTAGATCTGAAATAAACTACGACGCCTACATCACTAGTATCAGTATTCATAATGAACATTTACTCGCTGTTCGGGAAATCCAGGACTAGCAGAGATATCAGAATTTCCTTAAGCTTACTAAAATCAACTACACACGCAGGGATCCAATGAAATTTCCTTTTTGGCTCGGTCAGTTCATGCAGTAATTGGCAATCGTGGCAAACCCAGGTTAAAATAAATGGTAGTCACCAACTCTGTACGCCTACACAAGTCGAGTATCAATACAACACCCCAGCCTACGTGGTATATCAAGCCCTAAAATACATTCATAATCTCTTTCTGCTATGTAAATATCGTTCTCTAGGTTAATACCACCAAGCTCCAAGTGCACTTTTATCTTACTTCTAACTGGCATGATATCGCCTGTTTCTGTAGTCAGATAGTAATATTCAATGCTTTCGTCGGACGATCGCTGAAGGGAGGGCCCGAGGATGTCTGGTATTACTACTGTTATGGTCGTCCCACTGTCGACGACCATGTGACAAGAAACATCATTCAGACTCCCCTCCACCAATATGGCATCCGAGTCTTGTTCCACCCGAACGTACGCATAAGAACATTGGGGCCTTCGCTCCAGCAATCACCGACATTTGCCCTTCTAGATAGGTGTTTATGAGATCCCCAAATGTGTTTTACTCTCATATGTCTCTCGTAAGCCTACTTTTAAGTTGCTGCTTGTGCTGCTGTTGTTGTGGGAAGTAGGTTATCAGGTGCCCCGTCTGTCAACATGATCAGCACGCTTTTTGAGTGGATGGCGACGAAGATCTGTAGGACGAACACTGGAAGCAATGTCCATCATTGCAGTTTCCAAATTATTCAGTGTCTTCTTGATGCAACTGTAGTCTTCTTCGTTCAATGTCACTGCCTGCACTGGGTATCGGGGTGCTGACACCTGTCTTGCTGCTTCCATCTCCAGTGCCCGGGCCAGGGCTTCTTGCATGGTGTGAGGCGCAGGCAGGTCTACTGCCTGTCATATCTTCAAATTGGCGATATCGTCAATTAAGAGGCTGGCTGCGATGATGTCGCGTGCCTTCTCGGGGCACTCCTTCACAGGCAGGTTGGACAGCCGCACGATATCCTGCAATGGCTCCTCGTTCGCTGGGTACAATTGCGCAGTTGGGTATGAGTGTGTCACTGATATCGGTCACCGAAATGTAGCTCCGAGGCCAACACCAGTGTGGGTATTCCACTCGATGTGGCTCTGAAAAAGATTGGAGTGTATACTGAGTGCAGGGCCTCTCAGCACAGCCGCGAAGTAGTAATCCCGCTGTTGGTCCGACCAGCCATTCAGGATGGCGACTACTTCAAACTGGTGCTGGTAATCCCGCCAAGAAGTCTGGCCATCGTAAGGGGCGGGCTTAATAATTAATTATTGCGATCCCCTTCCTGACCACTGGCTGCGTAACATCAACGCCGAAGAGCTGCTGGACACCCTCCGAGGTTGCAGTATTCGCTACAAAACTTTCTCTTTATACCAACTTTCCTCAGCTGTCGACTAGGTGATGGTGACACTACTGTTTTCGGCTATCTCACCATGCTTACCACTTCGCTGCTCGAGAAATTCCTGCCATTCCTTCTTTAAAGCACTCATTTCATGTTTTATTTCATTCTCGCCCCTCTCGACTCTCCCACTGATATACCGTCCATATAATGTCGTTTACACTGTCCACTTTTTCATTTACAATGCCAATTTTATCATCCACACAGTCAGTTATTCTTGTATTCACTAACTCTCTAATGCTTTCTAATTTCATATCTACATTATCTATTTTCTTGTCTACATTTTTTTACTCTGACTATCTTTCTGTCTAAATTTTCGTTTACTGTGTATTTTTGTAGGCCTATATACACTACCTGTTTTCTTGTCTACTAAATCACTTCACATTAATTATAAGGCTATTACGTTCTCGTTATCGTGGTTGCATTGTTGTTCACACTTTTCACATATTATTTTTAACTACTTTTCTAATTATTTACATAATTTTTTCTAAGCTATTTACTCTTGCGCTCACACTAACTATTTGGCTACCTAGCCCCTCGATTAGTTCTCGCAGTGCTTCCAGTTCGGCAAACATTTTCCTCGTTAGCAGCATTCACTGCAATGCTTGCACAAGACGGCCTTAATTCTGTTATGAGAAATGTTGGCTATTTATTGACATGCATTCAACACTTATACTGAGTATACGATACACAGACCACGACTGTTCGCATTACCAGGGCACAGAGCATGATCAGTACACACATACGAAATGGCGCGGCTGTTCCTTTAACGTGGGCGTAACCATTCTCTGATAGGCTGCACGAGGATTTGGGAATGGTGTCTGACAGGCTACTGCATGCTATAGTTTGTTCCATATTGGCTAGGCTGCCGTCTGGCGAGTAGGTTACCAGGCGCTGGTTGACAAACGGCGTTCCGACATTTTACCGGCCAGTGACGCCATTTCGTTGGCGTGTGCGCCTTGAGTTAGCGGCATGAGCGGCTGTTTCACCTCTGTATCTTTAAGTACTCTGTAACCACGGTTTTAAGAGTCGGCTAGTGCCCCCTTGTGGCAATTTTATGTGGTCCAATCGCAATATATTTTATATCTGTCACCAATATTTTCAGTGATGGTGCTGTATACCAACTTTCGCCTCTTGTGGATAATTCTTTACGGTAACGGCTATTTTTTTTTTATGAAAACGAATATATTATTTAAGATACAAAATAGTTGTACGTGGACGGAAATGTTAACATTTGCAAACCACTAAAAGTGACTTAATACTTCGAAGGTGCTTTAAAAAGGTTCATAAATTAAAGTAGATCACGAGACATGCACTTAACTAGGCACGGTTGTGTAATGTACGAATTCATTAGTTGACAAATTTTGGAAAATCGATAAAAACCAAAAGTGAGGACATAAGTGAAAGGAATTATCGAGAGATTTACAATCAAAGAGGAAAAGGAAGGTGCAGGAAAATAAAAACTGAAATAATTTTTAAAATGTGGTGGCTGGAACACAGCTACAGTAAGGCTGAATGCCTTTCAAAATTAGGATGCAAAAGGCGGAACGAAGATGAAACTCGCCGCTGGACAACTTGGTATTCGCATCGTGCCTGTATGCATAAGATGGTTGACGACTATGTTGTCTCCCGATAATAATGGACCTTGAACCACGCGAGTACACACACACTCACGCTCTAAATGTGCTAAATGATCTGAACTTTAGTTTAGTTTATTTTAGTCGCATTAACAACTTCGCCCCTGCGTGCTTTGACTGGTCGAGGGGTGGCATACCTTAAACTAACCCTAAGTTATTACAAATAACTTGGTACACATGCCCATGTCTTACACGAGAGTCGAACGCCACATACAAGCCACCACGCCGTGAGAATCGGCTAAAAGCAAATTGCTAACGATAGCTTTCTGCGAATAATATCTTTCAGTATAGATGAAACAGCGCATTTTTCCTTGCAAAACGGGTTTCAGTGCTTCCTTCAGCTAACTAGATAGTTCCTATAAATCTTGCTTATGGGACTCGAAAACTAGGTGCAAATTACTTGGTAACATTTTAAACGTCGTATTTCCGTAGAAAAAATTAGACCAAGTAGGGCGGAGATTTAACAGGGCAGTGACACTTCGCGTTAAATTACTTTTCCGCAAAATACCGAACTTCTTTGAAATATAATACCAAAATTTAATACATGAGTTAGTCTAAGACGAGAAAATGGAGTAAAAATGTGCCCGGTAAAGCTTTCTTTAGCTGCTACAAGCACTCAAAAGTTTAAAAAAAATATTTCGGAAAATTCTCATAAATTTTTGTTAAGTTTTGTAAGCTGTGAAAAATAAAAACCACGATACAAAAATCTGGCTGTCAAGAAGGGAATATGTTAAATTTTATTTATGCGGTATTTTCTTTTTGTAACGAGATGGTCGAGGGAGAGATTAACATTGCCAAAAAATATTAATCATACTGTTACACTTTGTCTATAAAAGGTAAGCCATTTATGAGAGACAAGACATATATATTTTTCACATATTACTGTTACGTATATTGCGCGGCCTTCCTACCTTTCTCCATGCTATCCTTAAATGTTACGGCGTGCGTTAATATCACGGCAACTGGAGAAGGGAAGGGATCGCGATTATGCTAACATGTGCCACGAGCCGCGATAAGGCAATTGGGACTGACGCCACTACCGTTCTTGGGATAATTAATGTTTTGGGTAGTAGTTGCGCGAATTTTCTGGTCATCGCCTCCTTCAGCGCGACGCGAGGTGCGAAGAACCTGCTGGGCCATGTCAACTCAGCTATGTAAGCCACGGTGTCCCTTTGTGTCGGGAGTATGGTGCTTTGTACCGCCGTTAGTCCCAGGAATGTGGAACCATCTGAACTACGAGCGACACATTTACCAGCGAGTGAAATCTGCAAGTATCGAGAGAAGAGAGAGAGAGAGAGAGAGAGAGAGAGAGAGAGAGAGAGAGAGAGAGAGAGAGAGAGAGAGAGAGNGAGAGACTGGCTGGACTGTGGGAAGTGACAGGTATTTGGGATTATTTTAATGTATGGCAATGGACATTCTGATTGTCTATGTGTAACTAATAAGACAGGATTAAGTTACTGTAGCTAGTATAAAGATAGTGATAAGGTCTTAAATTAAAATAAAGATTGGCGTTAAATATTGCGCTCACCGATATGAATCATACGTTTTAATAGTAGATATATGTTGTTAAATGTTTAAATAATAGCTGTGTCTATTTTGGTAACCTTGTAAATAAATTAAGAAATAAAATGTGGTTATTTTATGTTTATTAAGATTTCCGTCCCTCATTAACTCGGATACAATCCAGGTGAGTCGTAACAATACACGAGAGGCATTTTTCAACTGTACATTTCCGTCAAAAAAGAGGTTAATTTGTATTGGTGTTGTAATCGGTTCATCATTGTTCTCCTCGTATGTAGCAAGTTTATTTCCGTTTTCGACGCCTCTTCCATAATGCGACGATTTTTGTAGCACTGGATGTATTTGTAAGATGCGTTCAAATTTTAATCGATTAATGAGCTTCCAAAACATTTAATCGCAATGCTCTCAAGTAGGTTTAGTACGCTTTCGTTTAACTAGAAAGTTTTATTTTGAATAAAAAATTATTATATAGACTTGTTCATAAGTTTATTTTAATACATTTTACTGACGAACTTAAAATACTTACCTTTTCCCGAATAGTTTTTGAACATTATCGATAACAACTATTTTCCGGATGTAATTTTCGCTTGTTTTGTTGTGCAAAATAAACTATTTTCGTAAGTGTGATGACTGTTACTACAAAAAAACTCTGTCACTTAGAAAGTCAGCCAACATAAAAAAATACGTAACGTTCGCGTTCGTAGCTACGGCTGCGCACATAATGTTATGATAATGAAACATTTGCTCACAAGTAATATGATGCTGTGTTGCTCACCCACTACTCTGGTAAGGGCCTACATATAAATAAACAATCCGGATTCAACAGATATGCCCCCGCTCGCAAAATCCGCTTATTCCGTCAAGAATCTCATAGCTTACAGGCAGGGTTAGTGTGATGTATCACCTTAAAATCTATAACTTCGTCGTAAAATATTTCCGAAGCTAATAAGTTAGGTTGGAATACCGTTATTCTAGTTCGTACGGAGCCCCATTAATAATTTTTCAAATTGAAGTCGTCTCGTGAAAGTAAGATTTGTATTTTTGCGATGTACCTGCAAACGAAAATTAAGTTTTATCCCAATATTTATTTTTTAGGCCTTTTTTTTAGTGACGTTCGCTAAGAAACCAGTTTAAAATTAACGTTGGCAATTTTTGACATTAAACTTGACCGTCCCAAATAGGCATACATTTCCATTTTGTCGAAACATACCAAACATATCCATTTGGATTGAGGCGAATGTTTTCCTATTCATCATCTTCGTCTTATATGTCATAATACTATAAGTGTTTTGTAATTTCAGAGGAACAAGACTTTGCAATAACGTAATTCCATCTTGTTGGTTCAATGAATAGTTTTATTATCACACAGGATGAAATTACACTTTCAAACAGTATGTTGTATATTGTGTCATCACACACAAAGGCTTGCAACAAATATTCCAGTTACCAAAACATTGAGGTATAACAAACACTGTTCTGAACAATAAGTAACTGCCATTTTGTTCTTAACAGAACTAGTGAGACTTACAATAAATATGTATTATACAATATAAATAATTAATATCTTATACTTGATTTTGCTAGTTAAAGATAAATCAAGAGAATATCCGAGCACATACTATCGTCAAGTAATTACTTCTGTGAACTTCATATTTACAGTCAATCAAATCTACTCCACATTTGATAACTGTCGGACCACTCAAATTAAAATTTCGTAGTTCATATTCTATTTTAGAATTGTGCGAAAGCCTAAATGATTAATAGCACTCTTCTTGTTCTGGTGTATTTCTCTCAATAATATCTGAGCATAGACAGTGTGGTGATTATTTTGAAGTCATATGTAAATAAAAACACTGAATTTTTTTTGTAATAATTTGTTTATTCTTTAATGATAAAAATACGATTATAATTGAGCCAGTACAACTGTTCGTGCCTGGTATCCTACATTTATCGATACCAAAATTTATTGATCTCATTACTGATTGTTTTATTTTCTACATTGACTCAGCGAAGTTTCAATTGTTGTCATGGGAACACAGGGGCCGCGATGGTGTAGTCAGTCACCTCCCACCAAGGCGAACTGGGTACGATTGTCGTATGATAAACGTGGCGGACGTTGCTGTTGACCGGCGGACTTTCTCAAGTCACTCCAGTTTCTCCCTGACCTGGCAGTCGGCCACTAGTCCATATAGCTTCACCCAAGTGGGCGATATCGAGTCGCCAAACACTTTCCAAACCTCTAATTTAATTTCAGAGCTTGCCATTTAACTGACATTATCTAGTTTATTGCCAATTATGACATCATCAGTTTTACTATCGCATCTACATATATCGTAATTTATCGTGACTCGTGCACCCGCTACGGAATCAGCTTACAACTCACTAATTGCACTCTATCTCCTCCCTTGGACACGGCTGTTTTAACGGATCCGCGTGCAGCCTTGTACATTAGGCCTCTGTTATGCTCTCCGAAGAATTCTTCGTCCTTGTGCTGTTCCGAAACAAAATAGAGAGGACATCTGAATGCTTCTCCAACATGTATTTACTGAACGTCATTCTGGTCATGATGACACTGCAAGTCTTCATCCGGCAGGACATCACTCCAAGCCAGCGTTCCAGCGAGCACAAGCCATGCGTGAGTCATGTGAGGTGCTGTTGGTGAACGATGGCCAGATATCTTGCACAGAACAAAAGAAACAGTCGTACTACTAGAATGTCCACTGGGCTAAAAAGGATAGCAAACTATAATTAATGCAATAAACCGACTTAGGGTTTATTGTACAATAAAGAACGAATGACTGTCAATAGCGAACACATCTAAAACATAATATTGAGATTCAAAGTTTTCTCGAAATAATTTTTATACGTATTGTTATCTTAAATTATATTATTTCACTTTCTGTTTAGCCAGCTTACGTGCCGGGCAAGATATGAATCTGTATACTGGTTATGAAAACACTCACGATTACTTAATGAATGTTACGCTGTTCTTTTATTCATATTGTTACCTTCCATGGAAACTTTTGTCAAGAGACGGATGTTTCACGGAATCGTTGGGTGGG